>CM035122.1:98846848-99446848 GCA_020205555.1 Panax stipuleanatus | reverse complement strand
CTTGCCTGTTTGCTCAGCTACAAATAAGTTTTAGCTTTAATTAACTTGTGTCGAAACGACCTAACATTAATAAGTCGGCCTTTCAATTAGCATTATAAACTAATATAAGTCTATACTTATAATAATCCACTTATCGTATAAGTCTATCACATAAAATCACGTTCAATATCAAACATACCATTTATAGCATCATAATATGCTAACTGTTAAAATCAGATTTAAGCAAATTGTTCGGGCGTGAAAGTGTCCCGGCGTAACTCTAGCATGCAACTACTGACATTAAACCAATACACATGCTTATCAAGTTAAAATTTCTCATTCGAAACTAGGATGCTCTTTCTATATTCAATTTGAAGTCATGTTTTCATGCCGTTAATTCACATACTTTAACTAATACATGTTCATGCTTCAAGATCGGTTACTAAGGTCATGTTATCACATAACAAGGTTAAACATAACATGCATGCTCATGCGTATACTATACATGTATACTTTAATCCACCTATTTCATGCCTTAGAAATTAATTTCCTATGAATACGTGCATATGTGAAATCCATGCTTTAACCAAACGAGGTCCATGTTAATATGCTTATAGGCATAACGAACTCTAATGTACATGCTTGTATAATCAATACGTAATCCACATGGTAATCAATGTTGTTAGCTTTCACATTCTAAGTTTTCTCATTGAAAGTCACACTAAGTCAACAAGGTATCATAATACATTGTTAAGTGCCTTGTGCTCATAACTCGTATGTCTTAGAACTCATATATAAACCACATATACGTTCTTAAATGGTCAGAATCTAAAAGACATTAAGTCTTGGTCAAATTTGTTTTCAAAGTCTTAAGTTTCTCATTTCGAAATCGTTCGAATCTTGCAATCACTTATGCTTGTTTGTGAACACACTTTAGACTCGTATTTCATGACAATATAAACCACACTATTGTGTTTACAAAATCAGAATGTTCACGTGATACGTCCATGACAAGGTTTACTTTTGAAATTACAAGTTTCCCTTTTTAAAATATATGGTCATGGCATATACGTGTAGCATCAACGAATACATACTTATCTCATGTCATTGTACTAATATCTACATTTAAATCATGTTCACAAGCTTGTTTCAATGGTACATCGCATGTTAGTATATCACAGCAGCTTAACAGAAGTAGAAACAGTTTACAGGAACCTGCGTAGCTGCGCAGCTGCGAAGCTATCAAGCTTAAACCCGGCGCAGCTGCGCCGGTGTCTGGCCAAAGATAGAACCTGAACTGCTTCGGTAGAAATAGAAACCCATCTCATAAATTTCTTACGAATTCCTTTCTAGACATGCTACATTAAAGAGCTAATATGCATAGCAACTTATATCAGACTCAACAAACATACATCAAATGAATTATCTACTAATACTTGCTTAACTCAAGAATCAAGGATTTAGAAATTTATCAGAAAATGAAGAACATGATATATCTCTGTAATTGGTTTTCTTGAATTAACAAATCTCCCTCACTGATATCTCACTCACTATAAACTCTACACTTATATGAAAATCTCAGCAAGTGTAAATGAGAAGGAGGAAGCTCATTATATAGATAATTCAATAACCAGTCAATGCAATTCTCCTTCAAAATAAATCAAAGGATTGCAAGAATGTACAATGGATAAGAAATGGTAGGTGAGAGTTGGTAAACTCAATCATGAATCCCACTCCTCATCCACTAATTAGCTAGATTTGTTGATTTTGAGATGAATGTAGAGTGTAGTTAGCTTATTATTTGTTCACGTGTGGGAGAAGTGAAGAGGAAATGGACTCTTATTTAGGAACAATGTAACTCAGCATTTGCTAATACACTATATATATACATATAGTATATACTTAAGTTATATGTATTTACTCCATATACATTTAAATGGGTGATGCTATGTTATCTCAAATAACAATTAATAATGAATAGGTACACAACATATAATCCATGCACATTTTCCTTAATACCGAATATAAAACAATTGGGTATTATTATTACTCATTATTATAATCATTATAATATAATTATAATAACTCAATAAAATCATTATAAATTAATACTTGATCTTATTATATGACAATAAGGTATACATGAATGTCCACATAGTGTCACATACCTTCAATTTATCTCATCTTACTATATAGTCCATACATGTAATAGTCACCACATTAGTATGTCACATTGCATTATGTATAATATAGATAGCTACCATATAGTAAAGGTTTAGTATCGCATGCTTGTGTATAACAGTAAATCAAGTAAACATAATAATATTATATTATTAGTTTTCTTACTCATTAATTATTATTTATTCATAATAATAATTAAACAACACATTATCGATTAATTAATCATAATTGAAATTAATCAAACACGTTCAAATCTTGCCATGATATTCAAATAAGGTGAATATTTAATTATTTATAATCTCATCAATTCTCTGATATTAAATCCTTAATGTTAGTCCACTAATTTAAATAACTCATTAGTGACTTCCTTTAATCATTTCACAAATTCTCACCACCACATAAGGTTTAAATAAACTCACAAAACTAACTCGTTAAAATTAAATCACATATTTAATAAATAAAGAGTTTAAAATTCATGGTCGTTACATCCCTCCCCTCTTATAAAAATTTCGTCCTCGAAATTGTAAAAATAAGGTTACTCAAATAAAAATGGATAATTCACTCTCATTTTCTCTTCTAGCTCCCATGTAGCCTCCTCGACTGCATGATTTCTCCAAAGAATCTTAACGGAATGAATGATCTTATTCCTCAGCTTCTGTTCCTTCCTATCTAGTATCTGGACAGGAACCTCTTTATATGATAAGTCTTTCTCGACATGGATAGGTTCATAGGAGATAATGTGCTTGTAGTATGATTTATACGGCCGCAACACTGACACATGAAACACGTTGTGAATGTGCTCAAGTTCAGGAGGTAACGCCACCTCGTACACCACTTCACCGACTCGCCTCAGAATCTCAAACGGTTTTATGAACCTAGGGCTCAACTTGCCCTTCTTCCCAAAATGAATCTTCCCTTTCCAGGGAGATACTTTCAGAAAAGCATAGCTTCCTAATTCAAATTCTTTCTTCTTGCGATGCAAGTCCGCATACTTCTTCTGGCGATCTTGAGCCGCTACTAGTCGGGCTCTTATCACCTTGATAATCTCTACTGTCTGTTGTACCAATTCTGGTCCCAACAGTAGACGTTCACCAACTTCGTCCCAACACAACGGTGTTCGATATTTTCTCCCATACAGCGCTTCGTACGGTGGCATTCCAATACTAGCGTGATAACTATTATTATATGCGAACTCTACTAATGGAAGATGATCCTCCCAACTATCCTTGAAGTCCATCACACAAGCTCGGAGCATGTCTTCAAGTGTTTGGATCATTCTCTCGCTTTGCCCATCGGTCTGCGGATGATACACGGTACTCATTCGTAATTGGGTCCCCAATCTCTCTTGAAGACTCTTCCAGAAAGTTAATGTGAATCGCGGATCTCTATCTGATACAATAGATACTGGCACCCCATGTCTCGAGATAATTTTCTTGACATATAATCTGGCTAGCTGGTCCAAACTATACTTAATCTTAATCAGCAAAAACTGAGCTGACTTCGTAAGACGATCTACAATTACCCATATGGCGTCGTGCCCTTTCTGCGTTGCCGGACGTCCTACCACAAAGTCCATCGTGATGTGCTCCCATTTTCATTCTGGAATCTCTAACGGTTGTAATAACCCGCTTGGTCGTTGGTGTGCTGCCTTGGCTCTCTGATAAGTTAAACACCTACTTACACATTCTGTAACCTCCTTCTTCATGTTTGGCCACCAAAAGTGATGACGCAAGTCTTGGTACATCTTCGTGCTTCCTGGGTGTATCGAGTATCTCGTACTGTGTGCTTCTTGCAAAATCTCTTCTCTCAGTTTTGGTACTAACGGTACCCAAATTCGTCCTTCAAACCTTAGCAGTCCAGTGCTATCAATCTGGAATTTCAAATCATCAACCTCAACAATTCGGTTCTTGATAATATCACAATCTTCGTCCTTCTCTTGTGCCTCCTTAACCTTATCTAATAAAGTCGGGCTTGCTGTCACTGTAAATAATTTCTCGTTGGTCTCCATCGGATACTTAACCTCCAAATCTAGTCGTTTAAAATCTTTCACTAACTCTTCTTGAACGGTTAACTTCGATAACTTCACTCCGCCTTTTCTGCTCAAGGCATCTGCCACTACATTTGCTTTGCCTGGATGGTACAGAATCTCACAATCATAATCTTTGATCAATTCTAGCCATCGGCGCTGCCTCATGTTTAATTCTTTTTGCGTGAAGATATACTTCAGACTCTTGTGGTCCGTATATATCTCACACTTCTCACAATATAAATAATGCCTCCAAATCTTCAAGGCAAAAACTACTGCTGCTAATTCCAGGTCATGAGTCGGATAACCCTTCTCATAATCTTTCAGCTGATGTGAAGCGTACGCAATGACCCTGCCGTGTTGCATTAGTACACAGCCAAGACCCTTGTGTGACGCATCGCTATACACTATAAACCCTCCCGTGTTATCCGGTAAAGCTAACACAGGTGCTTGACTAAGCCTCTTCTTCAATTCTAGGAAACTCTCTTCACACTTCTCCGTCCAAAAGAACTTAACTGTCTTTCTAGTAAGATTGGTCAACGGCGATGCTAATTTCAAAAAATCCAGGATGA
This sequence comes from Panax stipuleanatus, assembly GCA_020205555.1. Classification (NCBI taxonomy): domain Eukaryota; kingdom Viridiplantae; phylum Streptophyta; class Magnoliopsida; order Apiales; family Araliaceae; genus Panax; species Panax stipuleanatus. The sequence goes on along the minus strand of CM035122.1, from coordinate 99,442,090 downwards.
ATCTCTGATAGTATCCCGGTAATCCTAAGAAACTCCTGATTTCTGTTGGCGTCTTCGGCTGCTCCCAATTGATAACTGCTTCTACTTTTGCTGGATCCACCAAAACACCATTCTTGTCGATAAAGTGCCCCAAAAACTGCACTCTCTGCAACCAAAATTCACACTTGGAGAATTTTGCATACAGCTTCTCTCTCCTTAATGTCTCCAACACTATTCGAAGATGCTCGGCGTGCTCTTCCTCCGTCTCTTAATACACCAAAATGTCATGGATGAATACGATAACGAACTTATCCAAATATTGTTTGAACACTCTGTTCATCAAGTCCATAAATACTGCCGGCGCATTCGTCAATCCGAATGACATTACCAGAAACTCAAAGTGTACATACCGAGTTCTGAATGCCGTCTTTGGAATATCCTCCGGCCTCACCTTCAGTTAATGATAACCGGTCCTCAAGTCAATCTTTGAAAAGTACTTCACCCCCTTCAACTGATCAAACAAATCGTCGATCCTAGGCAATGGGTACTTGTTCTTAATGGTGACCTTGTTCAACTCTCGGTAGTCGATACAAAGTCTGAGCGATCCATCTTTCTTCTTCACGAATAAGACTAGCTCTCCCCACGGTGATACGCTCGGTCGAATGTATCCCTTATCCAACAACTCTTGTAATTGAGCCATTAGTTCTTTCATCTCTACCGGTGCCATACGATTCGGCGCTTTGTATACCGGTGCTGTCCCTGGTGCCAAGTCAATAACAAACTCAATTTCTCTATCCGATGGCAATCTCGGAATCTCGTCTGGGAATACATCAATGAAATCCCTTACAATAGGTATCTGACCCAGTTCACCCTCGACTCGTCGAGTATCAACCACGTGAGCCAAATAACCTATACAACCCTTCCTAAGCAATCTCTGCGCTTGTACCATCGTCAGACAATGAGATTGTCTCGGCGATTTACTACCATAAAATACCACCTTCGACTTATTCGGAGTCTTAAGGTGTACACATTTCTTCTTATAATCAATAACTGCTCCGTGAACCGATAACCAATCCATTCCAAGGATTACATCGAACTCCCCCAAACGAATCGGTATCAAATCCACTCTAAGCTTAGATCCTCGCAATTCGGTATAATAGTTCCTATGAATGTATTCTACGGGAATAATTTCCTTGTTCGCTCATTCTACGTTCATAGGGTGTTCTAATCTTTCACGGGGTAAGTCTAACCGTTTAGCAAATTCTTCGAAAACAAAAGAGCAGGTAGCACCTGAATCAAATAACACATATGCATCTATGTTGTTGATTGGGATGATACCTGACACCACGTCCTTGGACTCCACCGCATCCTGTACGGTCATGTTGAACTTGTGTGCCGTTGGTCTATTGGCTTGAGTAGCTGGCCCTCCGATGCTCAGCCCATTGTTGTTGTTGCTATTGCCGCTAGCTGCATCGCCCTTTCTCTTCAGGCATCCCTTAATTTGATGGTCTAGGGATCCACACGAGATACACCCTCCTTTCTGCTTATTCGGACACTGAGGAGCCATATGCCCCGGTTGTCCACAACGGTAACAAACTCTCTTTCCCTTCATGCACTCCTCCGAATGATTCCTCCCACAGTTGTTGCACTTAAACACTTTTCTTGGCCTCTCCCCCGGACTTGTTACCTCTAGAGGATTGGCTCTCCGTCCATTTACGCTTGTTGGGGTTGCTGCCTCCGCTGCTTCCCCCTTTCGGTCCTTCATGTCTGGTTTTCTTTTCTTGTTTAAATCGAGCAATGGCTTCATTGCCTCCTTCAGCAATGATAGCCCTTTCCAGTAGATCAGAGTAAGTCTTAATCTTCAATACCGCGACTGCTTTCTACACCCACGGTTTCAGTCCTAATTCGAACTTTCTTGCCTTCCTAGCCTCCGTGTCCACTTGATGTGAAGCGAATCGGGCCAACTAGTTAAATCTTGCCGCGTACTTTGCGACAGACATACTACCTTGTTTCAGTTCCAGAAACTTAACTTCCATATCCTGTTGCGTATTCTCCGAGAAGTAATTCTCGAGAAATAGCTCTTTAAATTTATCCCAAGGAATAACTCCTTCGCCTGCTCGTCCCTTATTAGCCTTCCACCAATAGTTAGCCTCGCCCTTCATCATGAAAGTGGCAAAACTCGTCTTCTGTACTTCGGCTACTCGTGCGACCTTAAACACTTTCTCCATCTCTTCTATCCAGGTTTGGGCTTCGATTGGGTCGAAGGTTCCCCGGAACTCCGGTGGTCCTACCAATTTAAAGTCCTTAAAGCTCGCCAAGTGATGTCCTGGCTGCCCTGCTGCTGGCTGGGGTCTGTTCTGCATTGCCTCAGTTAACAAGTTAACGAAGTTCTGCATAGGGTCGACATTTTCCCCTCCGCCATTATTAACGGATCCTTACTCCCTCTGGTTCCGCAGTAGTCTCCTAGGCGGCATGATCCTGAGGAAAGGAAGAAAACATTAGGCTTTACGTGATATGCTATAAATGTTAGCATTAAGAAGTTTAAGACGTCTATCAATCATATGTGATTCAAATAAACAACTTCAGTATCACAATAAAACCCGATGGATCTCCTCAACCCATCACTTACATACTCTACTTGAGTTTCTACTAAGGTTATAACCTATGTTTCGCATTCCTAACGTTTATAACCTAAAGCTTTGATACCAACCTGTGACACCCCCAAATCCGGGTTCTCTAACCCTGATTCGGTCGTCACGATACAATACAAATATCCACCACTAAACAATATACAATAACTAAATGCGAAATATAATAAACGTATGTCGTTCATTCAAAAGGTGTTTTGATAACGTTAAATACAAACATACAAACATACCCTAGAATAGTCATTAGGGTTCATATTACATAACAATAATTAATTAAACATAAAGATAAAGTCTGCTCCTTGCAAACTAATCCTACATCTTCCCTTTACTCTTGTCCTTCCTTGAAGTCTCGGGCTTAACTACAATATAAGTCATGATATAGCAAGAATGAGCAACAAGTTTGCTCAGCAAGTTTAAATACAACAATAAAGGATATATCATGATGAAAAGAATATATCTGACAATGAATTCAATAATATGAATATCGGAAGCAGAATAATAATTGCTTTTAGAATAACTGATAGTCAAGTAGACTTTTGAACTATAAAACTCCAACGGAACCAATAGCTGATTGACCATTTGGTTACTGGCTACAGAATAAGTACTTGAGGGGATCAGCCTCGCGTACGCCATGTATATGCATAACATTCAACTCTGCTATTTGTATCTTATAATATATACCTGGGGTACTCCCCTATATATAAGGGGTGTTCTTATCAGTCTAAGAATCCATACCATCAATTGGTCTGGATAGCTTTTATAAAACTTCATACAATTGTCTAACCGAACAAGGGTTCAGACTCTATCTAACGTAGTTCATGAATTATAGAACTTTTAAATAAGGTACAAGTCCAAGACTGTACGAACTCAAGTGCATCAAGTGCGAATATCAATAAAATCGATGTGAAATAATTGTAAAGTAATTAAACCACCTAATAGCATGCTTGGAAATAAAGTTCAAGCTTTAAATAATTAACTGTCAATACGATAATAACCTGCTCAATATAATATGAGAAGGATAGGAACTTGCACAATAAAGAGTGTAAGGGAACTTGCATTCAAATAAAGTGAAGTTAAGAAACTCGCTTACACGATTCATTGAATAAGGTAGTGCAAGAATTTAGAATACTTGCATTCAATAAAATAATTAAATGATGTTAGGAAACTTGCCTGTTTCCTCAGCTACAAATAAGTTTTAGCTTTAATTAACTTGTGTCGAAACGACCTAACATTAATAAGTCGGCCTTTCAATTAGCATTATAAACTAATATAAGTCTATACTTATAATAATCCACTTATCGTATAAGTCTATCACATAAAATCACGTTCAATATCAAACATACCATTTATAGCATCATATTATGCTAACTGTTAAAATCAGATTTAAGCAAATTGTTCGGGCGTGAAAGTGTCCCGGCGTAACTCTAGCATGCAACTACTGACATTAAACCAATACACATGCTTATCAAGTTAAAATTTCTCATTCGAAACTAGCATGCTCTTTCTATATTCAATTTGAAGTCATGTTTTCATGCCGTTAATTCACATACTTTAACTAATACATGTTCATGCTTCAAGATCGGTTACTAAGGTCATGTTATCACATAACAAGGCTAAACATAACATGCATGCTCATGCGTATACTATACATGTATACTTTAATCCACCTATTTCAGTGCCTTAGGAATTAATTTCCTATGAATACGTGCATATGTGAAATCCATGCTTTAACTAAACGAGGTCCATGTTAATATGCTTATAGGCATAACGAACTCTAATGTACATGCTTGTATAATCAATACGTAATCCACATGGTAATCAATGTTGTTAGCTTTCACATTCTAAGTTTTCTCATTGAAAGTCACACTAAGTCAACAAGGTGTCATAATACATTGTTAAGTGCCTTGTGCTCATAATTCGTATGTCTTAGAACTCATATATAAACCACATATACGTTCTCAAATGGTCAGAATCTAAAAGACATTAAGTCTTGGTCAAGTTTCTTTTCAAAGTCTTAAGTTTCTCATTTCGAAATCGTTCGAATCTTGCAATCACGTATGCTAGTGTGTGAACACACTTTAGACTCGTATTTCATGACAATATAAACCACACTATTGTGTTTACAAAATCAGAATGTTCACGTGATACGTCCATGACAAGGTTTACTTTTGAAGTTACAAGTTTCCCTTTTTAAAACATATGGTCATGGCCTATACGTGTAGCATCAACGAATACATACTTATATCATGTCGTTGTACTAATATCTACATTTAAATCATGTTCACAAGCTTGTTTCAATGGTACATCACATGTTAGTATATCACAACAGCTTAACAGAAGTAGAAACAGTTTACAGGAACCTGCGCAGCTATCAAGCTTAAACCCGGCGCAGCTGCGCCGGTGTCTGGCCAAAGATAGAACCTGAACTGCTTCGGAAGAACTAGAAACCCATCTCAAAAATTTCATACGAATTCCTTTCTAGACATGCTACATTAAAGAGCTAATATACATAGCAACTTATATAAGACTCAACAAACATACATCAAATAAATTACCTACTAATACTTGCTTAACTTAAGAATCAAGGATTTAGAAATTTATCAGAAAATGAAGAACATAATATACCTCTGTAATTGGTTTGCTTGAATTAACAAATCTCCCTCACTGATATCTCACTCACTATCAACTCTACACTTATATGAAAATCTCAGCAAGTGTAAATGAGAAGGAGGAAGCTCATTATATTGATAATTCAATAACCTGTCAATGCAATTCTCCTTCAAAATAAATCAAAGGATTGCAAGAATGTATAATGGATAAGAAATGGTAGGTGAGAGTTGGTAAACTCAATCATGAATCCCACTCCTCATCCACTTATTAGCTAGATTTGTTGATTTTGAGATGAATGTAGAGTGTAGTTAGCTTATTGTTTGTTCACGTGTGGGAGAAGTGAAGAGGAAATGGACTCTTATTTAGGAACAATGTAACTCAGCATTTGCTAATACACTATGTCGTATACTATATATATACACATAGTATATACTTAGGTTATATGTATTTACTCCATATACATTTAAATGGGTGATACAATGTTATCTCAAATTGCAATTAATAATGAATAGGTACACAACATATAATCCATGCACATTTTCCTTAATACTGAATATAAAGCAATTGGGTATTATTATTACTCATTGTTATAATCATTATAATATAATTATAATAACTCAATAAAATCATTATAAATTAATACTTGATCTTATTATATGACAATAGGGTATACATGAATGTCCACATAGTGTCACATACCTTCAATTTATCTCATCTTACTATATAGTCCATACATGTAATATTCACCACATTAGTATGTCACATTGCATTATGTATAATATAGATAGCTACCATATAGTAAAGGTTTAGTATCGCATGCTTGTGTATAACAGTAAATCAAGTAAACATAATAATATTATATTATTAGTTCTCTTACTCATTAATTATTATTTATTCATAATAATAATTAAACAACACATTATCGATTAATTAATCATAATTAAAATTAATCAAACACGTTCAAATCCTGCCACGATATTCAACTAAGGTGAATATTTAATTATTAATAATCTCATCAATTCTCTGATATTAAATCCTTAAGGTTAGTCCACTAATTTAAATAACTCATTAGTGACTTCCTTTAATCATTTCACATATTCTCACCATAAGGTTTAAATAAACTCACAAAACTAACTCGTTAAAATTAAATCACATATTTAATAAATAAAGAGTTTAAAATTAATGGTCGTTACAGTGACTCTAGCACTACAAACCATTATTTCATTATGTTCGAGACCTTAAACTCGGATAACCGTTTTAAGGACTTTCGGATGTACATTTTTATAGAAAAACTGGCAGGGTACATTTGTAGTATGAAGTTTGTCAATCATGGGAATCAGATTCTGATCAGTTTGATCATGAATCCCACGATTCCTAGGCTCACAGAAGGAGGCCAAGAAAACCTGCACAACACAGATATTTACAGAAAATGTAAATTTACATCTAGACGTCGCAAAAACCAAGGATTCATCAGTTAAATCCTGGCCTGCGAGTATCCAAAGCTTTTCGTTCCCACTAGATAGGAATCTTAGGGTCGCGAAGTTACTTTAATATTTAACAAAGCTAGAAAGAAAATTATATTTAGGTAAATCTTAGCCATTCTAGCTTCCCGATTCTGGTTGGACCTATTTTGAACCGTTTGAAAGGTAGAAAGGGCTAGATTTAAAGAAATCTAACTTACCCAAATTTATATTAAAAAGAATTAATGTCAAGCGAATAATTAAAATAGATTTTTAACCACAATGGATAAAGAATATATATATAGTTATATATACGAAATCTGTAAAAGGACGACGGGTTTCTAATCATATGCCCGGACAGAAAATGTAAATATATATATAAAACTATACAGGGCGACAGATTTCTAATCCTAGGCCCGAACAGAAAATGTAAATATATATATATATATATATATATTGGTTTTTTTTATAAACAACTAATAAAAAATTTATAATATTTTATGGAACTGGAAATTTTTCATAATATAGTGTTTTGGGTGTGATTTGGATACATATAACAAAATAGGTCTGTACAGTCTGTACAACCTGTTTTGTTATATGTATCCAAATCACACCCAAAACACTGTATTATGAAAAATTTCCAGTTCCATAAAATATTATACATTTTTTATTAGTTGTTTAAAAAAAAGAAAAAAAAGTCTGTATTTGAAGAAGGTCAGGGCGTCCGAACCTGATTCGGCCTCTCTCTCTCTCTCTCTCTCTATATATATATATATATATATATATATATATTTAGAAAAGCTTTAAAAGAGCCACGGAGTGATCCAGGCTTGACAGAATGTAAATATATATATATATATATATATATATATAAGCTGTAAAGAGCCACAAAATGATCATGGCTCGACGGAATGTAATATATATATATATATATATATATATATATATATATATATATATATATATATATATATATATATATATATATATATATATAAGAGCTGTAAAGAGCCACGAAATGATCCAGGCTCAACAGAATGTAAATATATATATATATATATATATATATATATTTAAAAGCGATAAAAAGGGCACGGATTTCTAATCCAGACCAAACTAAAATATAAATGTTAATATATATATATATACAGTTAGTATATATATATTAAAGCAATAAAAGGCCACGAATTAGTAATCCAGGCCAAATGAAGTTAGAAAAAACTATATATATATATATAGTTATATGTATAAAAGTAGTAACTGCCACGGATTTGCAATCCGGGCTTGACAGAATTGAAAATTAGTATATATGTAGTCAAATATATACATAATTAATTTAAAAAGGCCATGAATCAGCGATCCAAGCAGTGCAAGTTAGTACGTATATATATATATGTATATAAAAGTGAGTAAAAAACTTTACGTGCAAGTGCAAATAGACGTAATGAAGTAGAAAACGAGTTCTGATAAAAAAAATACTTACAATGGACTGCTACACGGGTTTTTTTTGCCACTTAGTAGGCTTCAAATGGACGTTTCCACCAGTTAATTTTTGGTATGTTGTAGTATATGAGTATACCTACGTGTTAGAGTAATAAAAACGAGATTTGGAGTACAAGAAGTTGGGCTAGGAAATGAAATGGGCGGAGTTTCAGAGTGTTTTCTATTTCTTTTTTCTATTTTTTTTGCAAGGGGGAGGCTCGTATTTAAAAACTCGATGGTAGCAGGTCTACCCGTGGCAGCCGCGGGTCTACCTGAGGCTCCCCAGGGTGGGCCCCACCTGGTGGGTTTCGTTGTGTCGAAGTACGTGCACTCCGAGCAACACAATATCAGGTTTGAAACTTTTTAACTTTTGATCAAAGCGTCTGTTTGAGGCGTGCTATACCTTTTTGGAAAGCCCTCGCCGAGAGCGTTCGAATGACATGGGACTTAACCTTTTCCGAGTCCAAGAAGACGGGTTCATAAATGGATCTTCGTTTCTTCGCAGTTTGTCCGTTGAGCTGTATTGTGTTGTTTTCAGTCGAGATCGATGTTATGGCTCTTTCTGACCTTTATTGCATCAATTTGGCTTGCTTTTGACTGAATTGGCTTAAAGTTGGTAAAATGACCATGTTGCCGTTTCAGGGGTCGTCTCCTGTGTTGGCCATGATTTTGACTGTTTCTCTGGATCGTCTCCAAGGTTTTGATCCCAGCTGACTCTGTTCTTCCTCCAGGTTATCTCTGAGGTTGACTTGGTCTCTCAGGGTTGTCTTTGGGGATGATTTTGTAACAATTGAGATTTTATATTTAATTTTAAATATTTATTGAGTTAAATAAATATTTTATGTGATTATTTATTTAATTAAATAAATAAATTATGTGATTTATGGAGTGATTTAATTAAGTGTTATATATTAATTAAATGAATGTGTAATATTTATTTAATTAATGTATATTAATTTTATACTATAGTTCTAATTGAGATAATTAAATTAGATGAGATGTGATAAAGTGTTACATGAATTATAATTAGCGAGTAATTATAATTATGTGGCAAATTTATGTGATTTATTGATGTTAAATTTTAATTGATTAAATTAGTGGGTTAATATTTAATTGATTAAAATATGACATTAAAGTATGTGTTAAAATGATTTGTTAAAATAAAAGAAAAGGATTTTAAATTATTTTACCAAACATGGCCTTAGTAATAATAATCTGTTTTTAAAAATAATGTTGTTTTGGCCAAACAAGCCTTAAGGTTTTTCAAATTCAAATAGTTGTAACTTATATAATAATATGTATTTATTATATATCTTAATTAGTTAGCAGTTACATATATATCATTAGTATACGTATATTATATCAATTATAATATATCTAAACTACGTTAGTTTTTCCTAAGTCTAAACTAAGAACTAAGAAGAAAAGAGAGCAGAGAAAAGGAAGAGCAGAGAAGAGAAAAGAGGAAGAAGAATTGCTAGAATTGAACTCACATCACCTTCTCTTTCAATCTATTAACAAAAGGTATTATCTATAATCTCTAATTATTATAGAAATAATCTATATGTTCCTTGTATTTTATTCTCTGTCAAAAGTTGAGTTTTCATGGAAGTGTGTAACAATAAATTTTATATATATGTACTGTGTTCATGTGTTATTATTGATGATTGTATGCTATAAAGGATTTTCAGAAATCAAATGGTTGTTAGAATATGTTTTAATGGAAAATTGATGTTCTTGAGAGTTCATATGTTTTGGTTAAGTTTTAGAATGAAAACTTATGAAAATTTTATGTAGTAATATGCATGTTTAGAATTGTTTATGATGCTATCTTCAATCATGAATATAATGCATGTGTTATAAGTTTAATTGGTGGAGAAATTTTTACAGTAAATTATTTTGGGGAAAAATATGAGTTGTATAAAAATGTCAAAATTGAGTTTTTAACCTTTGATTTTCGTTAGAAAATTTTTGTGATTAGTATCATATATATATATAGCATGAGTATTACTGCGTATGTATACTTTCAGTTGTCTGTGTTGCTGTGTGTTGCCGATAGTTGGCATGTGGGGGATGAACAGTGAAGCAGGGTGCCGTGGCTGTCTGCCTCTGCCCGCGTTCCGGCGCAGCTGCGCCTGCAACAAAGGTAGAGGTGGTGCAGCTGCGCCTGCTGAGTTTTCCAGGTTTGACACCGGCGCAAGTGTCAAGGCAAATGGTGGCGCAGCTGCGCCTTTGCCTGAGCATTGGCAGTGAAGGTTAGCTAATTGTGCAGTGTTGTTTTTGAACCTAGTTTAATTATGCTATGACAGTGAGCATATATCTAGTTGCTACAACATTTCGTTAATATAAATTTGACATATTGTATATAGTATTTAAATTGTGAATTTTAATGGTTTAATTGGAATATGAATTACTTAATTATAATTTGAATAATTATAATTATGAGTAAATGTTAATTTGGTTAAATTATAATGAATAAAGGTTGATTTATTATATGTTAATTTAAATTATAATTTATGTAATTATAATTTACTAAATGCATGTTTAATTATAGATTTTAAATTTATAATTGCATGATTATATATAATTTGTGTAATTATAATGCATGATATAGTTTAATTAACCATTAATTATGAATTTGTGATAATTTAAGAGGTAATTATAATTGAGTAATTATAATTTAATTAAGTGTTTGAATTATAATTGTTTAATTATAATTTAGTTAAATACATGATTAATTTAATTATGTGAGTATGTGTGTGATGTAATTAACTATGTGATAGTTGATTATTTACTTAATTAGAGTGAGTTAACCATGAGGGTTAACCACTCATATGAATTAGTTATGTGTTAACTAATTTAGGTTATTATGATTGGATGTATATAGAAAGTATTAAAGTACGTGAATTGTGTTAAGTAGCTTGCGCTTAAGGCAAGTTTTCTAAACCCTAATCTTGTAATAATTTTTATGCAAGTTTTCTAAACCCTAATCTTGTATTAATTTTTATGCAAGTTTTCTAAACCCTGATCTTGTCTTAATTTTATGCAAGTCTTCTAACCTTAAACTTGTTAATTCTATACAATTTCTTGAGTTCATATATTCATTGTTGAGAATGTGTCCTTTCCATTTCTGTATTGGACAATTATTTAGTTAGTTGAAATGGTCTCAACTTATTGTTCAAGTAAGATCCAATTATTATTTTAAATGCTTTAAGTTTACTTTTAAAGAATACGTTAATTCATAATTCTTTCATTTATGAATTATTGAATGTCGATTCAACTAATCCTTAGTTGATGAACGTGAATTCTAAATTACCCTTGTAAACTTATCCAAACCAAACTTTCTTTGGTGCGGACTTGAATTCAAATTACTAAGTTGAACAACCCTAATTATTAGGGGAGGTTACTACGCATAGCGTTAAGATGTTTGTGCACAATACATGGTACGAAAGGCTGATCCCCCTAAGTACGAGTTAAGGTCCATAGTCTTATTGACTGTTAAAGATTTAAATAAAAATATTTATAACCTAGGACAAGAGTTCAAAGGTCTTATGACCCTCAGATAAATTCTATATTCGAATTTTAATGTTGATAGAGAATTATTATTCAATTCTTTATTATTAAAGCAAGCTAAGTTGTTCAGATTCTTTTAAAGATATCCTTTCATGTCTATATTATTGTTAAAACTCCAGTGAGCTGTGGTTTGCTCACTCTTGCATTAAATAACAATTTCAGTTAAGGTTGATAACGTTGATGCTCCGTCTACGAGTAAGGGCAAGGGAAAGCAAAGCAAGTGAAGAATTATTTTATTATTTTGAAATGATTGTAATAAGACTTTTATGTCATGTTTTTATTCCGCACTGTATTGTTTATGTCAAGGTTAGAGTAACCCTGGGATTAATTTTTGAGAAGGTTGTAACCCTTGTTTTAAGGGAGATTTTATTATTTTGAATAAAGATTATAATTTATCTTGAGATATATTGGGTAGATGCTTGTTATAGTTAGAAAGTGAACACCAAATCATGTGGAAACGAAGTACCCGGATTTGGGAGTGTCACAAATTTGATGCTTCGGAGCAGTCTCAAAAGGTTGACTGTACCTCCCAGGGTTGTTACCGGGGGCTTGACGTGGCTACAACTGTCTTTCTCGGGGTTATATCTGGGATTCGACTGCTGCCAACCTTTGTCTGTCTACAGGATTATCTCTGAATTTGGCTTGATGATTTCCCAGGGATATCTCTAGGGTTCTGGTTTGATGTCGTAATCCTCCAGGGTTGTTTTCTAGAGTGGAAAAAGACGCTTTTGCCCTCCTGTATGGTTTGTAACAGAAAAATGAAATTTTAAGTGTCTACAAATGCCCCTCTTTGTCATGTTTATGCAATTTAATGAATTGAACATGACAAAGATTACTAGACAGTTGAAATATGCCAAGATATATATATATATATATATATATATATATATATATATATATTTAATGATGCAAATCGCAATGCAATAAATGTTAAAAACAATTTCCCAAATCGCATTTTGCACTTTGCAAATCGCATATCGTATCGCAAATTGCATTACAAATCGCATCACAAATTACATATCGCATCTCATATCGCATCGCAAATTGCTTACCTTTATCGATCATGGATGATGCCTGTGTTGGGGCTGATTTCAATGGTTGACTTCCATCAGTGCTGCTGATGTCTATGCTGGTGTTGACTCCAACGGTTTGAATTCCATCGGTGTTACCGATGTTTGTTTGATGAAGATAAACTGAACTATTTTCTACATTTTTGCTAGGGATAATGTTCCGAAATCATCGGATCTTCTTAATGTTTACATTGGTAATTTACAACGGTGCCTACCCTGCTGGTAGTTGACAACGATGCCTACCCTTATGGTAGTTAACAACGGTGCCTACCCTGCTAGTAGTTGACAACGGTTAATCACCGAACTGTCTCGATGCCTACTTGAATGGTAGTTTACGAAGCTTTATCTCACCGAACTGTCTCGATGCCTACTCGAATGGTAGTTTTTAACAACAAATTTTTTCCTCGAGCCTGGGTATTTAATGCGTATGCATATTTAACTTTACTGGGTATGCATGCTTAACTTTTTAATGGAGATGTGCGCTGATATAGCGCTTGTTACACAAGTGCAGACCAGGCATGATGTGATGATCTTAATTTATCCTAGGTTGATGCATATGCTTTATTAAATTGATGTAAAACCATTCCCCACCCTTTCTAAGGCGATTTAGGAGTTTCTTTTCAGGCATGGATTTTGATAGGTCTGTTAGCTTCAACTCCCGTGTGGCTCCTCTTATCATTCATAGAGCAGATTCAGATTTTTCCCATTCATATGTCGTCTTTGGTGGGAATCTCGCAGAGGCTGCTATTTTTCTTTCTGAATTTGGACCGGTGCTGGTCCCTCTAACGGTTCAGACATTGATAGCTTTACTAAGAGATTCCCGATATATTCGCTGAAGTAATGTTCAATGGCTTACATCATCGGATCTTTCCCCGATGCTACGCTGGATTGACGCCAACGATTTGATTATTGATTATAAAAAGGGACGAGCTCTTTACTTTCCACCCTGCTGGATCAAATACTGGCTTAGCTGATGACCAGGGTGTTGCTAAAGTCTTGGAGGATGTAGCCTGTTCTTTCATTACCCAAATTTAAACTTCGGTGTAAGGGCCTCGACTTGTGAGGACTTGGCGCAGGTTAACATGCTTGACCTTTTGTCATCGAGCATCTATTTTTTCTGAGTTAAGGACTCTCTTGAGAATTTTTCCTTTTTTGTGGAGGGACAAGCTTATGTCGCCTTGATTTCTTTCAAGAGTTCTTCCCCTTCCTTTTGATGATATGCTTGATCCCGCCTTGGACTCCTTCCATTTCCTGGAATCGAAAAATGCCCCAGCCCTTTCGCATGTTGTTACTGGGGTTCATAGAAGAGACTGGATTTTTTGGCCACATCCAGAGTGAACGATATCCTGCACATTAGACAAATAACAAAATGTGTCAAAAGCTTGATGGCTCGGGCCGTTGGGATTAGTATGATCTTGTGAATGAGACATTTGAAGTTAAAGTTTATGAAATTAAATGCTTATATTCACTAAGCTTTTATCTGATCGCTAAAGATCTTGAGATTGAGTATGACAATGACTTTTTCCTAAGAAAATCGAAATTTTCATTTGAAAAGTTATGAAATCGTAAGAAAACCTTTAAGCATCCATAGTCATTTTTCATGGGTAGGATCAGATTCAAAAGACTCGTCTCCGTTTATCAGAGACACCTCATCTTTGCTCTAAACACCGCTCTTCACAGAATTGACATCATATGACATGTGCACTATGAGTGACGTAACCTTTAGCAGGGGTTTCTCTTTTATGACTTTAGATGATCTCATTTTTATCTTGCAAAATCTTTTCTGCTTTCCTCGCTTAACTTTGTTTCATTTTCTTAGGCTATTCAGGGTTACCCATGTAACGAGTTTTGGACCAATGATTCCTAAACCAGACGGCTTTAGGGCACTAGGTGTTATGACACCCCTTCAAGTTTATTGTCTCGAGTAACAAAGGCCACACTTCGAGACAAGTCAGGCGGTCTACTCTATTTGATCCTTGCCTGAGCTTGTACAAGATTCATTTTCTTAGGCTCTAAATTACCAGCGTAGTGAGTGTTGGGCCGGTGACTCCCAAACCAGACGACTTTAGGGCACCAGCTGTAGAGACACCCCTCGGGCTTAATTACTCGAGTAACCTAGGCCACGATTCGGATATGCTTAGGTTATGCCTTCTTCTTCTTGTAATGCTCGTTTTCTTAGGTACTGACTTACCCATGTAACGAGCGTTGGGCCAGTGACTCCGAAACCAGATGGCTTTAGGGCACCAGGCGTAAAGACACCCCTCAGGCTTAATAACTCGAGTAACCCAGGCCACAATTCGAGACATTAGGCTGGCTATTAAGTGCCATCCCTCTCGCCATAGTTTCATACCCCACAACTAAGAGTTAGGGCGATCACAAAGTGCAAACATACATATGACGTCAAGTTTGTTCCAAAAAAAGCTTTAAACTAGGATTACGTGCCTAATCAAAAGGTTTAATTGTCTTAATTCTCTAATCGTTCCCGTGATTCTTTCTCCACGGACGCTTATCAGAATTAATCCAATTCATAACAAGTTAAGCAAAAATCTTCTTTTTAAAATCTTTTTCTTTGATTCTAACGTAAGATTTATGTATACTTAATATGTATACCATTGCTAATGCATGTAACTGGAAATTGAAAGCACCTAAAGAGAATTATCAGTGGATCACAGTATTCTAAGAAAATTATGATTGGAAAAGACCGATTGATCATACCGGATCGCCAATAATGTTGATGATGACAAATCATGTTGATGGTACCGACTGGTTCATTTGCATTGGATGGTTGATAAATGCCCTAGTGTTGAGTTGTCACAATTTTTGAAAATGCCCCAGTCTTGTTGTAAGGGCCCCAACATCAGGTTGTCGTCGATTCTGAAATTACCCTGTTGACGTCGGGAAAAAATTCGATTCGAGTTGGACCCGAATCTTTCTCTCTTTCTAAGTTTTGTCTACCCTTATCTTATCTTTTTTTGTGGAAGAGGTTTTGAAGGATTTTTTAGGAAAAGGCCAGCATGTATCATGTTAACGATTTGAACATTTTACAGAGTCGCCAGTTGATAGATTTGAAATGGTTGTACCAACTCAACCGAGTTTTGTTTGAAAAGGAGGCCCAATTGTTGGACACTGTCGAAACTTGATCTTTAAAATCGAAGTTCTAAGTTCGGGGGCTTGGTTAAGTGTGGGGAAGGTGTTAGGCACCCCACAACTCCCGTGAAAACACGGTACCGTATCTTTTCAATATTTATCTTTTAAATATGCAATGTGTGTGTGAATGATGGAAGAAATTGGGCCTACATTTGATTGACTTGAAAGTATAAACGTGCTTCGTTGAACCTACATACAAAGGGTTTGATTTGATTTACAAAAGTCTCTTTTTTAGACAAGGTTATTAAAATGATATTTTGAAAGTAGGTTTTGAAACCCTTACGCTCACGTAGGAATTGAAGCATGATGATACTTTCATTTTTATCTTTTTAGCTTTTTGGCTCAATTTGAATGGTGATTGTCGGGCTGCGAAGCATCCTCGACCACAGAATATATACAAGTGTCGGTCTTCTCATGGGCATGACGGCCATCGGAGTGACTCTAAAATGACAAACCATATTCTCATTATGTTGAGATCTTAAACACAGATAACCATTTTAAGGTTTTTTCGGATGTACATTTTACAGAAAAACTGGTAGGGTACATTTGTAAAGTGGAGTTTGTCCATCGTGGGAATCAAATTCTGATCAGTTTGATTATGAATCCCACGATTCCTAGGCTCACAGAAGGAAGCCAATAAAACTTGCATAGCTCAAATATGCATAGAAAATATATATTTACATCCAGATGTCGCCAGAACCAAGGATCCATCAGTAAATCCTCGCTCGCACATAGCCAAAGCATCTCGTTCCCACTAGATAGCGATCTAAGGGCTGTGAGGTTGCTTTCAGAAATGAATAAACTAGAAAAAACTGCTAGATTTAAGTAAATCTCAGCCATTCTAGCTTTCTGATTATGTCTGAACCTCTTTTGAACCGTTTGAAAGCTAAAGTTGGCGAGATTTAAAAAAATCTAGTTCGCCAAGGGGATGTTAGCGTCGATTCATATTAAATGAATATTTAAACCAGCAATTTAATCAAAATGAGTAAAGATATATATATATATATAGTTATATATATACAAAAACTATAAAGGGCGATGGGTTTGCACTCCGATGCCCGTACTGGAATGTAAATATATATATTTATAAAACACTGTAAAAAGCCACGGAGTAATCCAAGCTTGAACAGAATGGAAATATATATATAAAAGCGGTAAAGGGCGATGGGTTTTCACTCCGATGCCCGAACTAGAATGTATATATATATATATATATATATATATATATGAAAACTGTAAAAGCCACAGAATGATCCAAGCTTAACTGAATTGAGATATATATATATATATATATAAAGCTGTAAATGGCGACGGACATTTTATCTTTTGCCCGGACAGAAATGTAAGTATATATATATATTTATAAAAGCAGTAAAAAGGCTATGAAATGATCCAAGCCAAACTAGAATGTAAAAAGTTAATAAATACAGTTAGTATATATATATATATATATATTAAAGCAATAAAAAGACCACGAAGTAGAAATCTAGACACAAATAAGTCAGAAAAAAGGCCAAGAAGTAGAAATCCAGGCCTAGATGAGTTCTTTCTCAATAACTTAAAAATGGGTTCACAGGTGGCTGTCAACTGCGATATGAATCGGCTGATAAAGTTTATCCTCCGTGGGAAACCTCGAATTTCCTTCTCAGTTCTCGGCTCAGGCATCTCAGTTATGGCTTTTATCTTGGCTGGGTCGAATTCGATGTCTCGATTACTACAAGGAATTCTAGTAGTTTATCGGATTTCACGCCAAAAGCACACTTCGCCGGGTTCAACTTCAAATTATATTTTTGCGTAGCCGCTCAAACAACTTTTGAAGATGGGTATAGTGGTCATCTGCCTCTTTGGATTTGACGATGATATCATCCACATATACTTCAATTTCTTATACATCATATCGTGGAATAAGGTCATCATAGCCCTTTGATATGTAGCTCCAATGTTGGTGATGCTGAAAGCTAATCTCCTGTAGTATAAATTTCCCCATGGGGTGATGAAGGAGTTCTTTTCGCTATCCTCTTCAGCAACCATAATCTGTTGGTATCCACCAAAGCAATCAGCAAAGGATTACATATCGTCCTGTGCCGTATTTCCTAATAACACATGAATGAATGGCACTAAGAAGTCACCTTTAAGGTTGGCCATCTTGATAATCCACACAAACTCACACCTTTCCCCTAGACTTCGGCACTGGGACCATATTAGATAACCATTACGGGTAGGTTGACACCATAATGATACCCGCTTTGAATTATTTGGTGATTTCTTCATTGATCTTTAGGCTCCATTCTGGTTTCAATCGTATTAGCTTCTACTTTACTGGCTTGAACCCTTCTTTAACTCGTAATCGATGGACGACTATATCTCTGGACAACCCTATCATGAGACCAGGCAAAAACATCCTTGAACTGGGTCAGGACGCTGGTTAGTTCTTTTTCTTGGCTAGAGGGGATGTTGGTTCCAATCTGTAGCTCTTTAGGATGGTCAGATCTAACCAATATTTATGGTGTTGGTTTGCTCAAGGTGGGTTTAGGTTTGTCCTCGACGCATCCTTTAACTTCTTTGGGCACTTCTTTATTGTCCATTTCCTCTTGCTTGATTACCATCAAGTTAAAGTCCAACTCTATATCAAAATCATAATCACTATTTGAGTTTGACAAGTCAAGGACAGGGCTAGAAATATTCAAATTTGGGAACTTGAGAAGAAAACTTAATTTCTTAATATATATATATATATAAAATAGTTGTCAATTACAAAAAGGGTTGAGCAGTTAATATGACAAAAGGCAATAATAAGTTGTAGATAAAATAAAATAGACTGAACTGAAAAATCTAAGCTCCCTGTTAACCGATCAGTTTCCTATTTTTACCCTTTCTGAATGATTTGAGGGGTGATCGTCCAATTGCTGGTAGTTAGATCTTCAGAGATGGCTGAGATAGAAGCGTCGTCGGAGTCATTGTTATCTTTGAGGATGACCAAGACTGGCTCGAAACTGGACCCGAGATCTTCTTTAGGGATGCTAAATTTTGCCCAGTTAATACAAGGAAGGCTAAGTTGATCGTCTATTAGGTGTGCCCGCATATAATTCTTAGCGGCACCTTCGGCGAGGCAAAAGCTGCTCATAAATAGGAACTGGACTTCCTTAAAGAATTTTTCGCTCCAAGCTTTCCTTTCCTTATCTTTGAAAGGCGCTTCCTCATGGGTTTCTCTGTCTCTTACCTGATTGACCTTAGGGATTAGGAGGCTTGACACATTGGCGGGGACCTTCTTCCTTGACTCCCTGAAACCTGTTTCGATGAGGTTAGGTATGAGAGTGGTTAGCAGGTTGGCCGACACCCTCTTGTGGGGATTATGGTGTTTGGACCCATCGGACCAGTCCAGCTTTATCTAACTGTGTTGGTATATGGATCGGGTTCTTCATTCCCTGACTATCCCTACCTAGCCCTTGGCCAATTTCGTGTACTTGGGAGAGCATCTCTTGACCAACTGCCATCACTTTTGGAGAAATTTTGGGTCTCAATACCGGTGCACCCATAAAGTGGTACTAAGGGGTGCTTACCTCAAAGGCTTAAAAGCATGCAGGCTCGATACCCTTGTTTAAGCTGATCATGGGCATATCTCCCTCAGTATGGACTGTATATTCAAGTTCAGCACTAACGGTGATCAAGTGGCCGTTGATAATATACTTTAATTGCTGGTGAAGAGTGGACGGAACGGCTCCAGCCATATAAATCCATGGTTGCCCCAGCAATAGGTTATACCCGGTAGTAATGTTTAATATTTGGAAGGATATGTTGAAACTGAATGGACCAATTTCCATGGGAAGTTCAATTTCCCCCACCGTATCTCTTCGTGACCCGTTGAAAGCTCGTACCACTACATGGCTATCTCGAATTCTGTTCGGGTTGATATTCATCATTTTTAGAGTATCATAAAGGCAACTGTTCAATGATGAGACCCCATCAATAAGTACGCCTCCTATCACGTACCCTGATGATATAACCACGATATGCAGTGGCCTGCGATGTCCAGTTCCTTCAGCTGGTATATCGTCGTCGGTAAAGGATATCACATGACTCTCCTGTACGTGGCTAATCAGATGTTGGAACTTCTCAGTATCAATGGTTTTGGCAAGTGGGCCTCTTCTAACACCTGGATTAGAATTTGGCGATGGTCCTCGGAGTCTAACACCAAGTCTAGGATGGATATTTGGAGTGGTGCCTCTTTCAGCTGCTTCACTTCCCTTGCTTCAGTTGTGTCCCACCTTACTGAGGAAATCCACAATCTTCCCTTGTGGCACTTTTCCAATTATCTTAACTGTTTGCTTCATTACCTATCTTGAGAGGTATAATGGGTTATCCTTTGGAAGGACTGCAGTATAATCGGTCTTAGACCTTATACCTTCTCCATAATTCTAAGGAACCTTTTTCAGACTAAAAATGAAGATCTGTGACTGAGGGGTCAACATCACCGGCATTGGAACAGCTATTTCCACTAGAGTCTTATCCCCTACGTTGGACAATCCTCGGATGGTTATAGGCATGGCGAAATTTCCTTCTGCGCAAGTGATAACTGCCACCATTTCTTCTGAACTTCCCACCCTTCGAGGGTAATCTATCTCTTCATCAGGAAAGATCTCAGTCTCCTTTATCATCTCCAGGTTGCCAAATTTGATCATATTCTGAATTAGATGATGCAGGGCCCAACATTCCTCAATGGAATATCTATAGGGATTTGAATGATAAATGCATACTTTATTGGGGTTGAAACACTTTGATCGAGGACCTGGGGGTGGTGAGAACTCCGTGATCTTTTCTTCATTGATCAACATCCGCAAGATTTCCTCCCTAGACTGCCCCAAAGGTGTAAACTTCCGTTTGACTGCAAATTCCCAACGAAGGAGAAATCTAGATTCCCTTGCTATCTTTTTTATCCATTTACTCTGTTCTTGGAGGAGAATCTGATCTCTCTTTAGAATTGGGACAACACTGTGAGATGCAGTGTGAACTTACCCTCGTAGGACTTGGTCAATCAACTGTCGGGTCACCTGATGCTGGTATATGATTAGCTCTGCTAATTGGTCCACTTGTATTTTAACTGAGGCCAAACTTGGTTCCTCCGGGTACCCCCATGTTGAAGGATCCATCATAGTAGGGGCTTCTCCCAATTTTCTCATATATTTGCTGTTCTCTCAACTTTTTGCACTAATTATGTTAACTCCCTCTGCATTATACTGAGGTAAGGGATTGTTGTTAACATTTGGCTTCTCCAACGCTTTCACCACAATCTCCCCACTGTCAATCATATTTTGAATCTTGTGCTTCAACGTCCATTAGTCCTTAGTGTCATGTCCCGACGCTCCAAAATGATAAGCACATTTCTTGTTGGGATCAAATTGTCTTCCATTAGGAGCAGCAGGTGGAGTGAGCTCAGTTATCTTCTTATGTGCTACCAACAATGCCAATATATTTTCCAACGAGTCTCTCAGAGGAGTGAATACCTTTCTTCGCTTATTCTCCCAGACTCTCGGTGCCGTGGGATTTTAGGGGTTTGTCGGTGTCTAGAATGCACGATAACTGTTTTGCCTCTAGATAGGTGGGTTATTACTCTTAGTCGTAGATTGCCCTTGCAACACTAAGGAGACATCCTCTTCCTTCCTTTTATGTACCCTCTTAGGAGCGCTCGAGTAGTTGCCCGATTGAATATGATCTACCACTGTCTCCAAGGCTGTGAGGCCTTTGATCTTGCCAGACTTCAAGCCCATTTCTGCCATTTCCCCGTGTTTTATCATCTCATAGAATGATTTGTTGATTTCTGCTAGGACTCTTTCATAGTAAGGTTCCTCTTGGATGTCAATGAATGTCATCACCATCTCAGCTTCATCCATTGGCGGCTAACTTGGGCTGCCATGCGCCTTCATCTCTGCGCGTATTCCCTAAACAATTCAATGCTCAGTTTCTTCACATTTTTGTCACTTGGCAGCGATTAGGGGCCATTTAAGATCGAACTCAGGCCTTGGATTTTATCTGGGTATCTCTCCTTCTAAAAAAATACAGAAATAATAATAATTCACACTTGTGACGATCCAAAAAATCGGATAGTCATGGAAATTTTAATATAAGGATTATTATTTTATAAAATAAAATTTTGTTAATAATATTCTATGTTATGTGTTTATTAGTCGTTCTATAACCTAGGATGATTATAAAATGTTAGTATTCTGGCTATGTGCTAGAATAAATGCGTAAGGATTTTAAAGATGGAAATAAATTTTTTTTGAAGAAATAATTTTTTCGAGAAAAAGACGAAATAGACACTATTTATCCAACGAAACCTAAGGGTTTAGGGTTTGAATAACCTAAGTATTTCTGAGATATTGGTATATCGGAATGACATTCTATTTGAACATTTTCTGGCAATATGTCGTGAAAAGTTATATTAGCCAGTAAAAGTTTTTCTCAAAAAATGTGCAGAATGTAGACTAAATAAAAGCGACGAAGAATATTTTTAAGTACTTTTCTATCGTTTAACTACGTTTTGGGAAAATGTCGCGAAAAACATTATTCATCAAAAAGTGTTTTTCAGTTTTTTAATTTTTCGAAGAACACGTAAAAGTTTATCTGTAGAGGAAAGACGGAATATCCAAAAATATTTGGAAATAAAGAACCGCAGTTTTTCAACTGTCGGACAAATTTTGAAAGACGGAACAGTGAAGCTTCCAGGGGAAGCTAAGCGAAGCTTCCAGAAGATGCTAAACAAAGCTTCTAGGAGAAGCCAAGGGCAAAATGGTAAAAAGCTAATAAATAACCAAAATATCCCTAAGCCTTAAAATTCTATATAAGGCAAATCATTTGAATGTGTTAGTTCATTTTTCAACTAACACGTTTCAAAGAGAAGAGAGAGAGAGAGAGAGAGAGAGAGAGAGAGAGAGAGAGAGAGAGAGAGAGAGAGAGAGAGAGAGAGAGAGAGAGAGAGTAATATTGAAAGAGAGAGAGAGAGCTTGAGACCTTGGATTAAAGAAGATGAAGAAATAGAAAAGCTAGCAAATCACAAGCTTTGTTAAGAGGAAGAAGAATATGGAAGAAAAATCAAGAAGAAATGTATCAAAACCTACCTTTAATCCAATTTTCTTTAAGTTTCATATGAAAATTTCATAGCTTATAGATTATGGAAGTAAAAGATGTTAAGAAATGGTAATGGTATGTTTAAACCTATAAGAAATTATAAGGAATAATGAAGTAATAATAATTTAATCTTCTTTTTATCTATTTCTTTTAATCCTTCATATGTATGAATTGGTTGGTAATGAATTATTTAATTGAATCTTATCAATGATTCAATGGAATAAAGAAGAATTAATGAACTTATAACGTTAATTAATGCATACAAAGTGAATTATAATCAAAATATTGATGTAAAATGAAGAATGAACGAAGAACACAAAGAACGAACAAATAACACGAAGAGCGAACGAAGAACATAAAGAGCGAGTTGTTGATGGACAAATTTTAAACCATCTAATTAGAACTTATTGTTGATGGCCAAGTTTAAAACCATCACATATATATATTTGTTGATATATTCTAGGTTAGGAGAAGTCGAATTGAAAGAAATATTCCTTTAGAACGGATTAAAGATAGCCTATAACGAAGTTATGGAAAAATTTCGTAAAGAACATTAATCGTTGAAATCATAGTCCATTATGATTTTTGAATGAATATAGAAAGTAAGTTAATGAACCTAAATTAATGAGGTTTCATAAGAATGTTGGAAAACATTGAAAACGTGAGTCGTAGGCTCAAGAACGGACTTATTCCGAATTAGAATGACTAAGTTACGAAGAACTAGAATTTTAACACGAAGTTGAAAAACTAAGCAAGCGATGACTTTCAGGCTAAGATTAAGGCATGTTAACGGATTTAGAATAAAATTATGTCTGGGGGAAATCAAAGTACCAAATGAAAGCAAGAAAATGGCTTTGGAACGAAGTCGTTCTGAGTTATAACGAAGAAGTTATGGGATTGCAAAGTAACATCTCGATCGTAGGAGAATTCTGCAGAAAATCTGTATATTTTTTTAATGTAATAGTATTGGCGCCGCAGCGCCTATGACACCCCCAAATTCAGATACTTGTACCTCGAATTTGGTGCATCACGTGCTAATTCTAATAACATACTAAAATCTCATGCAACGGAATAATAGAATAGTTTACATTGATTTAATATAAATATTCGCGTCCCACGGTCTCGCAACCATGACTAACTTAAACATAACTTAAACCATAAAATAACTTAATACATAATATGAAATAAGTCTTATTAAAACATGATAATATTTAAACTTCTAACATAAGGGAACAAAGCTACTCCATAGCCTTGCCCTTGCCCTTATCCTTGCTTGATGTTTCGCCGCGTTCAGCCTTAACTGAAATGTTTGAGGAAAGCAAGAATGAGCAACAAATTTTCTCAACAAGTAATATAGCAATATGGGTGAACAGTTATAAAGTTTGAAATCTCAATGGTATAACAATAAAAGATAGTTCAAGGAAAACAAGAAGTATCAATAGTTCTTAGTAAGAGTCGCTATGGACTGAAGGATATCCTCAAGATTTAAAAGTTTAATCATTTCGAAGTTCAAGAATAATGAATACTGAGCAGCCACTATGAACTAAGAACTCCTACTAGAATTAACAGTATAATACTAAAAATTCAATATAAACAAATACAACAGGTGATCAGCCTAAAGTACCATACGTCATGCATAACATTTAATCATACTTGTATGTGCGCACGTCGGTTCTCCGACAGTTATATATAATTTTCCCTTCAATGAGGGTTTTTCATCTCAACAGATTTATAAGAGTCCGCACCAAGTCAATTGGTTTGGATAGCTTTCTAACACATAATATTGGTCTAGCCGAATTAAATGGCTTAGACAACTTTTATAATGCATTTAGGAACGATAAGTTCAATGTTTGCAACAACATCAAGATATAAAATCGATAATAGTAATTGATAATTGCTCGATGTAGATATGGTCAATATAGCAACAATTCAATTTTTCATAATATGTAAAGTTAAAAGAGTTAGGGAACTTGCCTCAAGGGTAGTTTACCAATCTATAGCTTATCAACACTTTGAAATCCTATTGTAACATAGTTATTGTAATGACCGTAAAATTTTAAACTCCATTATTAATTAAATATATGATTTAATTTTAATGAGTTAGTTTTGTAAGCTTATTTAAACCTTGTGTGGTTAGGTGAGTTGAGCTTATACAAATAATTGCTAGGATTAATTAAAGGGAGTCACTAATGGTTTATTTAAATTAGTGGACTAGCCCTAAGGTTTTTATATCCAAAGAATTGATAGAAGTGTTAGTAATTAAATATTCAATTTACTTGAATATAGTGTAGTAGTTTAAACATGATTGATTAATTGATGCTTTGGGTAATTAATCGATAACATGTGAATTTATTGTTGTTAAGAATAATAAAACATAAGCATGTAATTATTAATAAATATAATGAGGTTATATGTAGTCAATTAATTGTTTTATACAAGCATGTGATAAGTAAACCTATAATATAAGGTAGTTACCTTCATATGGTATAAAATGCAATGTGACGTATTAATATGGCTATATATTATATATATAGACTATATAATAAGATTAATTGCATTATGTGAGTTACATAATATTATTGCTTATGTAACATGATGTGTGTGGGTAGACTTTAATGTATACCCTATTACCTTATATTAATATCAATAAACAATTGTTAATTGATAATGATTTCAATAAGTTATTATAATTATTATAATAATAGTTATGATGATAAGAAATAATAATGCCCAATTGAATTATATTCGGTATTAATAAAATGTACATGGATTATATGTTGATGTATATATATGTACCCTACTTGATACATTGTAATTAGAAATTTCAATGGTAATTTATTTATAACCTATGTGTTTATGAAATGAAATGTGATATAGCCTTAGTAAGCATGGTAGACTATATATATATATATATATATATATATATAACATTAGTATGTTGTAATTGCATTCAAGTTGCTGAGATGTGAACTTTGTCCCAATATTAGAGTCACTCTTCCTCAATTTCCTCTTCACGTGAGAAGCTAGCTACACTACTCTTCTCAATTTCAGCAAATGTAGCTAATGATTATAAGGGATATGGAATTCATGATGGATTTCACATACTAATCAATAACTCTTCAATAGCCAACAAACAATTCTACATTCCATTGGTTTAAATTGGAAGATAATCACATTGTACGGGTATCCATTTGTCTATAAATATAGCCTCTCTTCCTCTCATTTTCTTTTGCTGAGTTTTCTAAGAGGAGTCAATTGAGTAGTATTCTGAGTTTCTATTGAGTTGAGGGAGAGAGATATAGCAGCCAATTCATATTAGCAGAGGTTATCTCTCACATCATGTTCTTCAACTTTTTCATTTTGCTAAATGCTTGATTTTATAAGTAACATGAATTCTATGATTATTGAATTGGAATATGTTTGTTAAGTGTTAATTGAGTTAGTAACATGTTAGGACTGTTTTATGGCTGGTACAGGAATGAATTTCGTAATTGATTTTTGAGATGGGTTTACAGTTTCTGCCGAAGCTGAACTAGTCTCTATTCCTGGCCGGACACCGGCGCAGCTGCTCCAGTTTTGTACTGGGCAGTAGCGCAGCTGCGCCAAGACCTGTTTCTGGTTTTTGTTTTCTGTTAAGTTCTGTTATATGCTAACTGGTTGGTATCAATTAGAGCAAGCATGTGGACATGATTAACACACATATATGAGTATCTTGGCGTAGCATGATGCATGTATAACCATATTAGTATATGTTAGGGAAGGAAAAACGTATGTTTTTAAATGAAGCTTATAGTTTCGAATATGAACTTTGACATATACGTAACATGTGTATATTCTAATTTTGTAAACACTGATTGTATGGTCTATATTCACATCAGAACTAAGTCTAAAGTGTTAAGCACACACTAGCATACATGATTGAAAGATTCAAATGATTTCAAAGGAAAAAACTTTAGAACCTTGAAAGCAAACTTGACAAACTTACGTCTTGTAAATTATGACCATTTGAAAACGTTTATATGGTTTAGATATGTGTTTCAACCGCATATGAATTATATGTTGAGATGCCTTGCATGTACTAAGTTGACTTAGTACGATTTTCAAAGAAAACTTAGGATTTGGAAACCAATTAGTATCAATTACCATGTGAGTTACGTTATGATCATGCAAGCATGTATATTAGGATTCATTATGCCTATAGACATGGTGACGTGAGAATCATTTTGGTTAAACATGGATATCACCTATGCACACGTATTCAAGAAATAAATTTCAAGTATGAACTATGTGATTAAAGTATACATGAGTAGTATACGCACAAGCATGACTACTTAGCATTGTTTTGCCTCGCTATGTGGTATTATGACTTTAGTAGCAGACTCTTGAAGCATGAACTTGATTTTTGCTTAAAGTATTAGAATGTCCGGCATTAAACCATGTAACCTTGAGTTATGGATAGAACCTTGCAATAAGTGTATCATAAACTGTATTGTATGCTTAAATTGAAGTGCTATGTGTTCAAGCCTATATTGATGCATAGAGGCTAGATATTCTATAATTATTAAATCAAAGTTAGGATTAGATATTTATAAACTCAGTCATAGTAAATTAACTTACATAAACTATGTGATAGACCTATCTAATGATTAGATTTTTGTACGTGTAGACTCATATTAGTTTACACATGCTAATTGAAAGACTGACTTGTTAATGTTCGGTTGTTTCAACTCGATTTAATTAAAGCTGGGCTATTTGTAGCTGAGCAAACAGGCAAGTTCTTTAACTTACACAAACTCGTATAATGTGCAAGTATCCGAACCCTTCTTTAATTGTGCAAGTATCCTAAAACCTTGCACTACTTTATTCAATGAATCTTGTAAGCAAGTTTCTTAACTTCATTTGATTTGAATGCAAGTTCCCTGACTTACATTTTTTATTGTGCAAGTTCCCTATCCTTCTCATATTGTATTGAGCAGGTTATTGTTGAATTGAAAGTTATTTATTTAAGCTTGCACTTTATTTCCAAGCATGCTTTAGGTGGTTTAATTACTTTACAATTATTCCACATCGATCTTATTGATATTCGCACTTGGTGCACTTGAGTTCGTACAGTCTTGGACTTGTACATTAGTTAAAGTTCTATAATTCTTGAACTGTGTCTGATAGAGTTTGAACCCTTGTTCAGTCAGACAATTGTATGAAATTTTATAAAAGCTATCCAGACCAATTGATGGTAGGGATTCTTAGACTAAATAGAACACCCCTTATATTATAGGGAGTATCCTAGGTATCTAATATAAGATACAAATAACAGAGTTGAATGTTATGTATATACATGGCGTACGCGAGGCTGATCCCCTCAAGTACTTATTCTGTAGCCAGTAACCAAAAGGTCAATCAGCTATTGATTCCATTGGAGTTTTATAGTTAAAAGTCTACTTGACTATCAGTTATTCTAAAAGCAATTATTATCCTTGCTTCCGATATTCATATTGTTGAATTCCTTGTCAGATATTATTCCGATCATCATGATATACCCTTTATTGTTATATTTAAACTTGCTGAGCAAACTTGTTGCTCATTCTTGCTATATCATGACTCCTATTGCAGTTAAGCCCGAGACTTCAGGGAAGGACAAGGGTAAAGGAAAGATATAGGATTAGTTTGCAAGGAGCAGACTTTACTTTATGCTTAGTTCAATTACTGTTAATGTAATTTGAACCCTAATGATTATTCTAGGGTATGTTTGTATGGTTATATTAAGGTTATCGAATCTTGAGACTAGTAACACCTTTTGAATAAACGACATACGTTTATTATATTTCCACATTTAGTTATTGTACGTTGTTTAGAGGTGAATGTTTGTACTGTATCGTGATGACCGAATTGGGGATAGAGGACCAGGGTTCAGGGGTGTCAGAGGTTGGTATCAAAGCTGTAGGTTATAAACATTAGAAATGCGAAACCTAGGTTATAACCTTAGTAGAAAACTCAAGTAGAGTATGTAGGTGATGGGTTGAGGAGATCTATCAAGTTTTATTGTGATACTGAAGTTGTTTATTTGAATCAAATACGATTGATAGACGTCCAAACTTCTTAATGTTAGCATGAATAGCATATCACGTAAAGCCTAAGTTTTCTTCCTTTCCTCATATCATGCCGCCTAGGAGAATACCACGAAACCAAAGGGAGGAAGGATCCGTTAACAATGGAGGGGGAAATGCAGATCCAATGCAGAAATTCGTTGACCTGTTAACAGAAGCAATGCAAAATAGACCCCCGCTAGCGGAAGGGCAGCCAGGACATCACTTGGCTAGCTTCAAGGATTTTAAGTTGGTATGACCTCCGAAATTCTGAGGAACCTTAGATCCAATCGAAGCCCAAACATGGGTAGAAGAGATGGAGAAAGTGTTTGAGGTTGCACGGGTGGCCGAAGCACAGAAGACGAGTTTTGCCACTTTCATGATGAAGGGCGAAGCTAACTATTGGTGGAAAGCCAATAAGGGACGAGCAGGCGAAGGAGTTATTCTTTGGGACAGATTTAAGGAGCTATTCCTCGAGAAATACTTCTCGGAGAATATGCAATAGGATATGGAGGTTAAGTTTCTAGGAACTGAAACAAGGTAGTATGACAGTCGCAGAGTACGCGGCAAAATTTAACGAGTTGGCCCGATTCGCTTCACATCAGGTGGACACAGAGGCCAGGAAGGAAAGAAGATTCGAATTAGGACTGAAACCATGGGTACAAAAAGCAGTAGCTGCGTTGTAGATTAAGAGTTACTCTGATCTAGTGGAAAGGGCTATCATTGTAGAAGGAGGCAATGAAGCCATAGTGCGATTTAAACAAGAAAAGAAGACCGGACAGGAGGGACAGAAAGGAGGAAGCAGCAGAGGCAGTAACCCCAACAAGCGTAAATGGACGGAGAGCCAATCCTCTGGAGGCAACAATTCCGGGGGAGAGGCCAAGAAAAGTGGAAAGTGCAATAACTGCGCAAGGAATCACTCGGGAGAGTGCATGAAAGGGAAGAGCATTTGCTATCGTTGTGGACAACTGAGGCACATAGCTCCTTAGTGTCCGAACAAACAAAAAGGAGGATGTTTCTTGTGTGGAGCCCCAGATCACCAAATTAAGGACTGCCCGAAGAGAAAGGGCGATGCAGCTAGCGGCAACCGCAACTAACAATAACGGGCTGAGCGTTGGAGGGTTAGCCAGTCAAGCTAATAGACCAACGGCACGCACGTTTAACATGACCGTACAGGATGCAGTGGAGTCCAAGGACGTGGTGTCAGGTATCATCCCGATCAATGATATAGATGCATATGTGTTATTCGATTCGGGTGCTACCTGGTCTTTTATTTTCGAA
Organism: Panax stipuleanatus; assembly: GCA_020205555.1. NCBI lineage: Eukaryota > Viridiplantae > Streptophyta > Magnoliopsida > Apiales > Araliaceae > Panax > Panax stipuleanatus. The sequence continues at coordinate 99,411,632 of CM035122.1, read as the reverse complement.
GAATTTGCTAAACAGTTAGACTTACCCCGTGAGAGATTAGAGCACCATATGAACGTAGAAGTAGCGAACAAGGAAGTTATCCCCGTAGAACACATTCATAGGAACTGTTATACCAAATTGCGAGGATTTAAGCTCAACGTGGATTTGATATCGATTCTTTTGGGGGAGTTCGATGTAATCCTTAGAGTGGATTGGTTATCGATTCACGGAGCAGTTATCGACTGTAAGAAGAAGTGTGTACACCTTAAGACTCCGAATAAGTCGAAGGTGGTATTTTATGGTAGTAAATCGCCGAGACACTCTTGTTGTCTGACAATGGTGCAGGCAAGGAGATTGCTTAGGAAAGGTTGTATATGTTATTTGGCTCACGTGGTTGATGTGACGCCCCCAAATCCACGTTCCTTCGAAACCTCGAATTCGGTGCAGTCACGATACTACTATCGTCAAACTATTACATCTTTTAATCATTAGTAAAAGAATACAACTTTGTTTATTACAATTTAGAATATAAATTCTATTCATATCCAAGATCTCGTCTTTACGTCATATTCGATATTACTAAAATACGGAATAATTTAAACTTTTCAATATCCTTTGAATAAAAATCTTTTTATTGATTCCATAACTTTGATACCAATTACAAATCTTGAATCAACTATATAATATGATTCCTTCTTAACTGAGTTATCGTATAAACATTTACAAATCAACTCGATATCCTCTATGTATTAATTAATACATTCTTACAATACAACAAGTATTAAACAGTGTAAGCAACTATCGAGTACATCATCTAGAATCTAAACATGGTCCAGACAATAATCTAAGTAATATTCTTCAATGCGATACTATCTATCTTTATCAATCAAGAAGCACGAAATCTTTACCGTGAATCCATAACCTGCAAAAGTGGTTATTTGCAAGAGTGAGCTCGACAGCTCAGCAATTCTAACAGTCTTCATGCATCACATAGCATATAACATCATACTCAGTTCATGCATTTATAAACAGTTTATATTTACTACGCATGTTACTTTTCACATAACAAGTATATCATCAAAGATCAATTTTCAATCTCATTTATATCTCATATACAGTTCATATATAAGTTCACATTATCACAGCATAATATAATTCAACTAACAGTTATTGAATTCATATATCAAATAGGAACTGAAAGACTTGCCTGATTCGTAGTTTAACAACTACGACTTAACTGCTTAAGAATATCTGCACTTCGTGTAATCCTACACAGTTATATTAATCATAGAGATCACACTTATCAGTTATACACTTCCATACATTCTCAATATAATAATTAGTATTACATTGTTGTCTAACTTGGTTCTTAGAACCTTCGTCTTACTTTCTTATCGTATTCTTATAATAACTATGTACGTATAATTATACTTTAACCATACGTACTTACTACCATTCTTCACATACACATGCCCGTCTACCACTAATCTATTTACATATAGCTAGTGTAGTCCATCTTTTGAACTAATCCTTCTCATATATCATTACTAACACATAAGACCATATCAAAGCAAATATACGCTATTAACCGTCGAAGTCGAATTCAAGTATTAACATATGGTCCTACATAGCATGTATACATATTAAAGGATACTTTCATGCTCGATTAACCTTTTCACATTCAATTTACATGATATAGGTTCTAAGTCAACATTTCAACAATTTAAGGCCACTCAAGGTCATGAACATCACAAAGTTTATCATGCTAGTTCTTTAAACACATAAAGTATTTATATAACTCATATTGGGAATGTTCATGAATATTCATACTTCATGCATGTAACTATCACGATTATTAGTTTGAAGACATGGTTTGTTTACGCTAAACTTGGTTTCATGATATGTAGTCATGGTATATATATACATGTATGATACATGAGAGAGTCTAAGTGTGCTATCACATATGTCCATAAACATCAAAATCCTAAATCTTAAGGTAACATGTTATCGTCCACGTTCAAGGCTCGCATTTTTATTAGTGAAGCTTACTAACAAAACCTAACATGTTCATGCTATCTATATATAGGTTGACATGTCCGATATGCATTTCTAAGTCATCTAAACATGCTCACAAAATGTGAAACCCCCAAATCTGTGTAACATCGATTACAGGACATGGTGCTCACGATACAACATACATAATCATCTATCTAAGTAAACTCCAGCAATAATAATAGTAATATTATAACTATTACGTACTTACTCAAAATAAAATCCCAAGTCTTTACAACTTTTAATAAACCAAAACTTAAACTTAGCGTTTATCGCTACATTACATCATATGCAGAAATATAAACTTATTTTATAAGGTAACTAGCATCATTTCATCTTAGTCTTCCCTTTGTCCTTGCCCGAGCCCTCAGCCTTCTCATCCTTAACTGAAAGGTTTAAGCAAGAATGAGCACAAATTGCCTAGCAAGTATATAAAGAAGTTCGGAAACATACATCAGGAGTAAAAACATCTGTATGACAATAGCTCAACAGTTGAAAGAATTATCAAGTGTTAAACAAGAATATCAAAGATAAGAGTTTAGAATTCTTCATAGCATGCTAAGGGGTGTTAAATACCCTGAACGTTACTTTGTTTCATCGAAAACCATCAGACAATTTAACAATCAAATAGATTGTAAACGGTATCTGCAAGTACTCCAGGTGATCAGCCTATTGTACCCTACATTGTGCACAAGTATAAAGTTTAAACTACATAAGCATAAATGGGACTATATGCCCGACATCTGTTTGCCCGTTTATTCGGGTTGTTCATCTTAGTATTCATGCGAGACCGCACCAAAGAAATTTGGATTGGTAAATATTAAATAGCTTCGAAAGATTTGAATTAAATCATTTTTCATCAATAATAACTAGCCGAAAACAAAGGCCAGGAAACATACTTAGAAACAGTTCGATAATGACATGGAACTTATAAGCATAGTTGTTAGAATAATAACTGAGTAATCATCGATAAGCTTGCAAGATAATTGAAGTTGTATAACTTCACAACAAAGGAACTTGCACGAATAAATAGCTAGCACAAGTCCAATACTTACCCTCACTGAGATAAAAATAAGTAAGGATTGAATAAATACCCAATAGAAATTAGGGCTAGGAAACTTGCCTGATACGTCTGCTATCGTTAAAGCTAGCAATTAACCTTCACGTAACCTAATCATATGTGTCGCATTAAGCCATTAGGTTCTTGAACTCTAATTCGAAAGAAAATGATTTTCTTTCATTATAATTTCATTAATCAACTACCACGTATGCTATCACCAAACTAATTTAATCATATAACATGTTGCGTCATATAGATAAAGTGGTTCAATATGAGACTCTGAGTAAAAATAAGTTTCTAGAATTTTTCCCGGTCCGATCCGACCCGACCCGGATCAGACTCGACCCGGACCGACCCGGACCGGCGCAGCTGCGCAGCCTCAAGCCGTGTTACCGGCGCAGCTGCGCTGCCTGGAAAACCCGGAACCCATCTTTGAGTGGCGCAGCTGCGTAGCGTTAAGCCGTATGAACGGCGCAGCTGCGCTGCTCTTCATGCCCAGAAAATTGTTGCAGTTTTTTGAGCAGCTATCTTAGCGAATTAATTCCGATTAAACCATTCATGATATGACCATGAAACTTGGACACAACATACTTCATCTAGCATACTATTTTACAAAAATATCACATTCCAGAAAATAGCAAATTAAGACCACGAACCGGCTACCTTGAAAAGCGTGCCAGAACAGGTTCTAACACTTAGAAAATTCTGGAAAACCCAGAAATTTGCAGATTTTTATTTCCAACATGCTTGCTCTCGAAAATCATAACTTGCTCAATTTAACTCCGTTTCTTATGAAATTTGGTCAGGTTATACATCATACTACACAGTATTTTACAAAATTATTACACCCACTAATCGGGTCATAGAAACCATGATTCCAAGGCTCCGAAAAACCCGAAACGTCACAGATTCTATGTTAAACCATCTTTGACAAATTTTGTGATTTTGATTCTAGCATGCATGAGGTTGATTCCTACTGTACAGACCACACATACTAACATATATACACGTAACCCAACCTTTAACTTCACTAAATTACCATGATTTGAACAATTTGACATCCAAGAGGCATTTTAGCAAACACTTAGCATGCATGGCATAAATTCATACGATTCAATGTGTAAGAGACATGAATTAAACCAGAACTTTCGTTCTCTACACCCACATATCAGTAACCAACATGAACATAGCCTCACAAAATCAAAACAAATCATTTGCAAGGTCTCATATGCATATTTTCTCATTTTTACTTAAGAACATGAAAAAGAGAGTTCATGGCTACCTCTTTGATGAATTCTTTTTGTTCGAATTCCTCTAATGACTCTCTTTGCTTGGTTAGTCTCTGCAAACTCCAGAATTCGCCACCCTCTCAAGCTCTTTCCTCTCTCACTCTCAACTTCACTCACGGTAGGATATTTTACAAAAGAAAGAAATAGAATTTTTGGTGGAGAGTATATATAGAAATCATTAGTATAAGCTTCCCTTGCCTCTTCCATTCTCAATTCAGCAGTTACAACATTAAGTTAGAACATTAGTTTAGCAAATTAAATAAGAAGAATGTGGGGGTTAGAGAAAATGAAAGGATTTTTGGTTTTAAGGAGTAAAATGAAGTACTCCCTCCTTAGCTATATGTAATATACGTATACTCCTTCCCTTGTCCCAATTCGTGAGTCACAAGGGTCCCACCAGCTGCTGACTTGTACCACATAAAATATTATTATAATCAATTAAATCAATTAAATAATTATTTTGACCATTTTGCCCCTCGTAGCAAAACGTTGCGATACTTATATCGATTCCTACTAAAGTCGACGTCCCGGACGTCATGGAACTATCTGTTTCGTTAAAATCCTCTCCGAAATTCGTGGTTGACTTTTTACCCAAAAAAGTCAACCGATTGACTTTGACCAAAAAGTCAACTGTGACACATTTTCGTGGTTACAGTCTAACCTGACTAAATTCGACGTCCCGGACTCAAATACGCAGTCCGCATCTCTAAATTCCACTCTGATCTCAAAATCATGCTTTAAAGCCATCCCACGAAATTAATAGAATTAATTCCATACTTAACCTATTTAAATAGTTGAATTAAACTAAACCAACCATTTAAATACTCCTCATCACATATCATAAAATAACACATGTATGTATAACGCATATACATCTAAATAACAGAAAACACACCAAAATTTCACATAAATTCGTTTATTGATAATTGTTAAAAGACATAATAATCTCGGATATTACACAAAATCAGAATATATACATGCTATGTATACGTCCAAGTTCAAATCTAAAACTAGAAGTTTCATTTTAAAATCATACGTTTTCCTTCCATAGTACATACTAACATGGCCATGCATGTACATGTAGTATCAAGAACACGTACTATAAGTTAATACCAACTTCCATGCATGTCTAGACCGTACAAATACGCTTACAAGGTCAGAACACACATGTTTATACAAGTATCAAAGTTCATATCGAAAATCATAAGTTTCATTTAAAAATTATGAGTTCTTCATCAGTAATGTATACTATCATGCTTATGTCATGTCATGATACTCATATATACATGTTATTTAAGTGTGCATGCTTGTTCTAATTATATAACCTATGTTGGCATATAACAGAACCTGTAACAGAAAACAAAACTCAGAAACTGGTCCCGGCACAGCTGCGCAGCTCCCCAGTTCAAAACTGGCGCAGCTGCGCAGGGCCTTGGCCAACAAATCGTCTGGTACCGGCGCAGCTGCCCCGCTAGCCAGTACAAAACTGGCGCAGCTGCCCCGCTAGCCAGTACAAAACTGGCGCAGCTGCGCAGTTGGCCGGCCAGAGACAGAGCAGACTGCATCGGTAGTACTGTAATCCCATTTCAAAAATTACTACAGCAATTTGATTCTTAACTGCTATAAAACATTTCTAACATGCTTTTAAGCTTACATAATACTTGATAAACATATTCCACAATTAAATTAACGTCTAAATTACATAATCAAGGACTTTCCAATATGAATGAGAAATATAGGAATTATACCTCTGCAATTGGTTTTTGGCTGCTATAACTAGTTTCTATGCAACTACACTACTTTAACTTAATCAGTGCTCTCACTCTCTAACAATTCTAGTTAACAGAATTCTCAGCAAAAGAATTTAGAAGAAGAACAGCCCCAATATATAGAGGAATGAATACCCAGTCAATGCTTCCACCCTCCAAATTAAACTAATAGATGAATGAATTGCATGAAAGTTATAGAGTGGTAGGTAATTAGTTGGTGAGTAGTTGTTGGAACTCATCACGAATTCCTCACCCTTGTTCATCATTTCCTATGGAATGCTGAGTTTGATAAATGTAGGAGTAGTATAGTAGCCTTCATGAGTTCCCACGTGAAGAATGAAATGGGCTCTTGTTATGGGACAAACAATAAAACTCAGCAACTTGCTAAGGCAATACTCTATATTAGTGTTATATATACATAGCCTATTATGCTTACTAAGGCTACCTCATGTATACACATTATGTATCATATAACTTAGGTGATAATGAATTACAAATGTAATATCTACTTACAATGTATCAAGTAGTGTACATACATATAATCCATGTACATTTTTTATTAACACCAAATATAGATTAATTAGGCATTACTATTACTTACCATCATAACTATTATTATAATAATTATAATAACTTAATGAAATTATTATAGGGTATATATGAATGTTTACCCACACACTTCATGGCACATAAACAATAATATTATGCAACTCACATAATGCAATTAATTTTACTGTATATTCTACGTATATAATATATAGGCATATTAATGTGTCACTACCCTTTATATAACATATACGTAACTACTATATGTTATACCCTTAATAAATATATCATTGCACATATCAACTAGTTGAGCAATTATAATCATATTAATAGTCTACTCGTTTATATATTATTATACTCAATAATAATTAATTAATTAATTAATTCATCCCTCATCAATCTATGTAATTATTAATCTCCATAACAATTAATTGACATTTATATGGTTAATTATCACATTAAATAAATATAAATCTTATTATATTTATAACCAATATAATTATTATCATGCTATCACTTGCAATAATAATAATTCAACATATCATTATAATTAATATAGATTAATCGTTTAATTAATAATTCTTCTTTTCTTGAATTAACTAATTCATCCTCGAATCTATTATCGTGCCACACAAGGCATCTTCCACAAGCTCAATCTTAAGCTCATTATCACTTTCCATTCTCAAACATTCTTTTAGTATAATGTTTGCGTGACTCAAGCATTTAAATGCTAAACTACCTCAAATATTCATACTTATAATAAGTATAACCCTTATGCTTATAATAATTAATATATACTCTATTAATTATTCAAATAATAATATTCACGATCAAATAATAACTTAAGTTATTTAATATATTAAAGTAACTTAGTTTCCTTTCATTAATTAAACTCCCTTGAAAATACATTAGAAATTATGTATTTAGCCATAACATAAAATATTATGTTTTCTCCAAATAAAGATATTCATTATTAGAAAATACTTTATTTATTAACTCAAGATATTATAATATAATATAATATCAAAAAATTACATGTACAACACATGTACATATATTATATATAGAAAATAGATAGTGAGTTTATTTTCTATTATAATAAATTGTTTCTATCAATTTATTTACATATAGCAAATATGTTTGAATATATTTACCATATTAAATAATCATACCTATTATCTCATACAAAAACATATAAGGAAATATTATTATTCAAAAATAACATTCCCTCTTTTTATTAAAATAATTCAATATTAGAAATTATTCTAATATCCTTTATTAGAAATATATAATAATTATCTCTCTTTCTTTTCTATAAATTGTTCCCAAAATAATTTCTTCAAATATTCATTTAAAGATATAATGATTTCTATTTTTCTTTAATAACGTATACATTTTTATTAACGCTATTCGCACATTTGACTTTCTCACATATTACTACTCTAAGTAATATATATAAAAAGTATCAACTATAATTACATATTCAACACACATTAATTCACTCCTTTACTTAAGTAAATTAAACATTGTACTATATCATCATAGTTAGTTAAGGTTCAATATTCTCATTATATTATTCCCTAATATAACTCCCAACTTAAATTAACTAATAGTTATTCTTATTAGTTAACTCCTTAACTAACTCATGTTTCACTATCCTAAACCTATTCACGGATAGCTTAAGTGCTATTAATAACCTATATTATAAACATACTAGTTATTAATACACATACACAAGAATATGGTGATTAATGTCACCAACTTATTATGATAAAATAATTATATAAATTATTTAATATCGATAGGAATTTATCTACTTCCTCTATCTCCACTGAATCGTCTCTACGCTAAATAACAAATATATTAATAATATATTTATAAATCACAAAAACACATATTACATAGTCCATATTACCCTATGTAATATAATACCACATAACTCATATCACATATATATATATATATTTTTATTCGAACCCATCTCACGGTTTAAGAATTTTATTTATTAAATCCTTATTTAATAATATCTGAAAATTCGGGTTTTTATAGTTGATACTCGACTAGTCGAGGGTGAACTGGGTTAGATACCTATAGTATGATAATTCCCCGATGTCTTCCTAGACGAGATTCTGGGATTGCCACCGGATAGAGAGATTGAGTTTGTTATTGATTTGGCACCAGGGACAGCACCGGTATACAAAGCACCGTACCGTATGGCACCGGTAGAGATGAAAGAACTGATGGCTCAATTACAAGAGTTGTTAGATAAGGGATACATTCGACCTAGCGTATCACCGTGGGGAGCACCAATCTTATTTGTAAAGAAGAAAGATGGGTCGTTAAGGCTTTGTATCGACTACCGAGAGTTGAACAAGGTCACCGTTAAGAACAAGTACCCGTTCCCCAGGATCGACGATCTGTTTGATCAGTTGAAGGGGGCAAAATACTTTTCAAAGATTGACTTGAGGACCGGTTATCACCAACTGAAAGTGAGGCCGGAGGACATTCCAAAGATGGCATTCAGAACTCGGTATGGACACTTTGAGTTTCTGGTAATGTTTGTGACACCCCCAAATTCGGGTATTTTGTTTCCACATGATTTGGTGTTCACTTTCTAACTATAACAAACATCTACCCAATATATCTCAAGATAAATTACAATCTTTATTCAAATAATAAAATCTCCCTTAAAACAAGGGTTACAATCTTTTTTAAAAATCAATCCCAAGGTTACTCTAACCTTGACATAAACAATAAAGTGCGAAACTAAAAACATATCATTCAAGTCTTATTACAATCCTTCTTAATTAAATAAAAACAATTCTTCACTTGTTTTGCTTTCCCTTGCCCTTACTTGTAGACGGAGCATCAGCGTTATCAACCTTAACTGAAATTGTTATTTAATGCAAGAGTGAGCAAACCACAGCTCACTGGAGTTTAACAATAATATAGACATGAAAGGATATCTTTAAAAAGAATCTGAACAACTTAGCTTGCTTCAATAATAAAGAATTGAATAATAATTCTCTATCAACATTAAAATTCGAATATATAATTTATTTGAGGGTCATAAGACCTTTGAACTCTTGTCCTAGGTTATAAATATTTCTATTTAAACCTTTAACAGTTAATAAGACTATGGACCTTAACTTGTACTTAGGGGGATCAGCCCTTTGTACCATGTATTGTGCACAAACATCTTAACGTTATGCGTGGTAACCTCCCCTAATAATTAGGGTTGTTCAACTCAGTAATTTGAATTCAAGTCCGCACCAAAGAAAGTTTGGTTTGGATAAGCTTACAAGGGTAATTTAGAATTCACGTTCATCAACTAAGGATTAGTTGAATCGACTTTCAATAATTCATAAATAAAAGAATTATGAATTAACATATGCTTTAGAAGTAAACTTAAAGCATTTAAAATAATAACTGGATCTTACTTGAACAATAAGTTAAGATCATTTCAATTAAATAAACAATTGTCCAATACAGAAATGGAAAGGACATTCTCAACAATGAATATATGAACTCAAGAAATTGTATAGAATTAACAAGTTTAGGGTTAAAAGACTTGCATAAAATTAATACAAGATTAGGATTTAGAAAACTTGCCTTAAGCGCAAGCTACTTAACACAATTCATCTACTTTAATACTTCCTATATACATCTAATCATAATAATCTAAATTAGTTAACACATAACTAATTCACATAAGTGGTTAACCCTCATGGTTAACTCACTCTAATTAAATAAATAATCAACTATCACATAGTTAATTACATCACACACATACTCACATAATTAAATTAATTATGTATTTAGCTAAATTATAATTAAACAATTATAATTTAAACACTTAATCTAATTATAATTACTCAATTATAATTACCTCTTAAATTATCACAAATTCATAATTAATAGTTAATTAAACTATATCATGCATTATAATTACACAAATTATAATTAATCATGCAATTATAAATTTAAAATCCATAATTAAACATACAATTTTTAAATTATAATTACATAAATTATAATTTAAATTAACATCTAATAAATCAACCTTTATTCATTATAATTTAACCAAATTAACATTTACTCATAATTATAATTATTCAAATTATAATTAAGTAATTCATTTTCCAATTAAACCATTAAAATTCATAATTTAAATAGTATATACAATATGTCAAATTTATATTAACGAAATGTTGTAGCAACTAGATACATGCTCACTGTCATAGCATAATTAAATTAGGTTCAAAAATAACACTGCACAATTAGCTAACCTTCACTGCCTTGACACCGGTGCAGCTGCGCCACCCTTTGCCTTGACACCGGCGCAGCTACGCAGGTGTCAAACCTGGGAAACTCAGCAGGTGCAGCTGCGCCACCTCTACCTTTGTTGCCAGCGCAGCTGCGCCGGAACGAGGGCAGAGGCAGACAGCCACGGCACCCTGCTTCACTGTTCATCCCCCACATGCCAACAATTGACAACACACAGCAACACAAACAACGTAAAGCATACATATGCAGTAATACTCATGCTATATATATGATACTAATCACAGAATTTGTCTAACAAAAATCAAAGGTTTTAAAAACTCAATTTTGACATTTTTATAAAACTCATAATTTTCCCCAAAATAATTTACTGTAAAAATTTCTCCACCAATTAAACTTATAACACATGCATTATATTCATGATTGAAGATAGCATCATAAACAATTCTAAACATGCATATTACTACATAAAATTTTCATAAGTTTTCATTCTAAAACTCAACCAAAACATATGAACTCTCAAGAACATCAATTTTTCATTAAAACATATTCTAACAACCATTTGATTTATGAAAATCCTTTACAGCATACAATCACCAATAATAACACATGAACACAATACATATATATATATATATATATATATAATTTATGGTTGCACACTTCCATGAAAACTCAACTTTTGACAGAGAATAAAATACAAGGAACATATAGATTGAGTTCTATAATAATTAGAGATTATAGATAATACCTTTTTGTTAATAGATTGAAAGAGAAGGTGATGTGAGTTCAATTCTAGCAATTCTTCTTCCTCTTTTCTCTTCTCTGCTCTTCCTTTTCTCTGCTCTCTTTTCTTCTTAGTTCTTAGTTTAGACTTAGGAAAAATTAACGTAGTTTAGATATATTATAACTGATATAATATACGTATACTAATGATATATATGTAACTGTTAACTAATTAAGATATATAATAAATACATATTATTATATAAGTTACAACTATTTGAATTTGACAAATCTTAAGGCTTGTTTGGCCAAAACAACATTATTTTTAAAAATAGATTATTATTAATAAGGCCATGTTTGGTAAAATAATTTAAAATCCTTTTCTTTTATTTTAACAAATCATTTTAACACGTACTTTAATGTCATATTTTAATCAATTAAATATTAAACAACTAATTTAATCAATTAAAATTTAACATCAATAAATCACATAAATTTGCCACATAATTATAATTACTCGCTAATTATAATTCATGTAACACTTCATCACATAATTCATCTAATTCAATTATCTCAATTAAATTAGAACTATAATATAACATTATATTAATTAAATAAATATTACACATTCATTTAATTAGAATATAACACTTAATTAAATCACTCAATAAATCACATAATTTATTTATTTAACTCAATAAATAAATCACATAAAATATTTATTTAACTCAATAAATATTAAAATTAATTATAAAATCTCAATCGTTACAATGTTATTCAGATTGACGAGCGCGCCGGCAGCATTTATGGGCTTGATGAACAGAGTGTTCAAACAGTATTTGAATAAGTTGGGTGTCGTATTCATCGATGACATTCTGGTGTATTCAAAGATGGAGGAAGAACACGACGAGCATCATCGGATAGTGTTGGAGACATTAAGGAGGGAGAAGTTGTATGTAAAATTCTCCAATTGTGAGTTTTGGTTGCAGAGAGTGCAGTTTTTGGGGCACGTTATCGACAAGGATGGTGTTTCGGTGGATCCGGCAAAGGTAGAAGCGGTTATCAATTGGGAGCAGCCGAAGACGCCAACAGAGATCAGAAGTTTTCTAGGATTTGCGGGATACTACCGGAGATTCATTCAGGATTTTTCGAAGATAGCGTCCCCGTTGACCAATCATACCAGAAAAGCAGTTAAATTTGTTTGGACGGAGAAATGTGAGGAGAGTTTCCTAGAATTGAAGAAGAGGCTTAGTCAAGCACCTGTGTTGGCTTTACCGGACAACACGGGAGGGTTTATAGTGAATAGTGATGCGTACTGATGCAGCACGACAGGGTCTTGGTTTATAGTGAATAGTGATGCGTAGTGATGCGTAGTGATGCGTACTGTCTTGGCTGTGTACTGATGCAGCACGGCAGGGTCATTGCGTACGCTTCACGTCAACTGAAAGATTATGAGAAGGGCTATCCGACTCATGACCTGGAGTTAGCAGTGGTAGTTTTTGCCTTGAAGATTTGGAGGCATTATTTGTATGGCGAGAAGTGTGAGATATATACGGATCACAAGAGTATGAAGTATATCTTCACGTAAAATGAGCTAAACATGAGGAAGTGCCGATGGCTAGAATTGATCAAAGATTATGATTGTGAGATTTTGTACCATCCAGGCAAAGAAAATATAGTGGCAGATGCCTTGAGCAGAAAAGACAGAGAAAAGTTATTAAAGTTGACCATTCAAGAGGAATTGGTGAAAGATTTCGAACGACTAGACTTGGAGGTTAAGTATCCGATGGAGACCAACGAGAAATTATTTATAATGATAGCAAGCCCGACTTTATTAGATAAGGTTAAAAGGGCACAGGAGATGGACGAAGATTGCAATAACATTAAGAAGTAGTTGGCTGAAGGTGACGAATTGAAATACAAGATTGATAGCACTGGACTACTGAGATTCGAAGGACGAATCTAGGTACCGTTAGTACAAGAACTAAGGGAGGAGAATGCAAGAAGCGCATAGTACGAGATACTCAATACACCCAGGTAGCACAAAGATGTACCAAGATTTGCGTCACCACTTCTGGTGGCCAAACATGAAGAGAGAGGTTGCGGAATGCGTAAGCAGATGTCTAACTTGTCAAAAAGTCAAGGCAGAGCACCAACGACCAAGCGGGTTACTACAGCCGGTAGATATTCCAGAATGAAAGTGGGAGCACATCACAATGGACTTTGTGGTGGGACTTTTGGCAGCGCAGAAAAGGCACGACACCATATGGGTGATTGTAGATTGTCTTACCAAGTTGGCTCAGTTTTTGCCGATTAAGATTAAGTATAGTTTGGACCAATTAGCCAAATTATATGTCAAGGAAATTATCTCGAGACATGGGGTGCCGGTATCTATTATATCTGATAGAGATCCGCGATTCACGTCGAACTTCTGGAAAAGTCTTCAAGAAAGAATGGGGACACAACTACGAATGAGTACCGCGTATCATCCGCAGACCGATGGGCAAAGCGAGAGAACAATTCAAACACTTGAAGGCATGCTCCGAGCTTGTGTGATGGACTTCAAGGGTAGCTGGGAGGATCACCTTCCATTAGTAGAATTCGCGTACAACAATAGTTGTCACGCTAGTATTAGAATGCCACCGTACGAAGCGTTGTATGGGAGAAAATGCCGAACGCCCTTATATTGGGACGAAGTAGGTGAACATCGACTGTTGGGACCAGAATTGGTGCAGCAGACTGTAGAGATCATCAAGGTGATGAGAGCCCGACTGGTAGTAGCTCAAGATTGCCAGAAGAAGTATGCGGACTTACATCGCAAGAAGAGAGATTTTGAATTAGGAAGCTATGCATTCTTGAAAGTATCTCCCTGGAAAGGGAAGATTCATTTTGGGAAGAAGAGCAAGTTGAGCCCTAGGTTCATAGGACCGTTCGAGATTCTGAGGAGAGTCGGTGAAGTGGCGTAAGAGGTAGTGTTACCTCCTGAACTTGAGCACATTCACAACATGTTTCATGTGTCAGTATTGCGGCCGTATAAACCGGACTACAAGCACGTTATCTGTGACATCCCAAAATCCGGGTACTTCAATTCCACGGGACTTGGTGTTCACTGTACGAATATCATCTATCTATCTACCCATAGTAAATGCAACCCATGCAATAAATAGAATTAAATCCTCCCCTTATGGGGTTACAACATCTGAGTAATAAATAAAATAAATCCCAGGTCATACTAACCTTAAACATCTGTGCGGAACATAAACAAATAAATAAGTCTTACACAACTCTAATATAAGTCTGAAACATAACAATTAAAATAAACAACTAGTCTTCATCACTTGTTGACTTTGCCTTTGCCTTTGCTAGTAGAAGGCTCGTCGGACCTTTCGTTCTTAACTGCAATGTTATTATTACGTAAGAGTGAGCACGATTGCCCACAAGTATAATAATATGACAACAATATAATAACATGCGAGTAAATCAAAGACATCTGAATAAAGAAACTCAACTTCTGACTCGAGGATAAATAATAGGAATCAAAAGAACATCTGAGGGTCATAAGACCTTGAACTATGTCCTAGGTTGTAAAGTGTTTATACTTTAAACCTTTAACAGTCACAAGACTATGGACTCTACTTCTCGTACTTAGGGGGATCAGCCCTTAGTACCATACTGTGCACAATATCTCAACGCTAAAGCGTAAATAATCCCCTATTAAAGGGTTGTTCATCTCAGTTTTAACATCAGAGTCCGCACCAAAGGAAGTTTGGTTTGGATAAGATCAATAAGTATTCTAGAATTTAGAACGTACATCAACTATGGACTAGTCGAATAAATAAGGGTTCACTAGTCCTATAAGTTCAACAATATCATCGATATTCAACTTGAATAGTAAATCTCAAGAGTATACAATCGAATAAGTATTGTATAGCTGAATCATGCTTAAAAAAAATAGTAATATCTCATACGAAAATCTCAACTTGAATAAACAAGGATAAGAACTTGCTCAATGTAAAAGTAAGATTTGAGTTTAGGAAACTTGCAAAATATTAAACAAGTTTAAGGATAGGAAACTTGCCTCTTGCACAAGCTACAATTTATAATTCACGTTCTTTATTAAATCCTACATATCAATACGTTCACAATACACATTAATCAATAACTCGATATACGTATCGAATCACACACATCGGTCTTGAGCACATTATTGGACTATACAATTAACGATTCAAGTCATGTAATTAACTTATTAATTACTCACGTAATATAAGTTATTAACCTCTTATTATATGTTTAATCATGTCTTCATGTTTATTACATTAGGTTCCAATTACATTTTCTGAACTTGAATAATTAAAATCTCATTTTTGGGAAAAATTATCAAGTGGCGCTGCAGCTCCACCATTTGAACTAAAAATGGCGCTGCAGCTCCACTGGCGCTGCAGCTCGGACTTTAAGCTTAAGTCTGGCGCTGCAGCTCCACTGGCGCTGCAGGCCCACTCTTAGGCTTACAGTTGGCGCTGCAGCCCCACTCTTAGGCTTAAAGTTGGCGCTGCAGCTCCAAACGCCATTTTCAGAATCTGCAGTTCACGAATAACAGAGAACCAGGCCCAGAATAAAAGCTACCACAACAATTTAATTGCTACCCATGAAATATGGACTTCACATAAACACTATACAACATTTCTAGCATGATCTTAGCATTCTAAATCATGTAATCACACAATCCAAGGCATCTAATTTCACTGTTTTCATACTTTATCATGTTTTGAAGGAAAATCACGAAATTTAACTTTACGGATTCGTTATAACACCGAATCCGTTCGTTTAACTTCTGTTTTGTTCGTATAAACGTGTACAATTATATGCAAGTGCTAATTCAAAGTTAAATCATCGATTCATAGTATAAAAATTGTACATAAGGGTCGTATGGCCATATATACAACTTTTCTACTCTGTGACTTTTATAAAATCAAATCAAGCATAATTGTATGAAATTTATTACTTTAAATCATGCATACATGATATAAAACATGTTATGATCATATAATAACACATATAAAACCATATCATGCATTAATCATCAAATTAGTCATTCACAGAGAACTTTTTAAGAATACGTTAATGAAAACTGTAAGAACTTGAATTTAAAAACGTAGGAGAAAGAATTACCCTTGCTAGTTAGTGATGATGATGCAACTAAATTCTTTAATCTCTTCTCTAACTAATTCTCAAGTCTTTTTTCTCAATTTCTCACTGTGTTTTCTCTTTACTTTCTTAACTGATGAATGTAATATATGATATATGATATACCACTAATATGATATACGTATATAATAGTGGAGTTATGGGTCGTCCGTTAATCCCATAATGGGTTAACTGACCCCAACCCCCAATAAGGCTTTGTTTGCTTGCCCCTTTTATTCTTCCTTTCCCATTAATTTAATTAACTTACTATAATATAGTTTAATAATGTCACACTTTTAATTAATCAATAATCCTATTTAAATCAATTAAATAAAATTGCATAATTCCACAATAATTCACATAGTCACATAATTAAAATTCTTATTTATTAATTATGTCAAATCATTAAATCTCTAATTAATTATTAAATTAATTAGAATAACATTATGCTTATTAATTAATATATTAATCAAATAAGCTCAACTAAATACATACTTTGAATATAAAATTCACCACATTAATTTAACTAACGTAACACATATAATTAAATTAATCTACCATAATTTCATCAATTAATTATTTAACTCAATAATTAAATCATTGATATTTATTTAATTCAATAAATATTCACATTAAATTACAAAAATCTTGTTCGTCACATTATCTCCTATGAACCGATCCAAGTCGAGAAAGACTTATCGTACGAGGAAGTTCCTGTCCAGATACTAGATAGGAAGGAACAAAAGCTGAGGAATAAGAACATCCATTTCGTCAAGGTTCTCTGGAGAAATCACGCAGTCGAAGAAGATACGTGGGAACTAGAAGAGAAGATGAAAGCGAATTATCCGTTTTTATTTGAGTAACCTTATTTTTATAATTTGAATATATAATTTATCTGAGGGTCATAAGACCTTTGAACACTTGTCCTAGGTTATAAATATTTCTATTTAAACCTTTAACAGTTAATAAGACTATGGACCTTAACTCGTACTTAGGGGGATCAGCCCTTTGTACCATGTATTGTGCACAAACATCTTAACGCTATGCGTAGTAACCTCCCCTAATAATTAGGGTTGTTCAACTCAGTAATTTGAATTCAAGTCCGCACCAAAGAAAGTTTGGTTTGGATAAGCTTACAAGTGTAATTTAGAATTCACGTTCATCAACTAAGGATTAGTTGAATAGACTTTCAATAATTCATAAATAAAAGAATTATGAATTAACATATGCTTTAGAAGTAAACTTAAAGCATTTAAAATAATAATTGGATCTTACTTGAACAATAAGTTAAGATCATTTCAATTAAATAAACAATTATCCAATACAAAAATGGAAAGGACATTCTCAACAATGAATATATGAACTCAAGAAATTGTATAGAATTAACAAGTTTAGGGTTAGAAGACTTACATAAAATTAATACAAGATTAGGGTTTAGAAAACTTGCCTTAAGCGCAAGCTACTTAACACAATTCACATACTTTAATACTTCCTATATACATCCAATCATAATAATCTAAATTAGTTAACACATAACTAATTCACATAAGTGGTTAACCCTCATGGTTAACTCACTCTAATTAAATAAATAATCAACTATCACATAGTTAATTATATCACACACATACTCACATAATTAAATTAATTATGTATTTAGCTAAATTATAATTAAACAATTATAATTTAAACACTTAATCTAATTATAATTACTCAATTATAATTACCTCTTAAATTATCACAAATTCTTAATTAATAGTTAATTAAACTATATCATGCATTATAATTACACAAATTATAATTAATCATGCACTTATAAATTTAAAATCCATAATTAAACATGCAATTTTTAAATTATAATGACATAAATTATAATTTAAATTAACATCTAATAAATCAACCTTTATTCATTATAAT
The DNA here is from genome assembly GCA_020205555.1 of Panax stipuleanatus. NCBI lineage: Eukaryota > Viridiplantae > Streptophyta > Magnoliopsida > Apiales > Araliaceae > Panax > Panax stipuleanatus. Next base: position 99,392,826 of record CM035122.1, on the reverse strand, counting down.
TTAACCAAATTAACATTTACTCATAATTATAATTATTCAAATTATAATTAAGTAATTCATATTCCAATTAAACCATTAAAATTCACAATTTAAATAGTATATACAATATGTCAAATATATATTAACGAAATGTTGTAGCAACTAGATACATGCTCACTGTCATAGCATAATTAAATTAGGTTCAAAAACAACACTGCACAATTAGCTAACCTTCACTGCCTTGACACCGGCGCAGCTGCGCAGGTGTCAAACCTGGGAAACTCAGCAGGCGCAGCTGCGCCACCTCTAACTTTGTTGCCGGCGCAGCTGCGCCGGAACGCGGGCAGAGGCAGACAGCCACGGCACCCTGCTTCACTGTTCATCCCCCACATGCCAACAATCGACAACACACAACAACACAGACTACGTAAAGCATACATATGCAGTAATACTCATGCTATATATATGATACTAGTCACAGAATTTGTCTAACGAAAATCAAAGGTTTTAAAAACTCAATTTTGACATTTTTATAAAACTCATATTTTTTCCCAAAATAATTTACTGTAAAAATTTCTCCACCAATTAAACTTATAACACATGCATTATATTCCTGATTGAAGATAGCATCATAAACAATTCTAAACATGCATATTATTACATAAAATTTTCATAAGTTTTCATTCTAAAACTCAACCAAAACATATGAACTCTCAAGAACATCAATTTTTCATTAAAACATATTCTAACAACCATTTGATTTTTGAAAATCCTTTATAGCATACAATCACCAATAATAACAGATGAACACAATACATATATATACTTTATGGTTACACACTTCCATGAAAACTCAACTTTTGACAGAGAATAAAATACAAGGAACATATAGATTGAGTTCTATAATAATTAGAGATTATAGATAATACCTTTTTGTTAATAGATTGAAAGAGAAGGTGATGTGAGTTCAATTCTAGCAATTCTTCTTCCTCTTTTCTCTTCTCTACTCTTCCTTTTCTCTGCTCTCTTTTCTTCTTAGTTCTTAGTTTAGACTTAGGAAAAACTAACGTAGTTTAGATATATTATAACTGATATAATATTCGTATACTAATGATATATATGTAATTGTTAACTAATTAAGATATATAATAAATACATATTATTACATAAGTTACAACTATTTGAATTTAAAAAACTTTAAGGCTTGTTTGGCCAAAACAACATTATTTTTAAAAACAAATTATTATTAATAAAGCCATGTTTGGTAAAACAATTTAAAATCCTTTTCTTTTATTTTAACAAATTATTTTAACACATACTTTAATGTCATATTTTAATCAATTAAATCTTAAACAACTAATTTAATCAATTAAAATTTAACATCAATAAATCACATAAATTTGCCACATAATTATAATTACTCGCTAATTATAATTCATGTAACACTTCATCACATAATTCATCTAATTCAATTATCTCAATTAAATTAGAACTATAATATAACATTAATATTAATTAAATAAATATTACACATTCATTTAATTAGTATTTAACACTTAATTAAATCACTCCATAAATCACATAATTTATTTATTTAACTCAATAAATAAATCACATAAAATATTTATTTAACTCAATAAATATTAAAATTAATTATAAAATCTCAATCGTTACAATCTTCCCTCCTTAAAAGGATTCTGTCCCCAGAATCAGTATATAAGGGGTTACACAAAATTAATCAAATAAATGCGGAAAAGATTTCATCATAAATCTTCGAGTTCCCATGTGGCTTCTTCAGTACTGTGGTTCCTCCAGATTACCTTAACAGAAGGTATCACTTTATTCCTAAGTACTTGTTCCTTTCTATCAACTATTTGAACATGCACTTCTTCATATGTTAAGTCTTTATCAAATTGTAAAGGTTCATATTCTATTACATGTTTATAATCATGTTTGTAAGGTCTTAACACAGAAATATGAAAGACATTATGTATATTCTCGAGTTCCGGAGGTAATGCAATCTCGTAAACTACCTCGCCAACTTTTCGCAACTCCTCAAAAGGTCCAATAAATCTGGGACTTAGTTTTCCCTTCTTACCAAATCTAATCTTCCCCTTGCAGGGAGATACTTTCAGGAACACGAAACTTCCTGGTAAGAATTCTCGGTTTTGTCGATGAAGATCGACATACTTCTTCTGTCTGTCTTGAGCAGCAACTAATCTTGTTCTAATCAGCTTCACAATTTTGGCGGTTTATTGTACCAATTCTGGTCCCAACAATTGACGCTTCATCCCAGCACAAAGGAGTTCTGCATTTTCTGCCTTATAACGCTTCGTAAGGTGGCATGCCAATACTCGCATGATGACTATTGTTGTAGGCGAACTCCACCAACGGTAGATGATCCTCCCAGCTTCCTTTGAAGTCCATTACACAAGCTCTCAGCATATCCTCAAGCGTCTAAATCGTTCTCTCGCCCTGTCCATCAGTCTGAGGATGATACGTTGTACTCATTCGCAATTGCGTTCCCAGACATTCTTGCAATCGCTTCCAAAAATTAGACGTAAAACGTGGATCTCTGTCGGACACAATTGACACCGGAACACCATGTCTAGAAATAATTTCCTTCACGTATAGCTTCGCTAGCTTATCCAGGTTGTACTTAACCCTGATCGGCAGAAAGTGGGCTGACTTCGTCAGTCGATCCACTATAACCCATATCGCATCAAATCCCTTCTGAGTCGTTGGAAGACCTACCACAAAATCCATCGTGATGTGCTCCCACTTCCACTCTGGAATCTCTAACGGTTGTAGCAAACCACTCGATCTCTGGTGTTCTGCTTTAACTTTCTGGCATGTAAAGCATTTCGCAACGCATTCAGCCACATCCCTCTTCATATTCGGTCACCAGAAATGATTCCTGAGATCCTGGTACATCTTCGTACTCCCGGGGTGAATAGAATATCTAGAACTATGAGCTTCGCTCAAAATCTCCTCTTTGATCTCAGGTACTGGCGGTACCCAGATTCTACCTTCAAACCATAACAGACCTTCATTATCGATCTTGAACTTGAACTCTTCTCCATCGGTTATCCTCCTCCAAATCGTCTTACATTCTTCATCGTGAAGTTGTGCTTCTTTCACTTTGTCTACTAGAGTAGAACCAGTGGTTACTTGAAACAACATCTCATCCGATTCCTTCGGAAGCTTCACCTCCAACTCGAATCTAGCCATCTGTTCTATTAACCGATCCTGATCAGTTAACACATTCAGCTTCTCCCGACCTTTCCTGCTCAAAGCGTCGGCGACAACGTTAGCTTTACCCGGATGGTAAAGTATCTCGCAATTGTAGTCTTTAATCAGTTCCAACCATCTTCTTTGGCGCATGTTCAAATCCTTCTGGGTAAATATATACTTCAGACTCTTGTGATCTGTGTATATTTTACACTTTTCTCCATATAAGTAGTGCCTCCAAATCTTTAGGGCAAACACTACTGCCACCAATTCTAGATCATGGGTTGGATACCTCTTCTCATAATCCTTTAGCTGACGTGACGCATAGGCAATGACTTTGCCGCTCTGCATCAACACACAGCCTAATCCTTTATGTGAGGCATCACTATTTACTATGAAATTCCCCGAACTATCCGGTAAAGACAAAACAGGCGCAGTACTTAGCCTCTTCTTCAACTCCTAAAAACTTTCCTCACATTTCTTCGTCCAAACAAATTTAACTATTTTACGAGTCAAATTCGTAAACAGAGTTGCGATTCTAGAAAAGTATTGGATAAATCTACGATAATAACCTGCCAATCCCAAGAAACTCCTCACTTCAAACGGCGTCTTCGGCTGATCCCAATTCACAACAGCTTCAACCTTCAATGAATCTACCGAAATACCATCCTTGTCGATCACGTGGCCAAGAAATTATACATGTTCCAACCAAAATTCGCACTTCGAGAATTTAGCATAAAGCTTCTCTCGTCTCAGGGCTTCTAAGGTTAGTCGTAAGTGTTCAACATGCTCCTCCTCGGTCTTGGAATAAACCAGGATGTCATCTATGAACACTACCACGAACTTGTCCAGAAATGGATTGAACACCCTGTTCATTGAGTCCATAAATGCAGCTGAGGCATTCGTGAGACCAAATGACACCACTAAGAACTCGTAATGACCATATCGAGTCCTAAAAGCCGTTTTAGGTATATCTTCCTTCCTCGCCTTCAATTGATGATACCCGCTTCTCAAATCAATTTTCGAGAAGTACTTCGCACCCTTCAGTTGATCAAACAAGTCATCGATCCTAGGTAAAGGATACCTATTCTTGATCGTAACTTTATTCAACTCCCTATAATCAATGCAAAGACGCATCGATCCATCCTTCTTCTTCATGAATAAAATAGGCGCTCCCCACGACGAAACGCTTGGTTGAATATACGTCTTGTCCAGTAATTCTTGTAGTTGAACCATCAGTTCCTTCATCTCAACTGGAGCCATTCTATACGGAGCCTTCAAAATCGAAGCAGTTCCCGGCGCTAGATCGATCACGAACTCTATCTCCCTATCTGGCGAAAGTCCTGACAAATCGCTCGAAAAAATGTCCATAAACTCCTTAACTACCGATATCTCGTCCACCTTCGGGCTTTCCTTACGCGTATCTACTATATAGGCTAGATATCCTACACAGCCTTGCGTCAGAAGTTTCTTGGCTTGCATAACCGTCAGACAACTCGCTTGTCTAGGCAATTTGCTACCATAGAACACTAACTTCGACGGAGTCATAAGGTTTTACCGACTTCTTCTGACAGTCAATTATCGCCCTATAGTTGAACAACCATTCCATACCCAGTATGACATTGAATTCCCCAAGTTTAATCGGAATCAAATCTACTCTAAGCTCCTGACCCTTAATGTCCAATCTATAGTTCTTATAAACGCTCCTAACTGGAATAACTTCCCTATTCACAATCTCTATGTTCAAAGGGTAAACTAACTCTTCTACAGGTAAGTCTAGGGTTTTAGCAAAATCATCAGATATAAATGAACAAGTAGCACCAAAATTAAATAATACATATGCATTTATACTATTGACCGAAATAATACCTGACACCACGTCTTTTGATTGCACAGCATCCTGCACCGTCATATTGAATGTCCGTGCAGTGGGTCTAACAGCTTGCAATGGTGCAGCGATGGTCACAGAACTGCCGTTTCCATTCCCTCCGCTCCCTGTTGACCCTGCCGTCAGTTTCTTCGGGCAGTTGCGAGCCATGTGATCCTTGGATCCACATATAAAGCAAGCTCCCTTCTTCGGGTTTGGGCAAATTAGGCGCGAGGTGGCCTTCCTGACCACAGTTGAAGCACACCGCTTCCCCTTCATGCACACGCCAGTGTGATTCTTACCGCATGTAGCACATGCTTCGAACTTCCTCTTCTGCTGGCTTCCTTGCTGACTCCCAGCAGAGGTGTTGTCATTCCACTTCCTCTTCTGGTTCACAGCGCTGCTACCCCCAGTCTTGGTTTCTACCTCATTCTTCTTCTTCTTATTTTTGTTGAACTTCGTCACCGCTTCCCTTCCTCCTTCAGCGAGTATGGCTTTCTCCAACACAGCTGCAAATGTGTTCAGCTAAAATATGGAAACCTTGCTGTAGAGCCAGGGCTTCAGTCCTCGCTCAAACCTTCTCTCTTTCCTAGCGTCAGTGCTAACCTGGTATGTAACGAATCTGGCCAACTCGTTGAACTTAGCGGCATACTCGGACACCGTCATCCCTCCCTGCTTAAGTTCTAGGAACTGAACCTCCATCTGGTCCTGGGAACTCGCTGGAAAGTACACCTCGTAGAACATTTCCTTGAAACGTTCCCACATTATGACTCTTTCTCCCTCTCGGGTCTTATTAGCTTGTCACCAGAAGCTAGCATCCGAATTCAACATAAAAGTCGCGAACGCTGTCTTCTGGTCTTCCCCTACTCGGGCTACGTCGAATACCTTCTCCATTTCCATAACCCACGTCTGAGCCTCAATAGGATTGGTCGATCCTTTGAATTCAGGCTGTCCTACTGCCTTGAATTCCTTGAATGTAGTACCCTGCACTTGCGACTAATTTGCAAGAGCTCCTGCCAACAGGTTCACCAACTGCTGAACCGAGTTGCGATTCGTCCCATCGTTATTGTTATTGTTCGTTGAACCCTCAGGGTTTTGACGTGTTATTCTTCTTCTAGGAGTCATTTTCTGTTAAGAAAATATTATTATTAGACCCTTTATTCAATTTTTAAATAATCAAGTTCATACTTAAATGTTCTAAACAATTCAGTTCACATAGAACACATAGCACATCAATAAACTTCTTTTATTCATTAGTTGTAGTTTAAAACATCAATCAAATAGCATTTCTGCCATTTACATCATTCTTCCTGAACTGGAAAAGTTACAGGATTACATTATTAACTTATCCCATTCTTATCTCAAATTATGGGATTTACTTTATTTACTATAAAAAGTAACACATAAACAAAAGCTCTACTACTACTGCTACTGCTATTGCTACTGCTACTACTGCTACTGCTACTGCCATTGCTACTGCTACTACCACTGCCTAGCCATATTAATACGTCGTACAGCCTCTCTGCATTCTTCTTCTATTACCCGAAATGCCGTTCTTTGGTCCACCACGTACCACGGTAAACCTTGGAACTGAGATGGGTAGTAGAAAACACGGTCCTGAGCTCTTTCTATAGCTGTGTGGAAAGCATTCTCTATTTCCCTTAGCTTGGCCCTCTTGGCTTTAGCTTCACCTTCAGCTCGATCGGCTCGTTGATTAGCTCTCAAGCTTGACTCTTCAGCTCTGGCATGCTTCCTCGACTCCTCCTAGATGTCTTGCTTCAACTTTGCTAGTTCAAATCGAGCAGCATCTCTATCAACCTCCATATGTATTAGGTTCCACTGTGCATCTCCTAGGTCACTTGCCATTTCTTCGGTCGTCTCGTCTCGCTGCTGAATGGTTTCTTCGAGCTCTTCGACACGACCCTAAAGCTCCACGTTTCTATCGTAGACTGCCTCGTACATCTCAGCACTAGTAGAGTGAGGTGGGAATTCCTCTTCGAGATCCTCTTCCTCCTCCTCCTCCTCTTCAGACTCGTCCTCATCCTCTTCCTCTGGAATAGGTGTCCGCTCACGCTCCCGACCCAGCTACGGTGATCACTGGAGATGGCTCTCTCCTAACTAGCTACTCCCAGACAATATATATGTCACGGGGCTCCTCCTCTCTAGGCATCTGAGGTACATCCTCTCTAGCCTGACTAGGTTCTCCAACGTTCGACATCCTGACAAAAGAATTTTAAAGTTCATTATTACGTGATAACGAATTAACACTCTTCGAATACTAAAATGTAAACACATAGGCACATAAGGTAGTTTATTATCTTTACCTAGCACACCTATCTTTTCGATCTTACCTATAAGGCTACTACCTAAGGTTTTTCCCCACCTAAGGTTTCATAACCTGGCTTTGATACGAACTTGTGACACCCCCAAATCCAGGTACTTCGTTTCCACATGATTTGGTGTTCACTTTCTAACTATAACAAACATTTACCCAATATATCTCAAGATAAATTATAATCTTTATTCAAATAATAAAATCTCCCTTAAAACAAGGGTTACAACCTTTTTTAAAAATCAATCCCAGGGTTACTCTAACCTTGACATAAACAATAAAGTGCGGAACTAAAAATATATCATTCAAGTCTTATTACGATCCTTCTCAATTAAATAAAAACAATTCTTCACTTTCTATGCTTTCCCTTGCCCTTACTTGTAGACGGAGCATCAGCGTTATCAACCTTAACTGAAATTGTTATTTAATGCAAGAGTGAGCAAACCACAGCTCACTGGAGTTTAACAATAATATAGACATGAAAGGATATCTTTAAAAAGAATCTGAACAACTTAGCTTGCTTCAATAATAAAGAATTGAATAATAATTCTCTATCAACATTAAAATTCGAATATATAATTTATTTGAGGGTCATAAGACCTTTGAACTCTTGTCCTAGGTTATAAATATTTCTATTTAAACCTTTAACAGTTAATAAGACTATGGACCTTAACTTGTACTTAGGGGGATCAGCCCTTTGTACCATGTATTGTGCACAAACATCTTAACGTTATGCGTGGTAACCTCCCCTAATAATTAGGGTTGTTCAACTCAGTAATTTGAATTCAAGTCCGCACCAAAGAAAGTTTGGTTTGGATAAGCTTACAAGGGTAATTTAGAATTCACGTTCATCAACTAAGGATTAGTTGAATCGACTTTCAATAATTCATAAATAAAAGAATTATGAATTAACATATGCTTTAGAAGTAAACTTAAAGCATTTAAAATAATAACTGGATCTTACTTGAACAATAAGTTAAGATCATTTCAATTAAATAAACAATTGTCCAATACAGAAATGGAAAGGACATTCTCAACAATGAATATATGAACTCAAGAAATTGTATAGAATTAACAAGTTTAGGGTTAAAAGACTTGCATAAAATTAATACAAGATTAGGATTTAGAAAACTTGCCTTAAGCGCAAGCTACTTAACACAATTCATGTACTTTAATACTTCCTATATACATCTAATCATAATAATCTAAATTAGTTAACACATAACTAATTCACATAAGTGGTTAACCCTCATGGTTAACTCACTCTAATTAAATAAATAATCAACTATCACATAGTTAATTACATCACACACATACTCACATAATTAAATTAATTATGTATTTAGCTAAATTATAATTAAACAATTATAATTTAAACACTTAATCTAATTATAATTACTCAATTATAATTACCTCTTAAATTATCACAAATTCATAATTAATAGTTAATTAAACTATATCATGCATTATAATTACACAAATTATAATTAATCATGCAATTATAAATTTAAAATCCATAATTAAACATACAATTTTTAAATTATAATTACATAAATTATAATTTAAATTAACATCTAATAAATCAACCTTTATTCATTATAATTTAACCAAATTAACATTTACTCATAATTATAATTATTCAAATTATAATTAAGTAATTCATATTCCAATTAAACCATTAAAATTCATAATTTAAATAGTATATACAATATGTCAAATTTATATTAACGAAATGTTGTAGCAACTAGATACATGCTCACTGTCATAGCATAATTAAATTAGGTTCAAAAATAACACTGCACAATTAGCTAACCTTCACTGCCTTGACACCGGCGCAGCTGCGCCACCCTTTGCCTTGACACCGGCGCAGCTACGCAGGTGTCAAACCTGGGAAACTCAGCAGGTGCAGCTGCGCCACCTCTACCTTTGTTGCCAGCGCAGCTGCGCCGGAACAAGGGCAGAGGCAGACAGCCACGGCACCCTGCTTCACTGTTCATCCCCCACATGCCAACAATTGACAACACACAGCAACACAAACAACGTAAAGCATACATATGTAGTAATACTCATGCTATATATATGATACTAATCACAGAATTTGTCTAACAAAAATCAAAGGTTTTAAAAACTCAATTTTGACATTTTTATAAAACTCATAATTTTCCCCAAAATAATTTACTGTAAAAATTTCTCCACCAATTAAACTTATAACACATGCATTATATTCATGATTGAAGATAGCATCATAAACAATTCTAAACATGCATATTACTACATAAAATTTTCATAAGTTTTCATTCTAAAACTCAACCAAAACATATGAACTCTCAAGAACATCAATTTTTCATTAAAACATATTCTAACAACCATTTGATTTATGGAAATCCTTTACAGCATACAATCACCAATAATAACACATGAACACAATACATACATATATATATATATATATATATATATATATATAATTTATGGTTGCACACTTCCATGAAAACTCAACTTTTGACAGAGAATAAAATACAAGGAACATATAGATTGAGTTCTATAATAATTAGAGATTATAGATAATACCTTTTTGTTAATAGATTGAAAGAGAAGGTGATGTGAGTTCAATTCTAGCAATTCTTCTTCCTCTTTTCTCTTCTCTGCTCTCTTTTCTTCTTAGTTCTTAGTTTAGACTTAGGAAAAATTAACGTAGTTTAGATATATTATAACTGATATAATATACGTATACTAATGATATATATGTAACTGTTAACTAATTAAGATATATAATAAATACATATTATTATATAAGTTACAACTATTTGAATTTGACAAATCTTAAGGCTTGTTTGGCCAAAACAACATTATTTTTAAAAATAGATTATTATTAATAAGGCCATGTTTGGTAAAATAATTTAAAATCCTTTTCTTTTATTTTAACAAATCATTTTAACACGTACTTTAATGTCATATTTTAATCAATTAAATATTAAACAACTAATTTAATCAATTAAAATTTAACATCAATAAATCACATAAATTTGCCACATAATTATAATTACTCGCTAATTATAATTCATGTAACACTTCATCACATAATTCATCTAATTCAATTATCTCAATTAAATTAGAACTATAATATAACATTATATTAATTAAATAAATATTACACATTCATTTAATTAGAATATAACACTTAATTAAATCACTCAATAAATCACATAATTTATTTATTTAACTCAATAAATAAATCACATAAAATATTTATTTAACTCAATAAATATTAAAATTAATTATAAAATCTCAATCGTTACAATGTTATTCAGATTGACGAGCGCGCCGGCAGCATTTATGGGCTTGATGAACAGAGTGTTCAAACAGTATTTGAATAAGTTGGGTGTCGTATTCATCGATGACATTCTGGTGTATTCAAAGATGGAGGAAGAACACGACGAGCATCATCGGATAGTGTTGGAGACATTAAGGAGGGAGAAGTTGTATGTAAAATTCTCCAATTGTGAGTTTTGGCTGCAGAGAGTGCAGTTTTTGGGGCACGTTATCGACAAGGATGGTGTTTCGGTGGATCCGACAAAGGTAGAAGCGGTTATCAATTGGGAGCAGCCGAAGACGCCAACAGAGATCAGAAGTTTTCTAGGATTTGCGGGATACTACCGGAGATTCATTCAGGATTTTTCGAAGATAGCGTCCCCGTTGACCAATCATACCAGAAAAGCAGTTAAATTTGTTTGGACGGAGAAATGTGAGGAGAGTTTCCTAGAATTGAAGAAGAGGCTTAGTCAAGCACCTGTGTTGGCTTTACCGGACAACACGGGAGGGTTTATAGTGAATAGTGATGCGTACTGATGCAGCACGACAGGGTCTTGGTTTATAGTGAATAGTGATGCGTAGTGATGCGTAGTGATGCGTACTGTCTTGGCTGTGTACTGATGCAGCACGGCAGGGTCATTGCGTACGCTTCACGTCAACTGAAAGATTATGAGAAGGGCTATCCGACTCATGACCTGGAGTTAGCAGTGGTAGTTTTTGCCTTGAAGATTTGGAGGCATTATTTGTATGGCGAGAAGTGTGAGATATATACGGATCACAAGAGTTTGAAGTATATCTTCACGTAAAATGAGCTAAACATGAGGAAGTGCCGATGGCTAGAATTGATCAAAGATTATGATTGTGAGATTTTGTACCATCCAGGCAAAGAAAATATAGTGGCAGATGCCTTGAGCAGAAAAGACAGAGAAAAGTTATTAAAGTTGACCATTCAAGAGGAATTGGTGAAAGATTTCGAACGACTAGACTTGGAGGTTAAGTATCCGATGGAGACCAACGAGAAATTATTTATAATGATAGCAAGCCCGACTTTATTAGATAAGGTTAAAAGGGCACAGGAGATGGACGAAGATTGCAATAACATTAAGAAGTAGTTGGCTGAAGGTGACGAATTGAAATACAAGATTGATAGCACTGGACTACTGAGATTCGAAGGACGAATCTAGGTACCGTTAGTACAAGAACTAAGGGAGGAGAATTTGCAAGAAGCGCATAGTACGAGATACTCAATACACCCAGGTAGCACAAAGATGTACCAAGATTTGCGTCACCACTTCTGGTGGCCAAACATGAAGAGAGAGGTTGCGGAATGCGTAAGCAGATGTCTAACTTGTCAAAAAGTCAAGGCAGAGCACCAACGACCAAGCGGGTTACTACAGCCGGTAGATATTCCAGAATGAAAGTGGGAGCACATCACAATGGACTTTGTGGTGGGACTTTTGGCAGCGCAGAAAAGGCACGACACCATATGGGTGATTGTAGATTGTCTTACCAAGTTGGCTCAGTTTTTGCCGATTAAGATTAAGTATAGTTTGGACCAATTAGCCAAATTATATGTCAAGGAAATTATCTCGAGACATGGGGTGCCGGTATCTATTATATCTGATAGAGATCCGCGATTCACGTCGAACTTCTGGAAAAGTCTTCAAGAAAGAATGGGGACACAACTACGAATGAGTACCGCGTATCATCCGCAGACCGATGGGCAAAGCGAGAGAACAATTCAAACACTTGAAGGCATGCTCCGAGCTTGTGTGATGGACTTCAAGGGTAGCTGGGAGGATCACCTTCCATTAGTAGAATTCGCGTACAACAATAGTTGTCACGCTAGTATTAGAATGCCACCGTACGAAGCGTTGTATGGGAGAAAATGCCGAACGCCCTTATATTGGGACGAAGTAGGTGAACATCGACTGTTGGGACCAGAATTGGTGCAGCAGACTGTAGAGATCATCAAGGTGATGAGAGCCCGACTGGTAGTAGCTCAAGATTGCCAGAAGAAGTATGCGGACTTACATCGCAAGAAGAGAGATTTTGAATTAGGAAGCTATGCATTCTTGAAAGTATCTCCCTGGAAAGGGAAGATTCATTTTGGGAAGAAGAGCAAGTTGAGCCCTAGGTTCATAGGACCGTTCGAGATTCTGAGGAGAGTCGGTGAAGTGGCGTAAGAGGTAGTGTTACCTCCTGAACTTGAGCACATTCACAACATGTTTCATGTGTCAGTATTGCGGCCGTATAAACCGGACTACAAGCACGTTATCTGTGACATCCCAAAATCCGGGTACTTCAATTCCACGGGACTTGGTGTTCACTGTACGAATATCATCTATCTATCTACCCATAGTAAATGCAACCCATGCAATAAATAGAATTAAATCCTCCCCTTATGGGGTTACAACATCTGAGTAATAAATAAAATAAATCCCAGGTCATACTAACCTTAAACATCTGTGCGGAACATAAACAAATAAATAAGTCTTACACAACTCTAATATAAGTCTGAAACATAACAATTAAAATAAACAACAAGTCTTCATCACTTGTTGACTTTGCCTTTGCCTTTGCTAGTAGAAGGCTCGTCGGACCTTTCGTTCTTAACTGCAATGTTATTATTACGTAAGAGTGAGCACGATTGCCCACAAGTATAATAATATGACAACAATATAATAACATGCGAGTAAATCAAAGACATCTGAATAAAGAAACTCAACTTCTGACTCGAGGATAAATAATAGGAATCAAAAGAACATCTGAGGGTCATAAGACCTTGAACTATGTCCTAGGTTGTAAAGTGTTTATACTTTAAACCTTTATTAGTCACAAGACTATGGACTCTACTTCTCGTACTTAGGGGGATCAGCCCTTAGTACCATACTGTGCACAATATCTCAACGCTAAAGCGTAAATAATCCCCTATTAAAGGGTTGTTCATCTCAGTTTTAACATCAGAGTCCGCACCAAAGGAAGTTTGGTTTGGATAAGATCAATAAGTATTCTAGAATTTAGAACGTACATCAACTATGGACTAGTCGAATAAATAAGGGTTCACTAGTCCTATAAGTTCAACAATATCATCGATATTCAACTTGAATAGTAAATCTCAAGAGTATACAATCGAATAAGTATTGTATAGCTGAATCATGCTTAAAAAAAATAGTAATATCTCATACGAAAATCTCAACTTGAATAAACAAGGATAAGAACTTGCTCAATGTAAAAGTAAGATTTGAGTTTAGGAAACTTGCAAAATATTAAACAAGTTTAAGGATAGGAAACTTGCCTCTTGCACAAGCTACAATTTATAATTCACGTTCTTTATTAAATCCTACATATCAATACGTTCACAATACACATTAATCAATAACTCGATATACGTATCGAATCACACACATCGGTCTTGAGCACATTATTGGACTATACAATTAACGATTCAAGTCATGTAATTAACTTATTAATTACTCACGTAATATAAGTTATTAACCTCTTATTATATGTTTAATCATGTCTTCATGTTTATTACATTAGGTTCCAATTACATTTTCTGAACTTGAATAATTAAAATCTCATTTTTGGGAAAAATTATCAAGTGGCGCTGCAGCTCCACCATTTGAACTAAAAATGGCGCTGCAGCTCCACTGGCGCTGCAGCTCGGACTTTAAGCTTAAGTCTGGCGCTGCAGCTCCACTGGCGCTGCAGGCCCCACTCTTAGGCTTACAGTTGGCGCTGCAGCCCCACTCTTAGGCTTAAAGTTGGCGCTGCAGCTCCAAACGCCATTTTCAGAATCTGCAGTTCACGAATAACAGAGAACCAGGCCCAGAATAAAAGCTACCACAACAATTTAATTGCTACCCATGAAATATGGACTTCACATAAACACTATACAACATTTCTAGCATGATCTTAGCATTCTAAATCATGTAATCACACAATCCAAGGCATCTAATTTCACTGTTTTCATACTTTATCATGTTTTGAAGGAAAATCACGAAATTTAACTTTACGGATTCGTTATAACACCGAATCCGTTCGTTTAACTTCTGTTTTGTTCGTATAAACGTGTACAATTATATGCAAGTGCTAATTCAAAGTTAAATCATCGATTCATAGTATAAAAATTGTACATAAGGGTCGTATGGCCATATATACAACTTTTCTACTCTGTGACTTTTATAAAATCAAATCAAGCATAATTGTATGAAATTTATTACTTTAAATCATGCATACATGATATAAAACATGTTATGATCATATAATAACACATATAAAACCATATCATGCATTAATCATCAAATTAGTCATTCACAGAGAACTTTTTAAGAATACGTTAATGAAAACTGTAAGAACTTGAATTTAAAAACGTAGGAGAAAGAATTACCCTTGCTAGTTAGTGATGATGATGCAACTAAATTCTTTAATCTCTTCTCTAACTAATTCTCAAGTCTTTTTTCTCAATTTCTCACTGTGTTTTCTCTTTACTTTCTTAACTGATGAATGTAATATATGATATATGATATACCACTAATATGATATACGTATATAATAGTGGAGTTATGGGTCGTCCGTTAATCCCATAATGGGTTAACTGACCCCAACCCCCAATAAGGCTTTGTTTGCTTGCCCCTTTTATTCTTCCTTTCCCATTAATTTAATTAACTTACTATAATATAGTTTAATAATGTCACACTTTTAATTAATCAATAATCCTATTTAAATCAATTAAATAAAATTGCATAATTCCACAATAATTCACATAGTCACATAATTAAAATTCTTATTTATTAATTATGTCAAATCATTAAATCTCTAATTAATTATTAAATTAATTAGAATAACATTATGCTTATTAATTAATATATTAATCAAATAAGCTCAACTAAATACATACTTTGAATATAAAATTCACCACATTAATTTAACTAACGTAACACATATAATTAAATTAATCTACCATAATTTCATCAATTAATTATTTAACTCAATAATTAAATCATTGATATTTATTTAATTCAATAAATATTCACATTAAATTACAAAAATCTTGTTCGTCACATTATCTCCTATGAACCGATCCAAGTCGAGAAAGACTTATCGTACGAGGAAGTTCCTGTCCAGATACTAGATAGGAAGGAACAAAAGCTGAGGAATAAGAACATCCATTTCGTCAAGGTTCTCTGGAGAAATCACGCAGTCGAAGAAGATACGTGGGAACTAGAAGAGAAGATGAAAGCGAATTATCCGTTTTTATTTGAGTAACCTTATTTTTATAATTTCGAGGACGTAATTTTTATTAATGGGGGAGGGATGTAATGACCGTAAAATTTTAAACTCCATTATTAGTTAAATATATGATTTAATTTTAATGAGTTAGTTTTGTAAGCTTATTTAAACCTTGTGTGGTTAGGTGAGTTGAGCTTATACAAATAATTGCTAGGATTAATTAAAGGGAGTCACTAATGGTTTATTTAAATTAGTGGACTAGTCCTAAGGTTTTTATATCCAAAGAATTAATAGAAGTGTTAGTAATTAAATATTCAATTTACTTGAATATAGTGTAGTAGTTTAAACGTGATTGATTAATTGATGCTTTGGGTAACTAATCGATAACGTGTGAATTTATTGTTGTTGAGAATAATAAAACATAAGCATGTAATTATTAATAAATATAATGAGGTTATATGTAATCGATTAATTATTTTATACAAGCATGTGATAAGTAAACCTATAATATAAGGTAATTACCTTCATATGGTATAAAATGCAATGTGACGTATTAATATGGCTATATATTATATATATAGACTATATAGTAAGATTAATTGCATTATGTGAGTTACATAATATTATTGCTTATGTAACATAATGTGTGTGGATAGACCTTAATGTATACCCTATTACCTTATATTAATATCAATAAACAATTGTTAATTGATAATGATTTCAATAAGTTATTATAATTATTATAATAACAGTTATGATGATAAGAAATAATAATGCCCAATTGAATTATATTCGGTATTAATAAAATGTACATGGATTATATGTTGATGTATATATATGTACCCTACTTGATACATTATAATTAGAAATTTCAATGGTATTTTATTTATAACCTATGTGTTTATAAAATGAAATGTGATATAGCCTTAGTAAGCATGGTAGACTATATATATATATATATATATATATATATATAACATTAGTATGTTGTAATTGCATTCAAGTTGCTGAGATGTGAACTTTGTCCCAATATTAGAGTCACTCTTCCTCAATTTCCTCTTCACGTGAGAAGCTAGCTACACTACTCTTCTCAATTTTAGCAAATATAGCTAATGATTATAAGGGATGTGGATTTCATGATGGATTTCACCTAATAATCAACAACTCTTCAATAGCCAACCAATAATTCTTCATTCCATTGGTTTAAATTGGAAGATAATCACATTGTACAGGTATCCATTTGTTTATAAATATAGCCTCTCTTCCTCTCATTTTCTTTTGCTGAGTTTTCTAAGAGGAGTCAATTGAGTTGTATTCCGAGTTTCTACTGAGTTGAGGGAGAGAGATATAGCAGCTAAATCATATTAGCAGAGGTAATCTCTCACTTCATGTTCTTCATCTTTTTCATTTTGCTAAATGCTTGATTTCATAAGTAACATGAATTCTGTGATAATTGAATTGGAATATGTTTGTTAAGTGTTAACTGAGTTAGTAGCATGTTGGTACTATTTTATGGCTGGTACAGGAATGAATTTCGTAATTGATTTGTGAGATAGGTTTACAGTTTCTGTCGAAGCAGAACATTCTCTATTCCTGGCTGGACACCGGCGCAGCTGCGCCAGGACCTGTTTCTGGTTTTTACTTTCTGTTAAGTTATGTTATATGCTAATTGGTTGGTATCAATTAGAGCAAGCATGTGGACATGATTAACACATACATATGAGTATCTTGGCGTAGCATGATGCATGTATAACCATATTAGTATATGTTAGGGAAGGAAAAACGTATGTTTTCAAATGAAGCTTATAGTTTCGAATATGAACTTTAACATATACGTAACATGTGTATATTCTGATTTTGTAAACATGATCGTATAGTCTATATTGACATGAGAACTAAGTCTAAAGTGTTGAGCACACACTAGCATTCATGATTGAAAGATTCAAATGATTTCAAAGGAAAAAACTTAAGAACCTTGAAAGCAAACTTGACAAACATATGTCTTGTAAATTATGACCATTTGAATACGTTTATATGGTTTAGATATGTATTTCAAATGCATATAAATTATATGTTGAGATGCTTTGCATGTACTAAGTTGACTTAGTGTGATTTTCAAAGAAAACTTAGGATTTGGAAACTAATATCATCAATTACCATGTGAGTTACGTTATGATCATGCAAGCATGTATATTAGGATTCATTATGCCTATAGACATGGTGACGTGAGAATCATTTTGGTTAAACATGGATATCACCTATGCACACGTATTCAAGAAATGAATTTTAAGTATGAACTATGTGATTAAAGTATATATGAGTAGTATACGCACAAGCATGACTAAGCATTGTTTAGCCTCGCTATGTGGTATTATGACTTTAGTAGCGAACTCTTGAAGCATGAACTTGATTTTTGCTTAAAGTATAATAATGTCCGGTATTAAACCATGTAACCTTGAGTTATGGACAAAACCTTGCAATAAGTGTATCATAAACTATAGTGCATGCTTAAATTAAAGTGCTATGTATTCAAGCCTATATTGATGCATAGAGACTAGATATTCTATAATTATTAAATCTAAGACAGGATTAGATGTTTATAAACTCAGTCATAGTAAATTAACTTACATGAACTATGTGATAGACCTATCTGTTGATTAAATTCTTGTAAGTGTAGACTCATAGTAGTTTACACATGCTAATTGAAAGACCAACTTGTTAATATTAGGTTGTTTCAACTCGATTTAATTAAAGCTAGACTATTTATAGCTGAGCAAACAGGCAAGTTCTCTAACTTACACAAACTCGTATAATGTGCAAGTATCCGAACCCTACTTTAATTGTGCAAGTATCCTAAAACCTTGCACTACTTTATTCAATGAATCTTGTAAGCAAGTTTCTTAACCTCATTTGATTTGAATGCAAGTTCCCTGACTTACATTCTTTATTGTGCAAGTTCCCTATTCTTCTCATATTGTATTGAGCAGGTTATTGTTGAATTGAAAGTTATTTATTTAAGCTTGAACTTTATTTGCAAGCATGCTTTAGGTGGTTTAATTACTTTACAATTATTCCGCATCGATCTTATTGATATTAGCACTTGGTGCACTTGAGTTCATACAGTCTTGGACTCGTACATTATTTAAAGTTATATAATTCTTGAACTGTGTCAGATAGAGTCTGAACCATTGTTCGTTCAGACAATTGTATGAAATTTTATAAAAGCTATCCAGACCAATTGATGGTAGGGATTCTTAGACTAAAGAGAACACCCCCTATATTATAGGAGAGTACCCCAAGTTTCTAAAATAAGATACAAACAGCAGAGTTGAATGTTATGCATATACATGGCGTATGCGAGGCTGATCCCCTCAAGTACTTATTCTGTAGCCAGTAACCAAAGGGTCAATCAGCTATTGATTCCATTGGAGTTTTATAGTTCAAAGTTTACTTGACTATCAGTTATTCTAAAAGCAATTATTATCCTTGCTTCCGATATTCATATTGTTGAATTCCTTGTCAGATATTATTCCGATCATCATGATATATCCTTTATTATTATATTTAAACTTGCTGAGCAAACTTGTTGCTCATTCTTGCTATATCATGACTCCTATTGTTGTTAAGCCTGAGATTTCAGGGAAGGACAAGGGTAAAGGAAAGATGTAGGATTAGTTTGCATGGAGCAGACTTTACTTTATGCTTAGTTCAATTACTATTAATATAATTTGAACCCTAATGATTATTTTAGGGTATGTTTGTATAGTTATATTAAGGTTATCGAATCTTGGGACTAGTAACACCTTTTAAATGAACGACACACGTTTATTATATTTTTGCATTTAGTTATTGTATGCTGTTTAGAGGTGAACGTTTGTACTGTATCGTGACAACCGAATCGGGGATAGAGGACCCTGGTTCGGCGGTGTCACAGTTACATTTATATGTATATTCTTTAGTTATAAAGGTCGAATACGTATACTTGATATGTACGTCAAGCTTATACATTAGGTGTTAACTTAGTTATATAACCAGACCTTGTCTATTACATCATTAAGCCATTAGTTCCGCAATTATCGTCGACTTTTCCTTTTAAAAGCTTATTTAGAAAAACTTATAAAAACCTTTAGATTCTTGGTTCTGAAAGTAGTATGCACACAAGCCAATCATATTTGATGAACGTATATTCATTTGATGCTAAAGGCGTTTAGCATGGCAAACTCTAAGAGATGTGTCATGATGATGAACCATGGAGTGTATTTCTCTAAAATTATCCTCAATAAAAGAGAGATCGCATGAGTTACTATCATGTATGCAATGAAATATACGAGACTTGATGTTGATCAATCATATTCTGGAGAAGTTCACTACGAGACAGTGAAAAACATCTTAAAGTACTTAACCAACACTAAAGATGTGAGCATAATTCATGGTGGGTCTGAATAAAACTAGAGGACTAAAAGACTCAAGTTTTTCAGACTAACCAAGACGACAACAAATCCACTTTAGGGTGAAGCATTACCTTGAACGGTGGTGCAGTGAATTGGAAAGGTTTCAAACAACAAAGAGTTGTTGGTTTAATGACAAAGACAAAGTATATAACTGTAAATGAAGCTGCAAGTTGATGTTTCGGATGAATAATTTATTACAGAACTAGGAATAGTTCCTAAGTCTCATCTTAGATCTAAACATGTGTTGCGGTACTTTCATTTGATTAAAGAAATCATTGAAAGATGAGAAGTCACTATAGAGATAGTGAACTCTCAAAAACAACATTGCATATCCATTTACTAAAGCTTATCCAATAGCAGGATAATCGTCACTTAGAGAAGAAGGGTATTAGATACCATGGCGATTGGCTTTAGTGCAAGTGGGAGATTAAAAGTAGTATGCACACAAGCCAATCATGTTTGATGATAGAGCATTTACTTTGTAACAATCTTATTCATTTATTAACAAAAGTATTATTTAATTAATGGCATTTAATTTATCTACGTGATGATTTTATAATATGTGAGAAGCCCATAGTTTTAAGCAATGCTTTTGAAATCATGATGATGATCATGCTAATGAGATCTAATTTTTTATATAGCTTAAAAACTAAAATAGTTCCCAATCAATGGATTACTAAAAAGGATATTAGTAAATGCGGATAGATTGGTACATATGTTGGTTCCTCATTAGATGAGGATGATTGATCTCAAGATCATTTGTGTGGAGACACTAAAGCAAGTATGTAGGTGCTTATTGGAAAATAATTACACTGAACGTGACTTGCTAAGGAATACCTAATGGAGTTTTACTCACCTATCAATAGGAATTCCTAATGTGATAGTAGTACAAGTTATCCTCAGACTTAAGATCATCATAGTATCTTGTGTATAATGAATTATAATTTGACTTATTCCTTAAGACCCTTAGGGTATATCAAAGGGTATGATTGGATGTAATAAGTTATATATGGAGATAATGAATGATCAATAAAGAATCTACCGCTTCTAGTAAAAGAAGAGATATGTCCTATGTGATTCGATAAATGAAAGCCCAGAAATCCTTGGCCAAGGTGGAATGAAATAAAAAGGAGTTTCAAATTTGTATTATTTGGAGTTGTGCATTTGAAAATAAAAATACATATAATTGAATAAAATAAAACTTGACAGTAAATCCATGTCGTATATTTAATTGGGACATTGTATGATGGAAGAATTGAATTGTACAGTAACTATTAACTCAAGGGTTCTTTTATGATTAATGTTGAAATTTATATTATCTGGAAAGTCGTTGATCGCTAGGGATGCTTATCTCTATTGAAGAATAAATATTATTTATTTAAATAGATTATTAGTTGAATTTATTTATTTAAATAAGATTAGAATTATTCTAATTGATTTATTCACAACCGGTTTAATATGGAGAACCTAAAGGGTCATACCATAAAAGAAAGAATAATTATTTAAGAAGGTAATGGCATAATCGTAATAATATGTTAAGTGTAATTAATTTAATCTATGGTGATAGAATAAATGAAATAGCTTAATGTCTATTATTTAATATTTTGAAAAATATTAAATATCTATAATATAAAACAGAGCAGCTTCAACATCCAACAGACTCAATCAAAACTTGATCATCCAACGGTTAGTAATATATCTCTCATTTCCCCCCAATCTATCTATATAAAACACAAAAATAATTCCGCCCAAATCAAACTCAGTCCTACACCCTAACCACTTCTGCGCTCTACCATATCTCTTGGTCTTCCAGCCGGAGCGAGTTATGGTTGCCGATGCTGATCATTGTATTTCTCCGATCCTCATTTCATGCTCTTTGATTTAGATCCATAATAAGCTTCAATCTTCGGCATATTGCGAACCCAATTCTCGATACTATTCCATATTACGAGTTTGATATGGGAGAATTGAAAATGGAGGAGATGTCTCTGCCGGCTCTGTTCGATGAGGCTCAGAAGATTCATCTAATGGCGTCTGAATCTGGAGCTGAAAAGGTTCAATTTTGAACATTATTTCACAATATATTTAGGGATTTTGATTTAATAAGTTTGTCATTCTCATTTGATTGGTCTGTTGGCAAGAAATGGTGAGAAAGGGTTGCGAAGCATTGAAGTAGTGACCACAACCGCCACCACCGATCCTCCACCATCACAGGAAGCTCCGATCCTCTTCACCCCTTCTCCATTGCACCCAACAATCCCTCTACCTCAACATCCGAATCAACTCCTCCAATTTCCTCTCAGCCCATCGGTTCCACTTTTGCAATAGTTGGCCACAAATTCTATGTAATTGGAGGATCCATTAACGAATTTCCATCAAACAATTTCTGGGTATTTGATTGTCGGTTCAATAAATGGGAAATTGGACCTAAAATAAGAGTTGGGCGGGAATTCACTGCTGTCGGAGTGGTAAATGGGAAAATATATGTAATGGGTGGGTGTGTGGGTGATAATTTCGTGAAGTCTATGAATTGGTCGGAGGTTTGGTGCAGCTTATTATCGGAGTAGAGTTGGTTCATTTCAAAACTATAACACTCAACTTGGGTTCAGGCATTGATCCGATTGAAGAGCAAGCGTGCCAGTTTATGGAAAGATTTGATTTAATGGCAAAGATCTGATTCAATGGCAATTTGGAAAATTTGGCCAAGTTTGAAGTGTCGAATTTGGGCGTTTTCGGAGCCTAATTTCATTGGAAACGGGTCAACGGTCAAAACTTACCAGCGTTTCACTCTTGACGTGCAGGGTTTTTTGGTCAAATTTCATCGTTTAGGCCTGCAAAAAGACATTTTTCTATTTTAGGGTTATTTTCGTAATTATCTTTATTAGTCTTCCTTTTTCGTTTGGATTCTATTTTTAGGATTTTGCTATTTAAACACCTTGTTATGATGGGGAACCGCAGTTTTTGATGAATAATAAAATTTATGTATTTTCCAAAATTCTCGGAATTAGAATTTTGCTGCCTATTTTCTGGTATTCGTAGAATCAACAGGTTGTAGAAGGTTATCGTTTGGCAATCGTGTGCGGTTCAACAATTGATAACAATTTTTTGTTTCTTCCGCTATGCCAGTTGGTATTAAAGCCTAAATCATATTCACTATGCCACCCCGTAGAGCGCATGTGGATGATGTTTATGGGCGTGAGGATCTGCAGCGACTTGAGCAGCGGTTCAAGCAGCGAATCGAACAAGTAATGGAGCAGGCGATGAACACTATGATGGATCGATTGACACTAAGGATGGGCGAGTTGTTGGCGAACCAGAATAGGGAAATTCCTCATCCTGGGAGGAACCCTAATTATGATGATCGGAGAAACCCTTTCGCAGGAGAGAATGATGAAGGAGATGACTTTGATGATGACTATGATGAGGCACCTTATAGGCGTCGTCAACCATATGTAGTGGAGGACGATAGGAGACGTTGGGAGACTGGTATGAGGATCGAAATTCCTGAATTTCATGGTACCCTCTAACCAGAGGAATTCATTGACTGGTTGGCCACGGTATAAGAGATCCTGGAATTTAAGGG
This sequence comes from Panax stipuleanatus, assembly GCA_020205555.1. NCBI lineage: Eukaryota > Viridiplantae > Streptophyta > Magnoliopsida > Apiales > Araliaceae > Panax > Panax stipuleanatus. The sequence goes on along the minus strand of CM035122.1, from coordinate 99,368,836 downwards.
TATCCCTGATGATAAACGAGTACCCTTGGTTGCTACCAGACTCAGAGATAGGGCAATGGCTTGGTGGCATCAACTCAGGCAAACGAGGGTTAGATTGGGGAAGTCAAAAATTACGGACTGGGAGAAGATGAAGAAACAGTTGCAGGCGACGTTCCTACTTTATAATTATCAGCGATTAATGTACCAGCGATTATAGAATTTAAGGCAAGGAGGTCGTACGGTTGATGAATACACAACTGAATTCTATCAGCTGATTCCTAAGAATGAGGTGCATGAGACAGAAGATCAGTTAGTAGACCGATATATTGGGGGTTTACGAGAACAAATTAAAGAGACAGTCAACATGTTTGATCCAATGTCTATTTCTGCAGCCCATCAGAGGGCTGTGCAGATTGAGAAGAGGCATCCTAGTGGTTTTGGACAACCTGCTAGCTTTGGGTATTCAGGAGGAGGTGTCAATACTGGCCGTTTAGGCGAGGTTGCAGCGGCGGGGGCAATAACCAAAACGGGAGCAGTAACAAATAATAATAGGAGGATTGGTCCAGTAAATGGTATCAAGTGTTTTGCATGTGGTGAAGTGGGACACAGGCAGGCTGAGTGCAAGAAAGCTGGAAAAAGGGTGATGTTTGCTGAAATAGATGAGGGTGATGATATCGAAGATGAAACCTTGCTAACTGATCTTTGATTCAGAAGGCGTGGATGAGGAGGTGGTGACTGGTGATGTTGGGACTGCGTTGGTGGTGAGTAGGTCCTGCCTTACACCTAGGGCTGTTGATGATGATTGGCTGAGAAACAACATTTTCCAGTCAACCTGTACTATTAAAGGGAAGGTGTGTAGGTTTGTGATTGATGCAGGCAGTTGTGAGAATATAATTTTAGCAGAGGCAGTCCGAAAGCTGGAACTAATAGTCAAAAAACATCCAAAGCCGTACAAGTTAGCCTGGTTGAAATAAGGGGGCAAGGTGACTGTCTCAAGACGTGCACTGGTATCCTTTTCTGTGGGGACAAAATACAAGGACGAGGTTTGGTGTGATGTAATAGCTATGGATGCATGCCATCTGCTGTTGGGACGACCTTGGCAATTTGATAGAAGGGTGGTTCATAACGGTAAGACGAATACTTACAGCTTTGTGTTTGAGGGGGTAAAGATTGTGTTAGTGCCCAAGTGGGAAGAAAACAAAGGCAGTGCTAGTTTGTTGACTTTAGCACAGTTTGAGGAGGTGGTGCCGGAGATGAAAATAGTATACGCCTTAATCGGGAGGGTTGTAGACAAGGAGGTCGAGGTTCCTGATGTAGTCAAACCACTTTTGGAAGAGTTCAGTGATTTATTTCCAAATGAACTGCCTGAAGGATTACCCCCAATACGTGATATCCAACATCAGATTGTTCTGGAGACCGAGGCAGCCTTACCCAATCGACCTCATTACAGGATGAGTCCCGGAGAGCATGAAGAATTAAGTAGACAGGTGGAAGAGTTACTGGCCAAGGGGTGCATTCGAGAGAGTTTGAGTCCTTGTGCTGTACTAGCCCTTCTAGTATCAAAGAAAGATGGTACTTGGCGAATGTGTATCGACAGTAGAGCCATCAACAAAATAACGGTCAGGTACCGTTTTCCTATTCCTAGATTGGATGACCTATTGGATCAGCTTAGTGGGGCTACTGTGTTTACTAAATCGGATTTGAAGAGTGGATACCATCAACTCCGTATTTGGGCTGGCGATGAATGGAAGACAGCTTTTAAGACGAGGGAGGGATTGTATGAGTGGATGGTCATGCCGTTTGGGTTGTCCAATGCACCTAGCACCTTTATGCGTGTTATGAATCAAGTTTTAAGGCCTTTTATTGGGAAGTGTGTTGTTGTGTATTTTAATGATATTCTAATCTACAGTGCTAAACCGAGCGAGCATCTTAGTCAGCTACGAGAAGTTCTTCATGTGCTGCGTAGGGAGAAATTTTATGCTGCAGTTAAGAAGTGTGTGTTTCTAACACCTAGGGTGCTGTTTCTTGGTTACATTGTGTTTGATGTGGGGCTACAGGTAGATGAATCCAAAGTAGAGGTTGTGAAGCATTGGCCAAGGCCTAGTTCCATTACTGAAGTTCAGAGCTTTCATGGGTTGGCTTCCTTTTATCGGCGCTTTATCCCTCATTTTAGTAGCATTATGGCTCCTATTACTGAGTGCATGAAGCAGGATGGGAAGTTTACTTGGACAGATGAAGCAGAAAAGGCGTTTGAGTTGATTAAATTCCGCCTTACCACAGCTCCCATTCTAGTATTACCAGATTTCCATCAACCTTTTGTGTTGCATTTTGATGCTTCCAAAGTGGGATTTGGGGCTGTTTTGAGTCAAAACAGCAGGCCAGTGGCGTATTTTAGTGAGAAACTTTCAGGTGCCAAGCTGCATTATAGAACTTAGGATGTTGAGTTTTATGCTGTGGTTCAGGCTATTAAACATTGGCGCCATTATTTGTTTCAGCTGGAGTTTATCTTGTATACGGATTATGAGGCTTTAAAACATTTGCATAGTCAAGATAAAGTTTCTGCTAGACATGCGAGCTGGGTTCCTTACCTACAAAGGTTCACTTTCGTGGTGAAACACAAGTCGGGAGTTACCAATCGAGTGGTTGATGCTTTGAGCAGGTAAAAGGGACTACTAACTCGACTTTCTGTGGAGGTACCAGGTTTTGATTCATTTGTTGAAATACTTGAAATTGATCCATATTTTTTTGGTATTTTGGCAAAGGTTAGGGCAGGGGAGAGGATAGATTTACATTTACAGGATGGATTTTTGTTTAAGGACAACCAACTATGTGTTCCAGATTGTAGTTTGTGGTTGAAGATCCTTCAAGAGCTGCATGGCGAGGGGCATGTAGGAAGAGACAGGACCTTGCAGTTGGTGCAGTCTACTTACTTCTGGCCTACTATTTGGAAGGAGGTTGAAAAATTGGTGCAACGGTGTCGGGTTTGTCAAGTATCTAAGGGAATAGCAACCAATGCAGGCTTGTATATGCCTCTACCATTTCCATCACAGCCATGGGTGGACATCAGTATGGATTTTGTGCTGGGATTACCGCGTACACAGCGAGGTAATGATTCTATTTATGTGGCAGTTGACCGTTTTTCCAAGATGGTGCACTTCATTCCATGTAAGAAGACCAGAGATGCTGTTCGTGTTGCTCAATTATACTTTAGAAAGATTTATAGGTTACATGGTTTGCCAATGTCTATTGTGTCTGACCATGATACCAGGTTTCTTAGCCATTTTTGGCGTAGGTTGTGGAAGATGGTGAACACACAGTTGAATTTTAGTAGTGCCTACCATCCGCAGACAGATGGGCAGACGGAAGTGGTGAATCGGTCGCTAGGCAATTTGTTGAGGTGTTTGGTTGGAGAACATGTGAAGAGTTTGGATCTGAAGTTATATCAGGCAGAGTTTGCTCATAATCATGCAGTTAACAGGAGTACTGGATTTAGCCCTTTTGCAGTAGCGTATTCTGTTACTCCTAGAGGACCATTTGATTTGCTGCCATTACCAGCAAAGACACGAGTTCATGGGACGGCATAAACCTTTGTGACAGGATTGCAAGAGGTTCACAGAGCTATCCGTGACAATCTGCGGCAGGCCGCGGGTAAGTATAAACAAGTCGCTGATAAGAAACGGCGTCATATTGAGTTTAAAGTGGGGGATTATGTGTGGGCTGTTCTTACAAAGGATAGATTTTCTGTAGGTGACTATACTAAGTTTTCTGCCAAGAAAATTGGGCCAGTGGAAATAATTTAGAAGATCAATCCTAATGCATACCGCTTGAAACTGCCGAGTCATATTCGTACAGCGAATGTTTTTAATGTCAAGCATTTGATTCCTTACACAGGCGATTCCTCCGATGATGACAATTCGAGGGTGAATTTTGTCCACCCTAGGAGAATGATGCGGTTGAAGAGCAAGCATGCCAGTTTATGGAAAGATTTGATTTAATGGAAAAGATCTGATTCAATGGCAATTCGGTAATTTCGGCCAAGTTTGGAGGGTAGGATTTGGGCGTTTCCGTAGCCTAATTTCATTGGAAACGGGTCAACGGTCAAAACTCACCAGCATTTTGCTTGTGACGTGCAGGGTTTTTTGGTTAAATTCCATCATTTAGGCCTTCAAAAAGAAATTTTTCTGTTTTAGGGTTATTTTCGTAATTGTCTTTATTAGTCTTCCTTTTCCGTTTTGGATTTTGTTTTTAGGGTTTTGCTATTTAAACACCTTGTTATGATGGGGAGCCGCAGTTTTTGATGAATAATAAAATTTACGTATTTTCCAAAATTCTCTGAATTAGAATTTTGCTGCCTATTTCCTAGTATTCGTAGAATCAACAGGTTGTAGAAGGTTATCGTTTGGCAATCGTGCGCGGTTCAACAATTGATAACAGTTTTCTGTTTCTTCTGCTATGTCAGTTGGTATCAAAGCCTAAATCATATTCACAATGCCACCCCGTTGAGCACGTGTGGATGATGTTTATGGGTGTAAGGATCTGCAGCAACTTGAGCAGCGGTACGAGTAGCGAATCGAATAAGTAATGGAGCAGGGGATGAACACTATGATAGATTGATTGACACTAAGGATGGGCGAGTTGTTGGCGAACCAGAATAGGGAAATTCCTCATCCTGGGAGGAATCCTAATTATGATGATCGGAGAAACCCTTTTGTAGGAGAGAATTATGAAGGAGATGACTTTGATGATGACTATGATGAGGCACCTCGTAGGCGTCGTCGACCATATGTAGTGGAGGACAATAGGAGACGTTGGGAGACTGGTATGAGGACAGAAATTCATGAATTTCGTGGTACCCTCTAACCGGAGGAATTCATTGACTGTCTGGCCACGGTAGAAGAGATCCTAGAATTTAAGGGTGTCCCTGATGATAAACGAGTACCCTTGGTTGCTACCAGACTCAGAGATAGGGCAATGGCTTGGTGGCAGCAACTCAGGCAAACGAGGGTTAGATTGGGGAAACAAAAATTACGGACTGAGAGAAGATGAAAAAACAGTTGCGGGCAACGTTCCTACCTTATAATTATCAGCGATTAATGTACCAGCGGTTATAGAATTTAAGGCAAGGAGGTCGTACAGTTGATGAATACACAACTGAATTCTATCAACTGATTGCTCGGAACGAGGTGCATGAGACAGAAGATCAGTTAGTAGCCCGATATATTGTTGGTTTATGAGAACAAATTAAAGAGACATTCAACATGTTTGATCCAATGTCTATTTCTGCAGCGCATCAAAGGGCTGTGCAGATTGAGAAGAGGCGTCCTGGTGGTTTTGGACAACCTGCTAGCTTTGGGTATTCAGGAGGAGGTGTCAATACTGGCCGTTCAGGCGAGGTTGCAACGGCGGGGGCAATAGCCAAAACGGAAGGAGTAACAAATAATAATAGGAGGATTGGTCCAGTAAGTGGTATCAAGTGTTTTGCATATGGTGAAGTGGGACACAGGCAGGCTGAGTGCAAGAAAGCTGGAAAAAGGGTGATGTTTGCTGAAATAGATGAGGGTAATGATATCGAAGATGAAACCTTGCTAACTGATGAACCGATCTTTGATTCTGAAGGCGTGGATGAGGAGGTGGTGACTGGTGATGTTGGGACTGCGTTGGTGGTGAGGAGTTCCTGCCTTACACCTAGGGCTGTTGATGATGATTGGCTGAGAAACAAAATTTTCCAGTCCACCTATACTGTAAAAGGGAAGGTGTGTAGGTTTGTGATTGATGCAGTCAGTTGTGAGAATATAATTTCAGCAGAGGCAGTCCGAAAGCTGGAACTAACAACGGAAAAACATCCAAAGCTGTACAAGTTAGCCTGGTTAAAACAAGGGGGTGAGGTGACTGTCTCAAGACGTGCACTGGTATCCTTTTTTGTGGGGACAAAATACAAGGACGAGGTTTGGTGTGATGTAGTAGCTATGGATGCATGTCATCTGCTGTTGGGACGACCTTGGCAATTTGATAAAGAGGTGGTTCATAACGGTAAGACGAATACTTACATCTTTGTGTTTGAGGGGGTAAAGATTGTGTTAGTGCCCAAGCGGGAAGAAAACAAAGGCAGTGCTAGTTTTTTCACTTTAGCATAGTTTGAGGAGGTGGTGTAGGAGATGAAAATAGTATACGCCTTAATCGGGAGGGTGGTAGACAAGGAGATCGAGGTTCCTGATGTAGTCAAACCACTTCTGGAAGAGTTCAGTGATTTATTTCCAAAAGAACTGCCTGAAGGATTACCCCCAACACGTGATATCCAACATCAGATTGATCTGAAGCCCGGGGCAGCCTTACCCAAACGACCTCATTACAGGATGAGTCCAGGAGAACATGAAGAATTACGAAGACAGGTGGAAGAGTTACTGGCCAAGGGGTACATTCGAGAGAGTTTGAGTCCTTGTGCGGTACCAGCCCTTCTGGTATCAAAGAAAGATGGTACTTGGCATATGTGTATCGACAGAAGAGCCATCAACAAAATAACGGTCAGGTACCGTTTTCCTATTCCTAGATTGGATGACTTACTGGATCAGCTTAGTGGGGCTACTATGTTTACTAAATTGGATTTGAAGAGTGGATACCATCAACTCCGTATTCGGGCTGACGATGAATGGAAGACAGCTTTTAAGACGAGGGAGGGATTGTATGAGTGGATGGTTATGCCATTTGGGTTGTCCAATGCACCTAGCACCTTTGTATGAGTGCAGGGTTTTTTGGTCAAATTCTATTGTTTAGGCCTTCAAAAAGACATTTTTCTGTTTTAGGGTTATTTTTGTAATTGTCTTTATTAGTCTTCCTTTTCCGTTTTGGATTCTGTTTGTAGGATTTTGCTATTTAAACACCTTGTTATAATGGGGAGCTACAGTTTTTGATGAATAATAAAATTTACGTATTTTCCAAAATTCTCTAAATTATAATTTTGCTGCCTATTTCCTGGTATTCGTAGAATCAACAGGTTGTTGAAGGTTTTTGTTTGACAATCGTGCGCGGTTCAACAATTGATAACAGTTTTTTATTTCTTCCGCTACGTCAGGCATGGTCCAACAGCTAAACTAAGTTGGCAGGGCCGAGTTAATAATATGTGAGGCCGACATGTGTGAGTTGAGTCATTAAACTTTAGTCTGGTCATTAGAATATGCATGAAGACTTCAGTTTTCAGCTGTAATACTTTCTTTCGGATTTAATCTTGGATCCGCAATACTCAAAGCAAAACATGACAAGCATAATCACCGTGAAACAAAAAAAAACTGTGGTCAGCTCTTTTACAGAATACATAGTGCTCAATTCCGAAGAATCAGAAAGATTTGGCAAATTTTATAAGTTATTTAGTTAACTTTTCTATTTCTCTATTGTGTAACAGTCTTTTATTTGGTTTGGCCAACTTATATCAGACTGATGCTCTTGTTCTCTTGCTTCCGTTGATTGGATCTTCAAGTACCAGGTACTTCTTCCCAAAGTCTTTTACAGTTACAACATGCATATTTTATTGGAATTGCCCAAACTGTTGTTAAATATTTGTTAACTGGACTAGGCTCTCCTTGGTAGTGCTGAATTTGATGTTGCAGATAAAACAATCACATAATTTCTCAATTCCTATGTAGTAGTGCTTGCCTTGTCGGAATCACTGGTGTTCTTGCTCCACTTCTTGAAGAAACCGTGTTTCGAGGAATTTTTATGGTGTCTCTTACTAAATGGAATGGTTCTTTCTGATTATGAAGTTTCCTTTTCATTTTGCATCTTATTCTCAATATGCAAGATTAAGACTTCAAGAGTTTCAAACTTCTTCGTTTTCAATGTTTATCAGAAGAATAGATCAACGAGGTATTCATAACATGTGTTTTTGTTTGTTTTGTTTTTCTGCTTAATGATGGCCTTTGTATGTAGATTCAAATACATGCAATCTTGAAGTGTCCCCTCTATTTTGATAACTTGGGCCAAAAATTGCTTTTAGGTTGGAAAAGCAGTAACATCATTTTAGGAGCATCAACAGCGTGATTATTTTGATAGGTCGTCATGCAACATTATAAGTAGGCTGAGATAGGGGCGACACTAGATATGTCTTCACCATTTGTATATTTTATTGTTCCAAAATTAGTTTAACTGAACCATATGATGAAGTTAATGATGAGAACCAATTAAGGAAATAATTGAGAAGTAAGAGATGATTTTATTGACCTGCAAGTCAGACAGATTGCTGAACCAATTCATACTCCCACCTGTAGGTTTCACAACATGTTGAAGAAAAAGGGGTGGCGAAGAGAATGTAGAGCCAGTTTGTAAGAAAATAAATATGCCTATATTACAACACTAGATATTGACATAGATAGAAGTTAACATGAAAAGTTGATGGGTGTTTGACTATTGCACAAAGAGCACATTTACATCCAATACAATATTTGGTCAATATTTGGTCAGAGGTTTTTTATCCGATGACTGGGTTTTGGACTGCTGTTCCAAGCCCAATTGAGGTTAGGGATAAGTGGATGCAAGCTAGGGTTGTTTTCAGCCAACGAGTCCAAAGATGATATTAGCACTACAAACCTAAAGTATCTTCTGGTATTTCTATGCTCTTCTTTGTTTCTTAGTATCAACTTTAAATTTTCAATTTATGTGTGTGTTTGCTTTGAAAAATTCCACAGAAATAGAAATAGAAATGAAAATTAACATTTTATATTATATCCATCATCACTAATGACCAGAATTGCTAAAACTTGCATATCTCAATTTCAGTAGTTATTGCATACAAATTTCACTATTCTTTGTTTCATGGAACCTATTGGCAATAATGGGAAAGTCACCTTCAATTGCAGCCTTTAGTTGTATTAGGCTCTGTTTGTACCATTCTAGGGTTTTGTTTGTACCATTTTTATCATTGAACGAATTAGGGGCCGGTTTGAAGAGCATCGAATAATGCATTCGGTGTCTTCACTACATTTATTGTTAACTATGATGACTCTTTCCTCTCATTATGTTACCTTTTTGTACGGAAGCTCATGCTCTCATCATATTTTAGGGCCACTTTTGATGAGAAATCCTAATCTACCTATTTCTGTTACGTTTGGTTTGAATATTTTCTGGTGAAGGGGACTCTTAATTATAAGAAAGGTACAAATCTTACTTCAAGTGCATGTTAAATATTTTACATTAAGCCATAAATTTTTTATTTTCCATGATTATTTGTGGGGTGAGAAAGTTACTCTATCCATTTAAGTATGATCTATTTATTCTGGATACCTGTTATTTCTTAAAAGGGTTTTGTAATAAAAGTAGTTGGAGTATGTTCATTAGGAGAGCACAGTGCTTCTGAATTTATATCACAATTTGTCTTGCAACCTTTAGCTCCAATATCTGTTTGTTATTCTACACAGGTACAGAGAAAGTCACATGTCAAAATATCATGGACTAATTAAGGGTGGATATGCGCCTGAACGTGACTCTCTGAGTTGATTGGTTTTCCGTCATGGCATAATTAAAATTTTGGTTTAATAATTTTTAACATTGTAGTTATTTTTCATCGCTACCATATGCTTATCGATTTGTATATATTGTGTGTTTTTTTGAATGGGAACCCTCATTATAAAACGGAGGAGCATATGTTGTTTTGAATATAAAATTTTAGTACTTTTTTATGTAAAATTTTGTTGGCTTCAGTTTCATTTATTGTACATCCCAAAATGAGAATCCTCTATCTACGTTTTGATCGTCCTGAAAAGAAACTCCATTTTAGTGGACATGAGTTCTCAATTGGTCTTCAGACTAACCTAAAAAATTTGTAAATTCACAGTTAGTCACTGACTTACCGACTCAAAGTCCTTCTAATTAGTAATCCTGAAACTGATAAGGTCTCCCCAATTGTTTCAATTTATTAATTTTAGGGCTTTTTTCCGATTGATAAAACCTAATGAATTATTTTGTTTTCTGATTTGCTCTTTCAATGTGCTGCTTCGATGAATGTCTATATTGGGTCTTTTTCTGATCCCAAGGGTCTCGAAGGCCTCGCTCATTTTCTCGGTGAGCATCAACATTGGATTGCTAATTGTAATTTATTGCCACTTCTATATGATTTTCCATGTCTGTGATTCTATATTAGAATTTGGTTGTCCCTGAAATTGGAATGATTTTGAGACTTGAGAAATTAATAATATGAATCAGCTACTTCAAATTAGAAGTAATATTTGATTGTCCGTTTAGACACAATTAAAAGCTAAGCTATTTGATTATTTGCATTAATCAGTTGAAGTTGACTTTGATTACTATGACACCCCCAAATCCAGGTACTTCGATTCCACGGGATTTGGTGTTCACTGTAAAAATATCATCTATCTATCTACCCATAATAAATGTAAACCATGCAATAGATAGAAATAAATCCTCCCCTTATGGGGTTACAACATCTGAAAATAAATACAATCCCAGGTCATACTAACCTTAAACATCTGTGCGGAAACATAAACAAAAAAATAAGTCTTTAAACAACATCAAGTCTTATCAATAAACATTCTTAAATTAAATAACAAGTCTTCAACACTTGTTAACTTTCCCCTTGCCTTTGCTAGTGGAAGGCTCGTCAGATCTTTCGTTCTTAACTACAATGTTATTATTACGCAAGAGTGAGCACGATTGCCCACAAGTATAACAATATGACAATAATATAATAACATGCGAGTGAATCAAAGACATCTGAATAACGAAAACTCGACTTTTGACTCAAGAATGAATAACAAGAATCAAAAGAACATCTGAGGGTCATAAGACCTCGAACTATATCCTAGGTTGTAAAGTGTTTATACTTTAAACCTTTAACAGTCTAAGACTACGGACTCTACTTCTCGTACTTAGGGGGATCAGCCCTTAGTACCATACTGTGCACAATATCTCAACGCTAAAGCGTAAATACAGGGTTGTTCATCTCAGTTTGACATCAGAGTCCGCACCAAAGGAAGTTTGGTTTGGATAAGCTCAATAATAATTTTAGAATTTAGAACACTCATCAACTATGGACTAGTCGAATCAATAAGGGTTCGCTACTCTTACAAGGTTCAACAATAAATGATATTCAAATTGAATAATAACTTCTTAAGAGTATAAAATCGAATAAGTATTGTATAACTAGAATAATGCTTTTAAAGGTAATATAATATCTCATATGAAATCTCAACTTGACTAACAAGTATAAGAACTTGTATTATGATAATATTTCAAGAATAGAAAACTTTCTCAATAAAAGTAAACTTTGAGTTTAGTAACTTGCTTGACATAAGAATAAGGAATAGAACACTTATTCAACTTAAAGAGTTTAGATAAGAAAACTTGTTTAACGATAATGAGTTAAGGATAGAATACTTGCCTAGTGCGCAAGTTACAAATCTAGTTACAATTCAATTCCTCAACGTCCTACACATTACATTATACATACGATGTCGATTAGTTTCATCACTTCTATATTCAACTGTTGAACTTTTCATTTAAGTCAACTTACAACTTAGTTCATAGTGTTAACTTATTAACTAACCACATAACATGAGTATGAATTCACAATATGCGTATCCTATAGGTATAATCATTCAAACAATCATAATCAAGTTTTACAATCACAATATTCAAGTTCGCACTTAGTTTGTTAACTTGAACCTTCACATTATCTTATACATGTCAACAACTTATTTTATTAACATGAACTTCAAACAATATAATATGTGTTAATAACATGTTATAGCATAACATTACATGTTCATCAAGTCCTCAAGTAGGTTATAGCATAGTATTACACTTGGCACGACATTTCGACGTTCATTCGTCGCACGTCCGACTCGTCCCTCTTGCGTACGCTTAACATGTTCATGCAATTTGTCTAACACATCATTGATTAATGTTAAACATCATTATATTTTATAATATTCATGTTTTATAACTTATAACAATATCTTTTATCGTCGAGAGCACTACACTTGCGTACGGGCATGTCCGACGCCCTCCGATTACCTCTGAATACACATCAGTCACAAAGATGACCATTTTGACCCCGTTTAGTGACTTCAAATCAAAAAACTTAAAGAATGAAAGTTGTATATCTACTCGTTATCCTTTTGATCCTGAATCGCCTTAATCGGAGTTTGTATGAAGAAGTTATTCTTATTTTACTACAGGAGGTTAAAACAGTCTCGGAAACAAAAAAAAGATCCCGGACAGCACCCACCCCAGCCGGGGTGGGGCTTTAAGCCTATGAGGACCCTCTGGGGAGGGCCCTCTACTGGTGTATGTTCTAGGTTCGTGATTTTCACAGTTTGTTGGCCCAATTACTCCAATTAAATGCAAATTAAACTAACACCGTGATTTCTATGAAGTATAAACTTCATAGAAACATCATACAATGTTATTAACATATTTTTAACATCTTAAATCATGCAATTACTCGAATCAAATCATAAAATTTCACTGTTCTTAGTGTTCTTGACGGTTTTAAAGAAAAACATAAAATTTGACGTCACGGATTCGTTATAACTCCGAATCTGTCCGTTCAAAGTTTGTTTTCTTTCTTTTAATATGTATTATCATAATCTACTGTCAAATTTAAGTTAAAAACATCATTCATGGCATACAATTGTTCGTAAGGGCTATAAGGGCCATATATACAACTTTTATACTCTGTAGTTCATGAAACTCCAATTAATGCATGCTTACATGACATTAATTGTTTTAAAATATGAATATGTGATATAAAACATATTAAGAACATATACTAACATACATATATTCATATACTCATCAATTATCAATCTCTTCAATCATAGAGGACTTTAAAAATAGTTGTTCATAGAAAATATAAGAACGTAATTAAGTTTTTGGGTTGAAGAGATTATCCCTTGTAATCTTTGTGAATATGATAGGAAGATGATGATAGAGACTTCTCAAATTCTCCTCCCTCAATCTAATCTCTCAATTTTTCTCTCTAAACTCTCTCTGATGGAAAATTACGAACTATACAACTGATATAAGATATAAGTATAGTTATAATACGTATAAGATATATAAGCGTAATGGGTGAGTGGTTGTCAGTTAATCCCATAATGGGTTAACTGACTCCAACCCCCACTAAGGCCATGTTTGGCTAGTTCTTATTAATCATTTTCCCCTTAATTTAATTAATCTCTTATAATATAGTTAAATAATGTCACACCCAATTAATCATATAATCTTATTTAAATCAATTAAATAAAATAAAATAATTTCACATTAAATCACATAGTCAAATAATTAAAATTTTCATTTATTAATTATGTCAAATCATTAAATCTCTAATTAATTAGACTACATTATGCTTATTAAAATAATTCATTTAATAGAATAAGCTCAATTAAATACATATTTTGAATAATAAAATTCTCCACATTAATTTAATCACTGTAACACATAGAATTAAATTAATCTACCACGAATTCATCAATTAATTGTTTTATTCATAAATTAAATCATCGAAAAATATTTATTTAATTCAATAAATATTCAAATTAAATTATAAAATCTCGTTCGTCACATCTTTCCCCCCTTAAAAGGATTCTGTCCCCAGAATCACGGTTCAATTAAAAATTTCGTCCCGTTACATTCTCCCCTCCTTACAAAGATTCTGTCCCCAGAATCGCTTACACATAAATTACGTATATAACTGTGGGTAATTTTTCATCATATGCTCTTCGAGTTCCCACGTAGCTTCTTCAGCGTTGTGGTTCCTCCAAATTACCTTAACAGAAGGTATTACTTTATTTCTGAGAACTTTCTTTTTCCTGTCAACAATCTAAACATGAATTTCTTCATAAGATAAGTCTTTCTCAAAATGTAGGGGTTCATATTCAATTACATGCTTGTAATCGGGTTTGTAGGATCATAAAACTGAAACCTGGAAGACGTTGTGGACATTCGATGTAAAGTGCGGATCCCTATCGGAAATAATCGACATCGGAACTCCGTGCCTCGAAACAATCTCTTTCACATATAACCTGGCCAACTGGTCTAAGTTGAATCTGATTCTGATCAGAAGGAAGTGTGCGGATTTCGTCAATCGGTCAACGATAACCCATATTGCGTCGTAGCCTTTCTGAGTTGTCGGAAGGCCAACCACAAAATCCATCGCAATATGCTCCCATTTCCATTTTGGGATTTCCAGGGGTTGTAGCAAACCACTCGGTCTCTTGATGTTCTGCTTTCACTTTCTGACACGTCAGACACTTTGCAGCGCACTCAACAACATCTCGTTTCAAATTCGGCCACCAGAAATGTTGTCGAATATCCTGGTACATCTTGGTACTACTGGGGTGAATCGAATATTGTGAGCTATGAGCCTCGTTCAAAATGTCCTCCTTAATCTCTGGCACTGACGGTACCCAAACTCTGCTTTCAAATCTCAATAGTCCCTCACTGTCTATCTTGAATCTCGGCTCGGTTCCTTTAGATATCTTCTTCTTCACCTTCTCACATTCTTCGTCCTGAAGTTGAGCTTCCTTAACTTTATCCAGCAAGGTTGTACCAGCTTCCATCTGGAACAGCTTCTCGTCAATCTCCATCGGATACTTCACTTCCAATTTCAGCTTCTCCATTGCTGAAATTAGCTCCTCCTGAGCAGTCAACATCATCAATTTCTCCCGACCCTTTCTGCTTAAGGCGTCGACAATAATGTTCGCTTTACCCGGATGGTATAAAATCTCGCAGTTATAGTCCTTAATTAACTCCAGCCATCTTCTCTGGTGCATATTCAAGTCCTTCTGTGTAAAAATATATTTCAAACTCTTGTGGTCTGTATATATTTCACACTTCTCCCCATAGAGATAGTGCCTCCAGATCTTCAAAGCAAATACCACTGCGGCTAACTCCAAGTCATGGGTCGGATATCCCTTCTCATAGTCCTTCACTTGTCGTGACGCATACGCAATGACCCTGCCAGTTTTGCATAAGCACACAGCCTAGCCCTTTATGCGATGCATCACTATAAACCACATAATTTTTTGTGTCATCCGGAAGAGATAACACAGGTGCTATACTCAACCTCTTCTTAAGTTCTTGAAAGCTCTCCTCACACTTCTCTGTCCAAACGAATTTCACCGTTTTCCTAGTCAAATTCGTCAGCGAGTTGTGATCTTGGAAAAGTCCTGAATGAATCTTTTATAATAACCTGCCAATCCAAGAAAACTTCTCACTTCCGACGGCGTTTTTGGCTGATCCCAGTTCATCACAGCTTCGACTTTAGAGGGATCTACCGAAATTCCATCCTTATCGATCACATGTCCAAGAAATTGCACCCTTTCAATCCAGAATTCACATTTCAAAAATTTGGCGCACAACTTCTCTCTTCTCAACGCCTCTAACGTTACTTTCAAATGCTCTACATGTTCTTACTTGGTCTTCAAGTATACCAAAATGTCGTCGATAAAGACCACCACGAATTTGTCCAAAAATGGCTTGAACACTCCATTCATTTGGCCCATAAATGCTGCAGGAGCATTTGTTAGACCAAATGACATTACCTGAAATTCGTAGTGACCATATCGAGTCCTGAATGTTGTCTTCGGAACATCCTCTGGCTTCACCTTCAGCTGATGATAACCACTTCTCAGGTCAATCTTCGAAAAGTATCTTGCTCCCTTCAATTGATCAAACAGATCGTTGATCCTTGGTAATGGATATCTCTTCTTAATCGTGACCTTATTCAATTCTCTGTAGTCGATGCAGAGCCGCATCGTCCCGTCCTTCTTCTTCACAAATAACACCGGCGCTCCCCACGACAATACGCTCGGTTGTATGTACTTCTTGTCCAGTAGTTCTTGCAGTTGTACCATCAATTATTTCATCTCTACCGGAGCCATTCGGTACGGTGCCTTCGAAATTAGAGTCGTTCCTAGAGCCAAATCGATCACAAACTCAACCTCTCTGTCTGGTGGAAGTCCTGGCAGATCATCCAGAAATACGTCTACGAAGTCCCTCACGACTGGTATCTTGTCCAATTTTGGGTTCTTTTTACGATTATCGACTATGTAGGCTAAATATCCTACACAGTCTTATCTTAACAACTTCCTGGCCTGCATCATCGTCAGACAACTCGCTTGTCTAGGCGACTTGCTAACACAATCTCTGACGGAGTCATAAGGTTAATACATTTCTTCTGGCAATCAATTACAGCCCCATAATTGAATAGCCAATCCATTCCCAGAATAACGTTGAACTCCCCAAGTCTAATTGGGATAAGATCTACGTTCATAATGTTACCCTTAATATCCACCCTACAGTTCTTGTGTACATACTTAACAGGGATCACTTCTCTATTCGTAATCTCTATGTTCATGGGGTATTCTAACTCGTCCATAGGCAATTCTAAGTTCTTAGCAAAGTCATCGGATATAAATGAACAAGTAGCACCCGAATCAAATAATACATAAGCATTAACTTTATTGATCAGAATGATACCCGACACCACATCACGAGACTGCACAGCATCCTGCACTGTCCTGTTGAAGGTTCTAGCGGTCGGTCGGTTGGTTGCGGTTGGTCCCGTGATAGTTAGAGCATTGCCCCCACTACCTCCTCTATTCCCTCCTGGTCCTGCCCTTCTAGATCCCTTCTTGGGACAGTCCCTTGCCAGATGGTCCTTAGACCCACATGTGAAACAGGCGCCCTTCTTTGGGTTAGGACAGTTAGGTGCTATGTGGCCTTCCTGACCAAAATTGTAGCACACCCGTTTTCCTTTCATACAGACCCCCAGGTGAGCTTTTCTGCAGGTCGGACATGCTTCGATTCTCTTCTTCTGACCTCCTTGATGATTTCTAGTTGACGAGTTGTCAGTCCACCTCCTCTTCTGATTGTTACTTCCTCCCGTGTTGCTGTCTAGCTTTGTTATTTCCTTCACTTTCACTATTCTTATTTTTCTGATCTTGGTTATACTTGTTTACCGCATCGCTTCCACCTTCAGCGAGTATGGCCTTCTCCAGCACCCCAACAAAAATGTTCAATTGAAACATTGACACTTTGATATACAACTAGGGCTTCAGGCCCAGCTCAAACCTCTTTGCCTTCCTCTCATTGGTGTGCACTTGATACATGGAAAATCTAGCCAACTCATTAAATTTTGCCGCATAGTCTGGTACTGACATATTCCCCTGCTTCAGCTCCAGAAACTGGACCTCCATTTGGTTCTATGAGCTTGTCGGGAAATGTGACGCCCCCAAATTCCAGGACCTGCCACTTGGTCTCTCGAATTCGTTTCATCACGTGCTCATGGTAATACATCACAATAATAATAATTAAATATCATACGATCACAGCGGAAAATCTATTCTAGAATAATTTACAATGATTTATTATAATTATTCCCCCAAGTCTCGCAACCTACAGTACTTAATAGATTACATAATAATATCAGTTAACGACTTATTACATAATCTAACTTAAGCTTAAACATAATCAAATCCAGTCTTACTACATCATCTTCATACAATATTAATATATTTAAAACATAACAGACATAAGCTAGTTGGTAGCTCTGCCCTTGCCCTTATCAACGCCCGAAGGTTCACCATGCTCTGCCTTAACTGAAATGTTTTAGGGAAAGCAAGAATGAGCACAAATTGCCCAGCAAGTAATATACAATAAGGGTGAGTAATAAGATTCTCAATTCACGAAAGGGTATAACAAGATTTGATAGTTCAAGAATAACAAGAATATCAACAGTTCTCAATATCAGTCGCTAAGGACAGGATAATATCAATATGATTCAATAATAATTCAATTCAAGATTTCAAATAATTGAATACTGAGTAGTCACTACGGACTATGAACTTCTACTAGAATTGACAGTAATAAACTGAAAATCCAACAAAAATAGGTACAACAGGTGATCAGCCTAAAGTACCCTTGTTATGCATAACAATCAACCATACTCAAGTGTGCACGTCGGTTCTCCGACAATTATATATTCCCTTCAAAGAAGGTTGTTCTTCTCAGTCAAATACAAGATCCCGCACCAATCAATTAGTTTGGGTTGCTTTTCAATAACATAAGTCCAGCCGAATCAAATGACATAGACACTTTCACAATATTCAAGAACAATACTAAGTTCAACATGAATAATAGCTTTAATGAAATAAGAGTTCAAGTAT
This sequence comes from Panax stipuleanatus, assembly GCA_020205555.1. Lineage (NCBI taxonomy): Eukaryota > Viridiplantae > Streptophyta > Magnoliopsida > Apiales > Araliaceae > Panax > Panax stipuleanatus. Next base: position 99,350,681 of record CM035122.1, on the reverse strand, counting down.
GCTAATTCGATTCAACCGATTAAATAGGAAACTAGTTCGCAATACACAAGATAGGATACTTGCATAGTAAAAGAGTATAAGTTAGGAAACTTTCACAATCATAGATTTCCTTGCATAAAGTAAATGCGTCGGTTAGGATACTTGCACTTTAAAAGAGTGTAAGTAAGAGAACTTGCCTTTAGCGTAGTTTATCCACGAAAAGCAATCAACACTTTCGAATTCCTATCGTAATACAGTTACGTATATATATGATATTCATTAGTCATATAATTTAACTTCACATTTTCTCTTTGAATATACGATCAACACATAAACTAAGTTTTACCTAGCTACACAGTTATATAGAATATAATTTCTATCCTTAACGTTCCTTCTTTAGAGTTTAAACGCATTCTCATATTATATAAGATCTCAATAATTAGCAAACATGCTTGCATATTATTAATATCACATAAGACCACAATCAATACTAAATATATTTCATTTTAGCAAGTTACGACATCTCCTTAAGTTAACCGTCAAAATCGGGTTCAAGTAACATCATATAATATCGCGTAGCATGTATTCATATTTAAAGGATACTTTCATGCTTGTATAACTTTTCCAAATCCAATCGTACATGGTATAGGTTCTTAAGTTAATACTTAAAGCCATTCAAGGACACGAACTCATATGGTCTAACATGATTGCTTTTAAACACATAAGATATTCATATAACTTGTATTAGTCATGCTCATGAGTACTCGTATTGCATATATGTAGCTAGCATTGTTATTATCTTGAAAACATGCTTTGTTCATGCTAAACTTTAATCACGGCAACTAATCATGGTATATATACATGCATGACACATGAATGAGTCTAAGAGTACTATCACATGTGTCCATAAATGTCAAATTCTAATTCTCGTCATAACATACCAACGTTCACGTTCAAAGCTTATACTTTGTTAGTATAGTTCATTAATAAGGTCTATCATGTTCATGCTTCCTTATGAAACCTACATATGTAAGTTAACATGCTTTTCATGTATTTCAAGGCCCTATAAACATGCTCGAAAAGTCAGAATGTATACATGCTTCATATATGTTAACGTCGTTTATGAAACTTTAAATTCGTTTCCAAATTATGTGTCGTTTGGTTAACCATGCATGCTAATATACTAAAACATGCTTACATTGCCTCATTAGGTTTATATATATGTATTAATCATGCTCCCATGCTTGTTTAAACAAAAATCAAACAATTGGTACATAACAGTTTTGTTGCAGAATGTAGAAAACTGAACACAGAGGCTGGCGCTGCGGCGCGGCAACAGTAGCTTAATACTGGCGCTGCGGTGCGAGTGGCGCTGCGTGCGGCGCTGCGGCGCGTGTGGCGCTGCGGCGCGGGCTGCGGCGCTGCGGCGTCGAGGCAGTTTTCTGCGGTTCAGACTGCAGCGAAAACCTCCCCCAAACCTCCCATTTCATCGATTTCAACATACCCAGATATTAGACTTGTTTAACTTACTAACACATACATATATGCTTATATAACAGTCAATAGCAATTATCAATTCCCAATTTCATGAACTCTAACTAATTTACGAATTTCATGTATTTACAAAAATTGAAGAGGAACAATGGAAATGAAAGACTATTCAGTGGTTCCATCATGTGTGTATGTTCATATAACAACAATATAAGGGTTCTACAAACCAATCATGAACCAATTTGGCATAATCAAGAATTTCAACAAAACTCAGAGAACAACAATGGAGTTCTTTTGACAGAAAATGAAAATGAAGACACGAAGAGGATTTATACCTCTGTTATGGAGTAAGCTTGCTGATGCTACTATAGAAATTCCTTCTGAACTAAATAGACAATCACAGTATACTCTCTTCTCTTAGAAATATTTCAGCAATGAAATGAAGGTGCAGGGAGTTCCTTTATATAGAAGAATGAATACACAGTCCAAGCTTCTAACTCCCAAATCAAACTAACGGATTGTCAAATTGCATGAAGGTTATAGAATGGTAGGTATTTAGTTGTTAGAATCCATCATTAAAACCACTCCCTTGCTCATCATTGCTACAAGGCTATGGAAATTTACTGAGTTTAAGGAGAAGCAATAGGCTTAGGCCATAATGGCTGTGCACGTGAATGAGGGAAAGGAGAGTGACTATTATATTGGGACAAGCCAAGCAAATCTCAGCATTCTTACAAATGGACTATATGCTACACTTATGTTATATATTATATGTACTCTTAGGTTATAATTACAATGTTCTCCCCATAATGTAATAAATGCAATTTGAATACATATAATCTATGTACATTTTATCTTACCGATATAATACAATCGGATACTACCACATTACATTATATCATATATTATTAAATTGTATTACTCAACAATTATTTATAATAGATCCATGATACACACATCATTTGTCACCTACACATATCATAACATATAGTTACTATACATTTAATTCGCATGCTTGCACATATAATTTCTCATCTTATAAATTGAATATTAATTAATAATATACACATATCCTACATCAATCAATATAATTTTTAACCTCCATAACAATTTAATTAACCTTTATATGATTAACTATCACTTTGATATAAATCTTATTATATTTATAAACACGTTGCTCATTATTATTATGTTTCTTGCAATAATAATCACATATTATTAATCAATCCTCATTAGTATTTTATAACAGTTAATTAATATTCTTCGATTAACAATTAATATAGATTAATTGTTCGCTTAAATTAATATAATCATTCTTATATTACGTCACTGTGCCACACAAGGCAATCAACGAGTTTATCACAAACTCCACCAATTTCTCAATTATTATAATTATTCAATTATATATAATTGAATTAATTCATCTCATAACACAAAATCATTTATATTCAAATAAATTCTCATTTCCATTAATATATTTATTTAATAATATATGAAAATTCTCGGGTATTACATCCTCCCCCCCCCCCTTATAAAAATTCTGTCCCGGAATTGCTACAAGGTTACACAAATAGATGGGGATAGTCCCTCATCATCCTATCTTCTAACTCCCACGTTGCCTCCTCGACATCGTGGTTACGCCAAAGTACTTTTACAGATGAAATAACTTTATTTCTCAAAGTTTGTTCTTTCTTATCTAATATTTGGACAGGAATTTCTTCATACGCCAAGTTCTTCTCCACTTGAATGGGCTCGTAAGAAATCACGTGCTTGTAGTCGGCCTTGTACGGTCGCAACACGGAAATGTGGAACACGTTGTGGATATGCTCCAATTCGGGTGGTAACGCAACTTTGCATGCCACTTCGCCCACTCGCTTCAGTATCTCGAACGGTCCTATGAATCTTGGACTCAATTTTCCTTTCTTGCCGAAACGGATTTTTCCCCTCCATGGAGATACCTTCAAGAATACGAAACTGCCGACTTTGAAGTCTCGGTCCTGCCGATGCAAATCTGCGTATTTCTTCTGGCGATCTTGAGCTGCTATAAGTCTGGCTCTTATCACTGTCACCACGTCTGCGGTTTGTTGAACTAACTCTGGTCGGAGTATTCGTCGTTCTCCGACTTCGTCCCAACATAACGGCGTTCTGCACTTTCTCCCGTAAAGAGCTTCGTACGGTGGCATGCCAATACTCGCATGGTAGCTATTATTATATGCAAATTCTACTAAGGGTAGGTGGTCGTCCCAATTTCCCTTAAAATCCATCACGCAAGTCCTAAGCATGTCTTCTAGCGTTTGTATTGTTCGCTCACTTTGTCCGTCTGTTTAAGGATGATAAGCTGTACTCAACCTCAACTGCGTTCCCATTCTTTCCTGCAAACTCTTCCAAAAATTGGACGTGAAGCGCGGATCTCGATCAGAGACAATTGACACCGGCACTCCATGTCGTGAAATAATTTCTTTTACATATAGGCTTGCTAATTGGTTCAAACTGTAGCGGATCTTGATTGGTAGAAAGTGTGCGGTCTTCGTTAGTCGATCCACGATAACCCAAATAGCATCATAACCTTTCTGTGTAACTGGAAGTCCTACCACGAAGTCCATGGTAATATGCTCCCATTTCCACTCTGGTATTTCTAACTGGTTGTAGTAAACCACTTGGCCGCTGATGCTCTGCTTTAACGCGTTGGCAAGTCAAGCATTTACTGACGCACTCTGCGACTTCCCGTTTCAAATTAGGCCACCAAAAATGTTGCCTTAGATCTCGGTACATCTTTGTGCCTCCCGGATGAACGAAATATGTCGTATTGTGTGCCTCGTGCAAAATCTCTTCCCTCAACTCGGTTACCGCTGGTACCCACACTCTCCCTTCAAATCTCAAAATACCGTCTTTATCCATTCAAAATTTTTCTTCCTCACTTTCTGTGATCCTCTTTCGGATTTTCTCACACTCTTCATCCTTTTCCTGAGCTTCCTTTACTATATTCAACAACGTCGGACAAGCTTCCATTACAATTAACTTCTCACCAGACTTTTCTGGTCCTTTTACTTCTATCTCCAATTTCTCCATCTCTCTTAGCAACTCTTCCTGAGTTGTTAAATTAAACAACTTCTCCCTTCCTTTCCTGCTCAGAGCGTCGGCAACCACATTTGCCTTTCCCGGGTGATAAAGAATATCGCAGTCATAGTCTTTGATTAATTCTAACCACCTTCTCTGCCGCATGTTTAACTCCTTCTGTGTGAAGATATATTTCAGACTTTTGTGGTCCGTGTATATCTCACATTTTTCTCCGTATAGATAATGTCTCCATATCTTTAACGCAAAAACTACTGCCGCTAACTCTAAGTCATGAGTAGGGTATCGTTTTTCGTAATCCTTCAATTGTCGTGACGCATATGCAATAACCTTGCCATGTTGCATGAGCACACAGCCAAGCCCCTTGTGCGATGCATCACTATACACCACAAAATTTCCCGCATCATCTGGTAATGATAACACAGGTGTTTCGCTCAATCTCCTTTTCAGTTCTTGAAAACTTTCTTCGCATTTGTCGGTCCATACAAATTTCACCGTCTTTCTAGTCAAATTGGTCAACGGGGTTGCTATCTTAGAAAAATCTTGGATGAATCTTCGATAGTACCCAGCTAACCCTAGAAAGCTTCTCACCTCCGTCGGTGTTCTCGGTTGTTCCCAATTACTTACTGCTTCAAACAGAGATTCCATTCTTATCCACCACGTGGCCTAAGAATTGAACCTTCTCCATCCAAAATTCACACTTAGAAAATTTTGCATACATCTTCTCCTTCCTTAGTGCCTCCAAAATAATCTTTAGATGTTCGGCGTGTTCTTCCTCTGTCTTTGAGTAGATCAAAATGTCGTCGATAAAAACCACTACAAATTTATCCAAGTATGGCTTGAAAACTCGGTTCATCAAGTCCATAAATGCTGCCGGAGCATTAGTCAATCCGAATGACATTACCAAAAACTCGTAGTGTCCATAACGGGTTCGAAACGCAGTCTTTGGTATGTCCTCATCCCGTACCTTCAGTTGATGATATCCTGTTCGTAGGTCGATCTTTGAGAAACACTTTGCTCCCTTCAGTTGATCAAATAAGTCGTCTATCCTCGGTAGCGGATACCGGTTCTTGATCGTTACTCTATTCAATTCTCGATAATCGATACAGAGCCTCATCGATCCGTCCTTCTTCTTAACGAATAGTACTGGTGCTCCCCAAGGAGAAACACTCGGTCGAATGTAACCCTTATCCAATAATTCTTGCAATTGTATCATCAATTCCTTCATTTCTACTGGCGCCATACGATATGGAGCTTTCGAAATCGGTGTCGTTCCCGGTGCTAAGTCTATTACGAATTCGATTTCTCTGTCTGGCGGAAGATTAGGCAGATCGTCCGGAAACACGTCTTGAAATTCATTAACTACGGATATATCCTTAATTTCTACTCCCTTCTTCCGAGTATCAACGATGTAAGCTAAATATCCTCCACATCCTTTCCTTAACAATTTCTTGGCCTGCATCATTGTAACGCAACACGATTGCTTAAGCGATGAGCTACCATAAAACACTACCTTAGACTTACTCGGAGTCTGAAGGTTCACACATTTGTTCTGACAGTCAATTATCGCAGCATGGTTATACAACCAATCCATTCCCAGTATTACGTCAAATTCTCCCAGTGTAATAGGAATCAAGTCTACGCTCAGTTCATGTTTACTAATATTTACGCGACAATTTCGATAAACGTATTCTACAGGGATCACTTCCTTATTAGCAACTTCTATGATCAAAGGATTTTCTAATAGTTCTCGAGGTGTACTAAGTCTACTAGCAAATTCTTCAGATACAAAAGAACAGGTGGCACCCGAATCAAATAATACATAAGCATTTATATCATTGATTGGGATTATACCTGACACCACATCCTTCGCAGCCACTGCGTCTTGGACGGTCATGTTAAAGGTTCTGGCGGTTGGGCGGTTGGATTGTGCCGGTCCACCGATCATCAGCTTGTTGCCTCCTTGCTGATTACTACCCCCGCCACTTCCCTTCTTTGGGCAGTCCTTAATTCGGTGCTCCGTCGAGCCACAAGCAAAGCATCCTTGTATCTTTTTCAGTTTCAAACAGTTGGGCGAGATGTGCCCTTCCTGTCCGCAGTTGTAGCAAGTGCCACGTCCCTCCCAGCACTCACCCTGGTGATTCTTCCCACACTTCGGGCATCCTTCAGCCCTCTTCTTGAAACCTCCACGAAAATTCCCTAATTGATTATTATTGTTGTTTTTGTTGTTGTTGTTGTTCTCCCACTTTCTCTTTCCCAAGTTGCTTCCTCCGCTACTGCTTCCTCCCGTACGATTCTCTCCTCCAGTATTCTTTCCTTTCTTTTCTTTGTTATACAGACTTAAGGCCTCACTGCCACCTTCCGCAATGATTGCCTTCTCCAGTAATGCTGCAAAGGAATCAATTTGAAGAACTGATACCTTATTGAACAGCCATGGCTTCAACCCTTGTTCAAAGCGTCTAGCCTTCCTCTCTTCATCACCAACTTGGTGCTCCGCAAATCGCGCTAGTTAGTTAAACCTAGCCGCGTATTGCGCCACCGTCATTTCACCTTGTTTTAACTCTAGGAATTTCACCTCCATCCTATTCTTCATACTTTTCGAAAAGTAATTCTCGAAGAACAGTGTCTTAAACTTATCCCAAGCTATTATCCCTTCTCCAGCTCTTTGTTGATTAGCCTCCCACCAGTAGTTCGCTTCTCCCCTCATCATGTACGTGGCAAACACCGTCTTCTGATCTTCGCCTACGCTAGCTATAGTGAAAGCTTTTTCGATCTCTTTGATCCACGTTTGTGCGACGATTGGGTCGGTAGTTCCCTCGAACTCCGGGGGTCCGACACTCTTAAAGCATTTAAAGGTTGTTACTGACACAGTTTGAGGGTTCGGGCGAACGGGTTCATTGTTCCTTCCCCTTAAGGCTTCTCCTAACAAGTCTACCAGTTTCTGGATCGGGTCTACTTGTTCTCTCTCATTGTTAACGGATTCTTCGGGTGCAGTCAATCTACGTCTGGGCTGCATTATCTGCATCACAATTTTTTTCATTTTATTATTATTCAAGTATATTACTTAAGTATTTCTTTTAATACTAAAAGAATAAATTTATAACACGTTTCTAAAATCAACTCCATTTATATTCATATGCCATTTCATTTTCATTACATGATTTCCTAGCATACTGCTATAAATGTCATCACATATATCCCCTAATATCACAAAAGACGGGGAATATACCAACCTACTACCATACTACCCCTCTAACAGAAGCTAACTCGGGGTTTACATCATCATCCCACATCTTACACAAAAGATCGGAATTACAACATAGTATATACAATACATAAAGACACAACTAGTACTACCACTAGACTGACTAAGGAAATCTCATCCCATCATCCCGCGTTCCACTGCGCTCTTGTACTCCAACTGTGCTATATACGCAAACAGCTCTCGGCTCAAGGTATGTACAGTCTGTCCCTGTTCTGCCGGGTAGTGGTACACACCATCAATCACCCTTTCAAAAGCTGAACGGAACACATACCCCATCTTGTTCATCTTTCTCTTCTTGCACCTGACCTCGTCCTCAAGGTCGTCAGCTCTCTCATTAGACGCTTCCCACTTCTCCTCGAAGTGTAACCTATCCATCACCTCCAACTCTAGCTGAGTACGGAGTGCCTCTTTCTCAGTCTTCTCACTCAGTTCCCTCTGCTCAACCTCTTCTAGCTTCTCTGCCAAATCTGCATTCCTAGCCACTGACCTGTGAAACAGAGTCCCCATCTGGATCCCTGCCTCCCTACGGTAGGAAATCTCCACCTCTAACTCTTGCATAGCCAGCTTCCTCTGGTGGTCCTCTTCCCTCAGCTTCTGGAACTCAGACTCTCTCTCGTGGGCCTCTGCCTCCAGCTCCTGAACTCTACAGTCTAACTCTAGGATCCGCTCCTCATACTCTCCTAGCATCTGCTCCTCTATAGTAGCCTCATCAGAGTCCTCTACTGGCTCATCCTCCATCGGCTCCTCCTCTGGATCAGTCTCTATCTCAATCTCATCCTCGTCGTCGGACTCGATCGGTGCAACAGCCTGCACTGGTGTAGCCTCTAGAGGTGCCTCGTACACTACATGTATATCCCTAGGCTCCTCCTCGGCCACTCTACTAGGTACACCTGTGTCTGTCTTCCTATAATCACAAACACAAGACACGAAATAGCATCTCCATTAGAATGTTAAATAAAATATAAGTTCATTGTATAGAATGAAGTTACATTTCATAACAGACTAAGTCTCTCAAGGAAAACTCTACATGAGTTTTATCTCCTTCCTAACTTCTAAGTTCGCCTAAGTTATAGTCTAAGGACACTCGTTCCTAAGGTTTATAACTACGACTCTGATACCAACCTGTGACGCCCCCAAATTCCAGGACCGCCACTTGGTCTCTCGAATTCGGTTCATCACGTGCTCATGGTAATACATCACAATAATAATAATTAAATATCATACGATCACAGCGGAAAATCTATTCTAGAATAATTTACAATGATTTATTATAATTATTCCCCCAAGTCTCGCAACCTACAGTACTTAATAGATTACATAATAATATCAGTTAACGACTTATTACATAATCTAACTTAAGCTTAAACATAATCAAATCCAGTCTTACTACATCATCTTCATACAATATTAATATATTTAAAACATAACAGACATAAGCTAGTTGGTAGCTCTGCCCTTGCCCTTATCAACGCCCGAAGGTTCACCATGCTCTGCCTTAACTGAAATGTTTTAGGGAAAGCAAGAATGAGCACAAATTGCCCAGCAAGTAATATACAATAAGGGTGAGTAATAAGATTCTCAATTCTCGAAAGGGTATAACAAGATTTGATAGTTCAAGAATAACAAGAATATCAACAGTTCTCAATATCAGTCGCTAAGGACAGGATAATATCAATATGATTCAATAATAAGTCAATTCAAGATTTCAAATAATTGAATACTGAGTAGTCACTACGGACTATGAACTTCTACTAGAATTGACAGTAATAAACTGAAAATCCAACAAAAACAGGTACAACAGGTGATCAGCCTAAAGTACCCTTGTTATGCATAACAATCAACCATACTCAAGTGTGCACGTCGGTTCTCCGACAATTATATATTCCCTTCAAAGAAGGTTGTTCTTCTCAGTCAAATACAAGATCCCGCACCAATCAATTAGTTTGGGTTGCTTTTCAATAACATAAGTCCAGCCGAATCAAATGACATAGACACTTTCACAATATTCAAGAACAATACTAAGTTCAACATGAATAATAGCTTTAATGAAATAAGAGTTCAAGTATGCTAATTCGATTCAACCGATTAAATAGGAAACTAGTTCGCAATACACAAGATAGGATACTTGCATAGTAAAAGAGTATAAGTTAGGAAACTTTCACAATCATAGATTTCCTTGCATAAAGTAAATGCGTCGGTTAGGATACTTGCACTTTAAAAGAGTGTAAGTAAGAGAACTTGCCTTTAGCGTAGTTTATCCACGAAAAGCAATCAACACTTTCGAATTCCTATCGTAATACAGTTACGTATATATATGATATTCATTAGTCATATAATTTAACTTCACATTTTCTCTTTGAATATACGATCAACACATAAACTAAGTTTTACCTAGCTACACAGTTATATAGAATATAATTTCTATCCTTAACGTTCCTTCTTTAGAGTTTAAACGCATTCTCATATTATATAAGATCTCAACAATTAGCAAACATGCTTGCATATTATTAATATCACATAAGACCACAATCAATACTAAATATATTTCATTTTAGCAAGTTACGACATCTCCTTAAGTTAACCGTCAAAATCGGGTTCAAGTAACATCATATAATATCGCGTAGCATGTATTCATATTTAAAGGATACTTTCATGCTTGTATAACTTTTCCAAATCCAATCGTACATGGTATAGGTTCTTAAGTTAATACTTAAAGCCATTCAAGGACACGAACTCATATGGTCTAACATGATTGCTTTTAAACACATAAGATATTCATATAACTTGTATTAGTCATGCTCATGAGTACTCGTATTGCATATATGTAGCTAACATTGTTATTATCTTGAAAACATGCTTTGTTCATGCTAAACTTTAATCACGGCAACTAATCATGGTATATATACATGCATGACACATGAATGAGTCTAAGAGTACTATCACATGTGTCCATAAATGTCAAATTCTAATTCTCGTCATAACATACCAACGTTCACGCTCAAAGCTTATACTTTGTTAGTATAGTTCATTAATAAGGTCTATCATGTTCATGCTTCCTTATGAAACCTACATATGTAAGTTAACATGCTTTTCATGTATTTCAAGGCCCTATAAACATGCTCGAAAAGTCAGAATGTATACATGCTTCATATATGTTAACGTCGTTTATGAAACTTTAAATTCGTTTCCAAACTATGTGTCGTTTGGTTAACCATGCATGCTAATATACTAAAACATGCTTACATTGCCTCATTAGGTTTATATATATGTATTAATCATGCTCTCATGCTTGTTTAAACAAAAATCAAACAATTGGTACATAACAGTTTTGTTGCAGAATGCAGAAAACAGAACACAGAGGCTGGCGCTGCGGCGCGGCAACAGTAGCTTAATACTGGCGCTGCGGCGCGAGTGGCGCTGCGTGCGGCGCTGCGGCGCGGGCTGCGGCGCTGCGGCGTCGAGGCAGTTTTCTGCGGTTCAGACTGCAGCGAAAACCTCCCCAAAACCTCCCATTTCATCGATTTCAACATACCCAGATATTAGACTTGTTTAACTTACTAACACATACATATATGCTTATATAACAGTCAATAGCAATTATCAATTCCCAATTTCATGAACTCTAACTAATTTACGAATTTCATGTATTTACAAAAATTGAAGAGGAACAATGGAAATGAAAGACTATTCAGTGGTTCCATCATGTGTGTATGTTCATATAACAACAATATAAGGGTTCTACAAACCAATCATGAACCAATTTGGCATAATCAAGAATTTCAACAAAACTCAGAGAACAACAATGGAGTTCTTTTGACAGAAAATGAAAATGAAGACACGAAGAGGATTTATACCTCTGTTATGGAGTAAGCTTGCTGATGCTACTATAGAAATTCCTTCTGAACTAAATAGACAATCACAGTATACTCTCTTCTCTTAGAAATATTTCAGCAATGAAATGAAGGTGCAGGGAGTTCCTTTATATAGAAGAATGAATACACAGTCCAAGCTTCTAACTCCCAAATCAAACTAACGGATTGTCAAATTGCATGAAGGTTATAGAATGGTAGGTATTTAGTTGTTAGAATCCATCATTAAAACCACTCCCTTGCTCATCATTGCTACAAGGCTATGGAAATTTACTGAGTTTAAGGAGAAGCAATAGGCTTAGGCCATAATGGCTGTGCACGTGAATGAGGGAAAGGAGAGTGACTATTATATTGGGACAAGCCAAGCAAATCTCAGCATTCTTACAAATGGACTATATGCTACACTTATGTTATATATTATATGTACTCTTAGGTTATAATTACAATGTTCTCCCCATAATGTAATAAATGCAATTTGAATACATATAATCTATGTACATTTTATCTTACCGATATAATACAATCGGATACTACCACATTACATTATATCATATATTATTAAATTGTATTACTCAACAATTATTTATAATAGATCCATGATACACACATCATTTGTCACCTACACATATCATAACATATAGTTACTATACATTTAATTCGCATGTTTGCACATATAATTTCTCATCTTATAAATTGAATATTAATTAATAATATACACATATCCTACATCAATCAATATAATTTTTAACCTCCATAACAATTTAATTAACCTTTATATGATTACCTATCACTTTGATATAAATCTTATTATATTTATAAACACGTTGCTCATTATTATTATGTTTCTTGCAATAATAATCACATATTATTAATCAATCCTCATTAGTATTTTATAACAGTTAATTAATATTCTTCGATTAACAATTAATATAGATTAATTGTTCGCTTAAATTAATATAATCATTCTTATATTACGTCACTGTGCCACACAAGGCAATCAACGAGTTTATCACAAACTCCACCAATTTCTCAATTATTATAATTATTCAATTATATATAATTGAATTAATTCATCTCATAACACAAAATCATTTATATTCAAATAAATTCTCATTTCCATTAATATATTTATTTAATAATATATGGAAATTCTCGGGTATTACAGGAAATACGTCTCGAAGAACATCTCCTTGAACTTTTCCCAGGTAATCACACCTTCTCCTCCCCGGACCTTATTTGCTTGCCACCAATAACTGGCTTCTGATTTCAGCATGAACATTGCGTAGGCAGTTTTCTGGTCCTCTCTACCTCTGGCGACGTCAAATACTTTTTCCATCTCCATAACCCAAGTTTGAGCTTCTATCGGGTTCATGGAGCCTTTAAACTCTGGCGGTCCCACCGCCTTGAAGTCCTTAAACGTTGTGTTCGGTGGAGCTTGAGGTTGATTGTTAATTGCTCCAACTAGTAAGTTCACCAACTGCTGCACGGGGTTAGCATTAGCATTAGGATCGTTGTTGTTCGTTGACCCTTCTTGGGTCGGTTGATGGTTTGGTCTTCTTCTCGGCGGCATATTTCTGTTTAAGATATACGCTAATTAGATCTTTATTCAATCCTCTAAATATTTAAGGCTTAACTTGAATATTTAAACATAATCACTTAACACATAACATCTCAAATAACTCTGATATTTTATTTAATCAAAAGTTTAACATAATACGATAGCATCACTGCTATTTACATCAACTATCCCGAGAAAAAGAATCTACAGGACTTAAAGCATCAAAATATTCCTTTGTTTATAACCACATTGGAATTTACATTATTAACTACCAGACAGGTTTTCACAAAATCAAAATGTTCCTATCACCGCCTATTAAGGCGACGAACAGCTTTGTCCGCGCTCTTCTTCCCTAATACGGGACATCGTCCTGCGATCTAGCATGTACCACGGTAGACCTTCGAACTGAATTGGATACCTCATAACCCGATCTTGGGCCTCATTAATAGCATTCTGAAGCATATAGTGCGTTTCCCCAAGCTTGGACTTCTTCGCCCGACAGTTATCTTCTGCAAGATCTGCATGTCGTGAATCCTTCACCCAGGCCTCCTCCGCTATGGCAAGCCTTGCTGATTTCTCTTTTAATTCGTTCTTCAGCTTCTCTATCTCCTCTGACTTTTCTTCACCTTGGCCCTTCTCGTGGATCAACTCCCACTCTACATCTCTAAGACGTGTGTAAAGAGCCTCCATCTCACCATCCTTCTACTCGATGGTAGACTGTTGAGTAACCGTCTTCTCCCTCAGCTCCTGAACAGTATCTCGTAACTCTATGTTACGGTCATACAGTTCGTCATACATCTCAGCACTGATACAGTTCGGTGGGAACTCTTCAGGGTCTTCCTCATTCTCCTTATCTGCCTCAGCCTGAATCTCTATCTCCTCAGAGTCCTCCTCTGAATCGAACACCAGCTCATGCTGTGACAACCCGAGAATTTAGACAATTTATTAAAATCTTAAATGATTAAATTACGGTTAAATAATAGACCTAGACAAAAAATAAGTGTATGGATTTGACATTTTTGTGAAGGATTTTGGTGGATTTAAATTTTTTGTGAAAGACTTATACGATTTTGTGATTATATGTGTGTACAGTATGTGGTTAAGGGTTAAGTATGAATCAGGTAAAGGGTAACATGGGAAAATCCTAATTTTAAATTGACAAAACCCTAATTCAGTTGATGAAAACCCAAACCCTAATTACGGATAGAGATTTGATAGTTAATACAGTTATTATAATGGTATCTATGATTGTGTGTGTCTATAGTAATGGATTAATGATCAAATGTTGATCAGATAAGGTATAACCTTAGTAAACCCTAATGGTAGATTAGAAACCATAATCTGTAGTTAGAAAACCCTATTTTTTTATTCGGGAATCCTAAACCCTAATTTATAAACCTTAATGATAATTAGCAAATCCCAATGTTATTTATCAAACCCTAAGGGTTAAATTTTAAGGAAAACATAGAAATGACCGAACTACCCTTAAAATTGTGTAAGAAATTATTAGAATGCCCTTTTGGAGGCGAAATGACCGAACTACCCTTAAAATTGTGTGAAAAATTATTAGAATACCCTTTTGGAGGCGAAATGACCAAATTACCTTTAAAATTTTCTAGGAAATGACCAAAACACCCTCCAATCCATGTGAACTTAAATCAACCAATAAAAGAAGAGATGATGCAAGCATGATGCAAGCATGACATCATCCTTAAAGAAACATAAATGATGCAAGCATGACATCAGCATTAAAGAAGCACAAAAGATGATGCCATCATGATATCACCCAGGGACTAAGGTGCAATTAATAAGGTACTAAAGTGTAATTAACCAGGGTACCAAACTATAATAAGCCGGGGGCAAACTGTAAAAAACCGAGCTCCTAACGTGCAATTATTGAAACTATATTTTTCTATAAATAGGAGTCATTTCTCTTCATTTTTTTCAAAACCAAAATATAGTTAGAGAGAGAAAGAGGAGAATTTCGGCTAGAGAGAGAAAGAGAGAGGAAAGTTTTTGAGTTTCAAGATTTCAAAGGATTAGTTAAAGCTTGCAACTCCAAGAGGTATTTACTCTTGTGGTTATTATGTTCATTATTCTTTATATATTTAGTAAAAAAAATATACTTTTACAAGCAGTTATAATGTCTAAATTATTTTTAAGTAAATAGTACAAAACTCCTATTTACAAGCAGTTATAATGTCAGATTTATTTCTCTTATAAAGTAGAAAATATACTTTTATAAGTAGTTGCTATGTCCGATTTTCTTCAAGTATTTAGTAGAAAATTTATTTTATAAAGCAATTATAATACTCGATTTATTTCAAATATAGTACACGAATATTCATTTTTACAAGCATTTATAATGCTCAAATTATTTAAATATTCATGATATTAAATTTATTTAGTAATTATATTAAATAAATTACTTAAGAAAGATTTTAATACTTTAAAAATCATTTAAAAATATATTAATGTGTTAGGAAATATTTTAAGTTATTTTGGATGACTTCTAATATTTTGGGATAAATTTCATTAATAATTAATATTAATGGTAATTAATTTATTAAATAATTATATTAAATAAATTATGGAAAAATAGATTTAATGTTTTAAAAATCATATAAAAAGATTTAATGGTTATAAAAAATATTTTAAGTTATAAAATACAACTTTTAATATTTTGTTATGAAATACATTAATATTATAATATTAATAACAGTTATTTAATAATGGTTTTAAATATTTTAAAATCAATTAAATATGATATTAAGGTATTAAAAATACTTTGTGATATTATAAATAACTTATAATATTATAGCATATATTTCATTAATATTTGATAGTAAATAAATATTAATGATAATGGAATTAAGTGGTATTTAAATCATATAAATATGATATTAATGAATTAAAACTCATTTTAAATGGTAATAATTATTGGAAAATTATTATGAGCTTGTGAAAAATATTTTGACTGATTACTAAATTATCTATGACAATAATAAAGCATTTAGGTAGATTCTTATTATAATTAGGCTCGATAGTTGTCCGATTAGGCAATCGGGAGGTCGAAGTAGTACCGAACTCGACTCAGACTGTAAAAGTTTGACTTGATACTAGGTCTTATGTGTTTTATTGACTGATAGGCTTATGTGATAATGTGTTTAGGTTATTTTATAAATGTGATGATATTATTCTAATTTGGATATCAATATTATTTATATATTAGGTCTTTAGATAAAGCTAAATAGATTGCGTAGTTGTAGTCGGTGATTCAGGCAAGTTTCCTAACTCAAACTCGAGTTGTTATTGTAAAGCATGTTCGTGATTAATCCTTGTTGATTATATCACATCTATGATTTATTGATTCGCACGTTGTGCATATTGTATATGTTCATCAGGTATGGAAGGCTGATCACCTTCATTATCATCTAGTTCAGTTGATTTATTCATGTTCATTGTTCGTTCAGCTATGAAAATTTATTCAGGCTACTTCACAATTGTTATATTGTTAAACGTTAGCTAGCTTATTGTTCAATTCTTTCAATCATGATATATCCTTTATTGAACTTAAACTTGCTGGGCAAACTTGATGCTCACCCTTGCTATATCATGATAAACATTTCAGATTAAAGAAGAAACTTTGGACACATTCAAAGGCAAGGACAAGTTCCAGGATGGAATTATTATACGGTTAAAATGGTAATAGTATAGGATACAAATGACATTGTATGTCGTGTAGGATATTGAATGCAGGTATTAAGTTAAGGTTGCAGACCTTGGGAATTAAGTGTAAAGGTTATTGTATAAACAATTTATGTTTATATCTTCCACAATAGTTATAGAAATGATGTATCGTAACGTACCAGGTCCGAGGTTCTGTGGACCCGGATTTGGGGGCGTCACAGTTGGTATCAGAGCTGTAGGTTATAAACCTTAGGTAGGGTTACCTTAGGCATTAACCGCAGTGGGATAACGATAAGAACTAACTCAAATACAGTTAGTGCGTTGATAATATTCAAAGACGAATCTCGATAAATTATAAAAGATCCAGAGTTACCTAACTCTGATAATAAAGATGAACAGTAGTAATGAATAGATAGAGTCTAAAAGACTAAAAGTACGGGGAAAGAAGATTGTATAACAAAACGATCGTAACATAGGAATGAATCGTAATATACACGATGAGATCACACCGTGATCTGATAAGGTCATAGCAGGGATAAGGATCAATCTAATGATTGAAAATTTTATGGCAAAGTTGCTGTGTGTCAGTTGTACTATGAATTGGTATTGTGCCAACTTAGAAAAAGGGTTGGGGTTGATGCAATACGGATTGAACACAATTCGTATGGAGAAAGAATGGGGCTAGGATATTAAGTGGGGATTTCAATTGAGGACTCATGTCAGCAGCTGAGTTGTATGATTCCTTGTATGGGCAGAAAATTTGTACTTGGTTTTAGAAGCGCTTAGCTTCCTGATCGATATAGTGGTTAAGTTAAACAATTCTTTGTATGGGCAGGGAATTTGTCCTTGGTGTAAAAACCGCTTAGCTTCTTGTATTGATTTGAGGCCGAGTTGACCAATTCTTTGTATGGGCAGGGGATTGTGTTTGGTTTGATGACCACTTACTTTCTGATAGTGATAATCATTGAAATATTTGTGTCGCGTTATTTGCTATATATATGTTGAGAAGGTGATTCTTTTCTCATGTGTATAACAGATAGATAGAGTATAGGTAGAGGATATAAGGTTAAGTTGCGAGTTCTTAAAACTCATACTTATGGTAAGTTCGTGACTCATAATGATATGAAATGTTTTGAACCCCTCAGCGAATGGACGCCAATGGTCTGTCTAGGACAAGTTCTTAAACTCATAAGATTGTGGAAAGTTCTTAAACTCATAACGTGTGGTAAGTTTGACGAACTGGGTATAATTAAGTGTGAATGGAGTATTAAGGATAATAGGAATAGATAGACTGATTAAGCAATGGATCATTAGTGGAAGGGTAGGTATTCTAAATCTTCTAGCTATGCTAGACTTCAAAATTTTTGACATCAAGCTAAATACGCACTATATGCCTTTTAAAAATGAATTTTTATTCTCAAATCCCGGTGACTAGTGTGTATGTGTGGACTTCGGGACACTGATTTGAAATATCAAAATGTGTTTTATTTATCATTGATGCATCATGTAACCTGGTGCAGAGATGATAAAAAGTTGATGAAGTTGTAAATACAGAAATACTTAGTGTTGAATTCGATCTAAAAATTATTGTCCCACTATTGTATGATGTGTTATAACAAAGTCACACAATGACGGAATCCTCAAACGGGCTGTAAATACAGTACGGTATCATGAAGTCATTTTCAAAATATTTTTTTATAATTAATTGCCAACGAGATTTGGCTATACATAAATATTTCGATTGAAATTGAATTATTGGTATGAGTCTAAGCTATTTGATTCAGCTAGACCAACGTTTATGAAAATTCTGAACGTTCTTTGAAATTTTTCTCGAACCAAATGTTTTTGGTGTGGAATTTGATAAGACTGAGGTAAGCATCCCAAAATTTGGGAAAATTTTGTGCACCTAAGGCGGATAAGAGGAACAGGGAAAAATTGTTCCAACCAGTAGTACTTAATAAGTAAAGGGCATAACGGGCTAATTACCCTCTGTGTCCGTAAGTCATGACGGTTAGCGGATGAATTTCTGTATAACCTTTTTGAAAATAAAAGTTCGTAGTCTATATGACTCCTCAGCATGATTTGAAAAATTTTAACTCTAAAGAGTAATGTTTTGGGTAGCATGTGGTGATTAGTGTGAAAGGTGTAAGGTGTAAGGTAAATTTCGGGGACGAAATTCTTAGGAGAAGTGGTGAATGTGACAACCCTAGAATTTAGACAATTTATTAAAATCTTAAATGATTAAATTAAGATTAAATAATAGATCTAGATAGAAAATAAGTGTATGGATTTGACATTTTTGGGAAGGATTTTGGTGGATTTAAAATTTTTGTGAAAGACTTATATGATTTTGTGATTTTATGTGTGTACAGTATGTGGTTAAAGGTTGAGTATGAATCAGGTAAAGGATAACATGGGAAAACCCTAATTTTAAATTGATAAACCCTAATTCAGTTGATAAAAACCCTAACCCTAATTACGGATAGAGATTTGATAGTTAATACAGTTATTATAATGGTATCTATGATTGTGTGTGTGTATAGTAAGGGATTAATAATCAAATATTGACCAGATAAGGTATAACCTTAGTAAACCCTAATGGTAGATTAAAAACCATAATCGATAGTTAGAAAACCCTAATTTCTTATTCGGAAATCCTAAACCCTAATTTGTAAATCTTAATGGTAATTAGCAAACCCTAATATTATTTATCAAACCCTAAGGGTTAAATTATAAGGGAAACATAGAAAATGACCGAGCTACCCTTCAAATTTTGTGAGAAATTATTAGAGTACCCTTTTGGAGGCGAAATGACCGAACTACCCTTAAAATTGTGTGGGAAATGACCAAAATACCCTCCAATCCATGTGAACTTAAATCAACCAATAAGAGAAGAGATGATGCAAGCATGACATCATCCTTAAAGAAACATAAATGATGCAAGCATGACATCAGCATTAAAGAAGCACAAAAGATGATGCCACCATGATGTCACCCAGGGACTAAGGTGTAATTAATAAGGTACTAAATTGTAATTAACCAGGGTACCAAACTGTAATATGCCGGGGGCAAACTGTAAAAAGCCGAGCTCCTAACGTGCAATTATTGAAACTATATTTTTCTATAAATAGGAGTCATTTCTCTTCATTTTTTTCAAAACCAAAATATAGTTAGAGAGAGAAAGAGGAGAATTTCGGCTAGAGAGAGAAAGAGAGAGGAAAGTTTTTGAGTTTCAAGATTTCAAAGGATTAGTTAAAGCTTGCAACTCCAAGAGGTATTTACTCTTGTGGTTATTATGTTCATTATTCTTTATATATTTAGTAAAAAAAATATACTTTTACAAGCAGTTATAATGTCCAAATTATTTTAAGTAAATAGTACAAAAGTCCTATTTACAAGCAGTTATAATGTCAGATTTATTTCTCTTATAAAGTAGAAAATATACTTTTATAAGCAGTTGCTATGTCCGATTTTCTTCAAGTATTTAGTAGAATATTTATTTTATAAAGCAATTATAATACTCGATTTATTTCAAATATAGTACACGAATATTCATTTTTACAAGCATTTATAATGCTCAAATTATTTAAATGTTCATGATATTAAATTTATTTAATAATTATATTAAATAAATTACTTTAAAAAGATTTTAATACTTTAAAAATCATTTAAAAATATATTAAAGTGTTAGGAAATATTTTAAGTTATTTTGGATGACTTTTAATATTTTGGGATAAATTTCATTAATAATTAATATTAATGGTAATTAATTTATTAAATAATTATATTAAATAAATTATGTAAAAATAGATTTAATGTTTTAAAAATCATATAAAATGATTTAATGGTTATAAAAAATATTTTAAGTTATAAAATACAACTTTTAATATTTTGTTATGAAATACATTAATATTTTAATATTAATAACAGTTATTTAATAATGATTTTAAATATTTTAAAATTAATTAAATATAATATTAAGGTATTAAAAATACTTTGTGATATTATAAATAACTTATAATATTATGGCATATATTTCATTAATATTTGATAGTAAATAAATATTAATGATAATGGAATTAAGTGGTATTTAAATAATAAAAATATGATATTAATGAATTAAAACTCATTTTAAATGGTAATAATTATTGGAAAATTATTATGAGCTTGTGAAAAATATTTTGACTGATTAATAAATTATCTATGACAATAATAAAGCATTTAGGTAGATTCTTATTATAATTAGGCTCGATAGTTGTCCGATTAGGCAATCGGGAGGTCGAAGTAGTACCGAACTCGACTCAGACTGTAAAAGTTTGACTTGATACTAGGTCTTATGTGTTTTATTGACTGATAGGCTTATGTGGTAATGTGTTTAGGTTATTTTATAATTGTGATGATATTATTCTAATTTGGATATCAATATTATTTATATATTAGGTCTTTAGATAAAGCTAAATAGATTGCGTAGCTGTAGTCGGTGATTCAGGCAAGTTTCCTAACTCAAACTCGAGTTGTTATTGTAAAGCATGTTCGTGATTAATCCTTGTTGATTATATCACATCTATGATTTATTGATTCGCACGTTGTGCATATTGTATATGTTCATCAGGTATGGAAGGCTGATCACCTTCATTATCATCTAGTTCAGTTGATTTATTCATGTTCATTGTTCGTTCAGCTATGAAAATTTATTCAGGCTACTTCACAATTGTTATATTGTTAAACGTTAGCTAGCTTATTGTTCAATTCTTTCAATCATGATATATCCTTTATTGAACTTAAACTTGTTGGGCAAACTTGATGCTCACCCTTGCTATATCATGATAAACATTTCAGATTAAAGAAGAAACTTTGGACACAGTCAAAGGCAATGACAAGTTCCAGGATGGAATTATTATACGGTTAAAATGGTAATAGTATAGGATACAAATGACATTGTATGTCGTGTAGGATATTGAATGCAGGTATTAAGTTAAGGTTGCAGACCTTGGGAATTAAGTGTAAAGGTTATTGTATAAACAATTTATGTTTATATCTTCCACAATAGTTATAGAAATGATGTATCGTAACGTACCAGGTCCGAGGTTCTGGGGACCCGGATTTGGGGGCGTCACAGTTGGTATCAGAGCTGTAGGTTATAAACCTTAGGTAGGGTTACCTTAGGCATTAACCGCAGTGCGATAACGATAAGAACTAACTCAAATAGAGTTAGTGCGTTGATAATATTCAAAGACGAATCTCGATAAATTATAAAAGATCCAGAGTTACCTAACTCTGATAATAAAGATGAACAGTAGTAATGAATAGATAGAGTCTAAAAGACTACAAGTACGGGGAAAGAAGATTGTATAACAAAACGATCGTAACATAGGAATGAATCGTAATATACACGATGAGATCACACCGTGATCTGATAAGGTCATAGCAGGGATAAGGATCAATCGAATGATTGAAAATTTTATGGCAAAGTTGTTGTGTGTCAGTTGTACTATGAATTGGTATTGTGCCAACTCAGAAAAAGGGTTGGGGTTGATGCAATACGGATTGAACACAATTCGTATAGAGAAAGAATGGGGCTAGGATATTAAGTGGGGATTTCAATTGAGGACTCATGTCAGCAGCTGAGTTGTATGATTCCTTGTATGGGCAGAAAATTTGTACTTGGTTTTAGAAGCGCTTAGCTTCCTGATCGATATAGTGGTTAAGTTAAACAATTCTTTGTATGGGCAGGGAATTTGTCCTTGGTGTAAAAACCGCTTAGCTTCCTGTATTGATTTGAGGCCGAGTTGACCAATTCTTTGTATGGGCAGGGGATTGTGTTTGGTTTGACGATCACTTAGTTTCTGATAGTGATAATCATTGAAATATTTGTGTCGCGTTATTTGCTATATATATGTTGAGAAGGTGATTCTTTTCTCATGTGTATAACAGATAGATAGAGTATAGGTAGAGGATATAAGGTTAAGTTGCGAGTTCTTAAAACTCATACTTATGGTAAGTTCGTGACTCATAATGATATGAAATGTTTTGAACCCCTCAGCGAATGGACGCCAATGGTCTGTCTAGGACAAGTTCTTAAACTCATAAGATTGTGGAAAGTTCTTAAACTCATAACGTGTGGTAAGTTTGACGAACTGGGTATAATTAAGTGTGAATGGAGTATTAAGGATAATAGGAATAGATAGACTGATTAAGCAATGGATCATTAGTGGAAGGGTAGCTATTCTAAATCTTCTAGCTATGCTAGACTTCAAAATTTTTGACATCAAGCTAAATACGCACTATATGCCTTTTAAAAATGAATTTTTATTCTCAAATCCCGGTGACTAGTGTGTATGTGTGGACTTCGGGACACTGATTTGAAATATCAAAATGTGTTTTATTTATCATTGATGCATCATGTAACCTGGTGCAGAGATGATAAAAAGTTGATGAAGTTGTAAATACAGAAATACTTAGTGTTGAATTCGATCTAAAAATTATTGTCCCACTATTGTATGATGTGTTATAACAAAGTCACACAATGACGGAATCCTCAAACGGGCTGTAAATACAGTACGGTATCATGAAGTCATTTTCAAAATATTTTTTTATAATTAATTGCCAACGAGATTTGGCTATACATAAATATTTCGATTGAAATTGAATTATTGGTATGAGTCTAAGCTATTTGATTCAGCTAGACCAACGTTTATGAAAATTCTGAACGTTCTTTGAAATTTTTCTCGAACCAAATGTTTTTGGTGTGGAATTTGATAAGACTGAGGTAAGCATCCCAAAATTTGGGAAAATTTTGTGCACCTAAGGCGGATAAGAGGAACAGGGAAAAATTGTTCCAACCAGTAGTACTTAATAAGTAAAGGGCATAACGGGCTAATTACCCTCTGTGTCCGTAAGTCATGACGGTTAGCGGATGAATTTCTGTATAACCTTTTTGAAAATAAAAGTTCGTAGTCTATATGACTCCTCAGCATGATTTGAAAAATTTTAACTCTAAAGAGTAATGTTTTGGGTAGCATGTGGTGATTAGTGTGAAAGGTGTAAGGTGTAAGGTAAATTTCGGGGACGAAATTCTTAGGAGAAGTGGTGAATGTGACAACCCTAGAATTTAGACAATTTATTAAAATCTTAAATGATTAAATTAAGATTAAATAATAGATCTAGATAGAAAATAAGTGTATGGATTTGACATTTTTGGGAAGGATTTTGGTGGATTTAAAATTTTTGTGAAAGACTTATATGATTTTGTGATTATATGTGTGTACAGTATGTGGTTAAAGGTTGAGTATGAATCAGGTAAAGGATAACATGGGAAAACCCTAATTTTAAATTGATAAACCCTAATTCAGTTGATAAAAACCCTAACCCTAATTACGGATAGAGATTTGATAGTTAATACAGTTATTATAATGGTATCTATGATTGTGTGTGTGTATAGTAAGGGATTAATGATCAAATATTGACCAGATAAGGTATAACCTTAGTAAACCCTAATGGTAGATTAAAAACCATAATCGATAGTTAGAAAACCCTAATTTCTTATTCGGAATCCTAAACCCTAATTTGTAAACCTTAATGGTAATTAGCAAACCCTAATATTATTTATCAAACCCTAAGGGTTAAATTATAAGGGAAACATAGAAAATGACCGAGCTACCCTTTAAATTTTGTGAGAAATTATTAGAGTACCCTTTTGGAGGCGAAATGACCGAACTACCCTTAAAATTGTGTGGGAAATGACCAAAATACCCTCCAATCCATGTGAACTTAAATCAACCAATAAGAGAAGAGATGATGCAAGCATGACATCATCCTTAAAGAAACATAAATGATGCAAGCATGACATCAGCATTAAAGAAGCACAAAAGATGATGCCACCATGATGTCACCCAGGGACTAAGGTGCAATTAATAAGGTACTAAATTGTAATTAACCAGGGTACCAAACTGTAATATGCCGGGGGCAAACTGTAAAAAGCCGAGCTCCTAACGTGCAATTATTGAAACTATATTTTTCTATAAATAGGAGTCATTTCTCTTCATTTTTTTCAAAACCAAAATATAGTTAGAGAGAGAAAGAGGAGAATTTCGGCTAGAGAGAGAAAGAGAGAGGAAAGTTTTTGAGTTTCAAGATTTCAAAGGATTAGTTAAAGCTTGCAACTCCAAGAGGTATTTACTCTTGTGGTTATTATGTTCATTATTCTTTATACATTTAGTAAAAAAAATATACTTTTACAAGCAGTTATAATGTCCAAATTATTTTAAGTAAATAGTACAAAAGTCCTATTTACAAGCAGTTATAATGTCAGATTTATTTCTCTTATAAAGTAGAAAATATACTTTTATAAGCAGTTGCTATGTCCGATTTTCTTCAAGTATTTAGTAGAATATTTATTTTATAAAGCAGTTATAATACTCGATTTATTTCAAATATAGTACACGAATATTCATTTTTACAAGCATTTATAATGCTCAAATTATTTAAATGTTCATGATATTAAATTTATTTAATAATTATATTAAATAAATTACTTTAAAAAGATTTTAATACTTTAAAAATCATTTAAAAATATATTAAAGTGTTAGGAAATATTTTAAGTTATTTTGGATGACTTTTAATATTTTGGGATAAATTTCATTAATAATTAATATTAATGGTAATTAATTTATTAAATAATTATATTAAATAAATTATGTAAAAATAGATTTAATGTTTTAAAAATCATATAAAATGATTTAATGGTTATAAAAAATATTTTAAGTTATAAAATACAACTTTTAATATTTTGTTATGAAATACATTAATATTTTAATATTAATAACAGTTATTTAATAATGATTTTAAATATTTTAAAATTAATTAAATATAATATTAAGGTATTAAAAATACTTTGTGATATTATAAATAACTTATAATATTATGGCATATATTTCATTAATATTTGATAGTAAATAAATATTAATGATAATGGAATTAAGTGGTATTTAAATAATAAAAATATGATATTAATGAATTAAAACTCATTTTAAATGGTAATAATTATTGGAAAATTATTATGAGCTTGTGAAAAATATTTTGACTGATTAATAAATTATCTATGACAATAATAAAGCATTTAGGTAGATTCTTATTATAATTAGGCTCGATAGTTGTCCGATTAGGCAATCGGGAGGTCGAAGTAGTACCGAACTCGACTCAGACTGTAAAAGTTTGACTTGATACTAGGTCTTATGTGTTTTATTGACTGATAGGCTTATGTGGTAATGTGTTTAGGTTATTTTATAATTGTGATGATATTATTCTAATTTGGATATCAATATTATTTATATATTAGGTCTTTAGATAAAGCTAAATAGATTGCGTAGCTGTAGTCGGTGATTCAGGCAAGTTTCCTAACTCAAACTCGAGTTATTATTGTAAAGCATGTTCGTGATTAATCCTTGTTGATTATATCACATCTATGATTTATTGATTCGCACGTTGTGCATATTGTATATGTTCATCAGGTATGGAAGGCTGATCACCTTCATTATCATCTAGTTCAGTTGATTTATTCATGTTCATTGTTCGTTCAGCTATGAAAATTTATTCAGGCTACTTCACAATTGTTATATTGTTAAACGTTAGCTAGCTTATTGTTCAATTCTTTCAATCATGATATATCCTTTATTGAACTTAAACTTGTTGGGCAAACTTGATGCTCACCCTTGCTATATCATGATAAACATTTCAGATTAAAGAAGAAACTTTGGACACAGTCAAAGGCAATGACAAGTTCCAGGATGGAATTATTATACGGTTAAAATGGTAATAGTATAGGATACAAATGACATTGTATGTCGTGTAGGATATTGAATGCAGGTATTAAGTTAAGGTTGCAGACCTTGGGAATTAAGTGTAAAGGTTATTGTATAAACAATTTATGTTTATATCTTCCACAATAGTTATAGAAATGATGTATCGTAACGTACCAGGTCCGAGGTTCTGGGGACCCGGATTTGGGGGCGTCACAGTTGGTATCAGAGCTGTAGGTTATAAACCTTAGGTAGGGTTACCTTAGGCATTAACCGCAGTGCGATAACGATAAGAACTAACTCAAATAGAGTTAGTGCGTTGAT
This sequence comes from Panax stipuleanatus, assembly GCA_020205555.1. Classification (NCBI taxonomy): domain Eukaryota; kingdom Viridiplantae; phylum Streptophyta; class Magnoliopsida; order Apiales; family Araliaceae; genus Panax; species Panax stipuleanatus. The sequence goes on along the minus strand of CM035122.1, from coordinate 99,323,633 downwards.
AATATTCAAAGACGAATCTCGATAAATTATAAAAGATCCAGAGTTACCTAACTCTGATAATAAAGATGAACAGTAGTAATGAATAGATAGAGTCTAAAAGACTACAAGTACGGGGAAAGAAGATTGTATAACAAAACGATCGTAACATAGGAATGAATCGTAATATACACGATGAGATCAGCACCGTGATCTGATAAGGTCATAGCAGGGATAAGGATCAATCGAATGATTGAAAATTTTATGGCAAAGTTGTTGTGTGTCAGTTGTACTATGAATTGGTATTGTGCCAACTCAGAAAAAGGGTTGGGGTTGATGCAATACGGATTGAACACAATTCGTATAGAGAAAGAATGGGGCTAGGATATTAAGTGGGGATTTCAATTGAGGACTCATGTCAGCAGCTGAGTTGTATGATTCCTTGTATGGGCAGAAAATTTGTACTTGGTTTTAGAAGCGCTTAGCTTCCTGATCGATATAGTGGTTAAGTTAAACAATTCTTTGTATGGGCAGGGAATTTGTCCTTGGTGTAAAAACCGCTTAGCTTCCTGTATTGATTTGAGGCCGAGTTGACCAATTCTTTGTATGGGCAGGGGATTGTGTTTGGTTTGACGACCACTTAGTTTCTGATAGTGATAATCATTGAAATATTTGTGTCGTGTTATTTGCTATATATATGTTGAGAAGGTGATTCTTTTCTCATGTGTATAACAGATAGATAGAGTATAGGTAGAGGATATAAGGTTAAGTTGCGAGTTCTTAAAACTCAATCTTATGGTAAGTTCGTGACTCATAATGATATGAAATGTTTTGAAACCCTCAGCGAATGGACGCCAATGGTCTGTCTAGGACAAGTTCTTAAACTCATAAGATTGTGGAAAGTTCTTAAACTCATAACGTGTGGTAAGTTTGACGAACTGGGTATAATTAAGTGTGAATGGAGTATTAAGGATAATAGGAATAGATAGACTGATTAAGCAATGGATCATTAGTGGAAGCGTAGGTATTCTAAATCTTCTAGCTATGCTAGACTTCAAAATTTTTGACATCAAGCTAAATACGCACTATATGCCTTTTAAAAATGAATTTTTATTCTCAAATCCCGGTGACTAGTGTGTATGTGTAGACTTCTGGACACTGACACATCGTTACCTGTTGAGATGATAAAACTGACTTATAATGATTTTTGAACCGTTTAAAGAATGGTCTATGCTAATTGTTTCGGCTAGACGACAATGATTTGAAATATCAAAATGTGTTTTATTTATCATTGATGCATCATGTAACCTGGTGCAGAGATGATAAAAAGTTGATGAAGTTGTAAATACAGAATACTTAGTGTTGAATTCGATCTAAAAATTATTGTCCCACTATTGTATGATGTGTTATAACAAAGTCACACAATGACGGAATCCTCAAACGGGCTGTAAATACAGTACGGTATCATGAAGTCATTTTCAAAATATTTTTTTATAATTAATTGCCAACGAGATTTGGCTATACATAAATATTTCGATTGAAATTGAATTATTGGTATGAGTCTAAGCTATTTGATTCAGCTAGACCAACGTTTATGAAAATTCTGAACGTTCTTTGAAATTTTTCTCGAACCAAATGTTTTTGGTGTGGAATTTGATAATACTGAGGTAAGCATCCCAAAATTTGGGAAATTTTGTGCACCTAAGGCGGATAAGAGGAACAGGGAAAAATTGTTCCAACCAGTAGTACTTAATAAGTAAAGGGCATAACGGGCTAATTACCCTCTGTGTCGGTAAGTCATGACGGTTAGCGGATGAATTTCTGTATAACCTTTTTGAAAATAAAAGTTCGTAGTTTATATAACTCCTCAGCATAATTTGAAAAATTTTAACTCTAAAGAGTAATGTTTTGGGTAGCATGTGGTGATTAGTGTGAAAGGTGTAAGGTGTAAGGTAAATTTCGGGGACAAAATTCTTAGAAGAAGTGGTGAATGTGACAACCCGAGAATTTAGACAATTTATTAAAATTTTAAATGATTAAATTAAGATTAAATAATAGACCTAGATAGAAAAAAAGTGTATGGATTTGACATTTTTGTGAAGGATTTTGGTGGATTTAAAATTTTTGTGAAAGACTTATATGATTTTGTGATTATATGTGCGTACAGTATGTGGTTAAGGGTTGAGTATGAATCAGGTAAAGGATAACATGGGAAAACCCTAATTCTAAATTGATAAACCCTAATTCAGTTGATAAAAACCCTAACCCTAATTACGGATAGAGATTTGATAGTTAATACAGTTATTATAATGGTATCTATGATTGTGTGTGTGTATAGTAAGGGATTAATGATCAAATATTGACCAGATAAGGTATAACCTTAGTAAACCCTAATGGTAGATTAAAAACCATAATCGATAGTTAGAAAACCCTAATTTCTTATTCGGGAATCCTAAACCCTAATTTGTAAACCTTAATGGTAATTAGCAAACCCTAATATTATTTATCAAACCCTAAGGGTTAAATTATAAGGGAAACATAGAAAATGACCGAGCTACCCTTTAAATTTTGTGAGAAATTATTAGAGTACCCTTTTGGAGGCGAAATGACCGAACTACCCTTAAAATTGTGTGGGAAATGACCAAAATACCCTCCAATCCATGTGAACTTAAATCAACCAATAAGAGAAGAGATGATGCAAGCATGACATCATCCTTAAAGAAACATAAATGATGCAAGCATGACATCAGCATTAAAGAAGCACAAATGATGATGCCATCATGATGTCACCCAAGGACTAAGGTGCAATTAATAAGGTACTAAAGTGTAATTAACCAGGGTACCAAACTGTAATAAGCCGGGGGCAAACTGTAAAAAGCCGAGCTCCTAACGTGCAATTATTGAAACTATATTTTTTTATAAATAGGAGTCATTTCTCTTCATTTTTTTCAAAACCAAAATATAGTTAGAGAGAGAAAGAGGAGAATTTCGGCTAGAGAAAGAAAGAGAGGAAAGTTTTTGAGTTTCAAGATTTCAAAGGATTAGTTAAAGCTTGCAACTCCAAGAGGTATTTACTCTTGTGGTTATTATGTTCATTATTCTTTATACATTTAGTAAAATAATATACTTTTACAAGCAGTTATAATGTCCAAATTATTTTAAGTAAATAGTACAAAAGTCCTATTTACAAGCAGTTATAATGTCAGATTTATTTCTCTTATAAAGTAGAAAATATACTTTTATAAGCAGTTGCTATGTCCGATTTTCTTCAAGTATTTAGTAGAATATTTATTTTATAAAGTAGTTATAATACTCGATTTATTTCAAATATAGTACACGAATATTCATTTTTACAAGCATTTATAATGCTCAAATTATTTAAATATTCATGATATTAAATTTATTTAATAATTATATTAAATAAATTACTTTAAAAAGATTTTAATACTTTAAAAATCATTTAAAAATATATTAAAGTGTTAGGAAATATTTTAAGTTATTTTGGATGACTTTTAATATTTTGGGATAAATTTCATTAATAATTAATATTAATGGTAATTAATTTATTTAATAATTATAGTAAATAAATTATGTAAAAATAGGTTTAAGGTTTTAAAAATCATATAAAATGATTTAATGGTTATAAAAAATATTTTAAGTTATAAAATACAACTTTTAATATTTTATTATAAAATACATTAATATTTTAATATTAATGACAGTTATTTAATAATAATTTTAAATATTTTAAAATCAATTAAATATGATATTAAGGTATTTAAAATATTTTGTGATATTATAAATAACTTATAATATTATGACATAAATTTCATTAATATTTGATAGTAAATAAATATTAATGATAATGAAATTAAGTGGTATTTAAATCATATAAATATGATATTAATGAATTAAAACTCATTTTAAATGGTAATAATTATTGGAAAATTATTATGAGCTTGTGAAAAATATTTTGACTGATTAATAAATTATCTATGACAATAATAAAGCATTTAGGTAGATTCTTATTATAATTAGGCTCGATAGTTGTTCGATTAGGCAATCTGGAGGTCGAAGTAGTACCGAACTCGACTCAGACTGTAAAAGTTTGACTTGATACTAGGTCTTATGTGTTTTATTGACTGATAGGCTTATGTGGTAATGTGTTTAGGTTATTTTATAATTGTGATGATATTATTCTAATTTGGATATCAATATTATATTAGGTTTTTAGATAAAGCTAAATAGATTGCGTAGCTGTAGTCGGTGATTCAGGCAAGTTTCCTAACTCAAACTCGAGTTGTTATTGTAAAGCATGTTCGTGATTAATCCTTGTTCATTATATCACATCTATGATTTATTGATTCGCACGTTGTGCATATTGTATATGTTCATCAGGTATGGAAGGCTGATCACCTTCATTACCATTTAGTTCAGTTGATTTATTCATGTTCATTGTTCGTTCAGCTATGAAAATTTATTCAGGCTACTTCACAATTGTTATATTGTTAAACGTTAGCTAGCTTATTGTTCAATTCTTTCAATCATGATATATCCTTTATTGAACTTAAACTTGCTGGGCAAACTTGATGCTCACCCTTGCTATATCATGATAAACATTTCAGATTAAAGAAGAAACTTTGGACACAGTCAAAGGCAAAGACAAGTTCCAGGATGGAATTATTATACGGTTAAAATAGTAATAGTATAGGATACAAATGACATTGTATGTCGTGTAGGATATTGAATGCAGGTATTAAGTTAAGGTTGCAGACCTTGGGAATTATGTGTAAAGGTTATTTTATAAACAATTTATATTTATATCTTCCACAATAGTTATAGAAATGATGTATCGTAACGTACCAGGTCCGAGGTTCTGGGGACCCGGATTTGGGGGCGTCACAATTGGTATCAGAGCTGTAGGTTATAAACCTTAGGTAGGGTTACCTTAGGCATTAACCGCAGTGGGATAACGATAAGAACTAACTCAAATAGAGTTAGTGCGTTGATAATATTCAAAGACGAATCTCGATAAATTATAAAAGATCCAGAGTTACCTAACTCTGATAATAAAGATGAACAGTAGTAATGAATAGATAGAGTCTAAAAGACTACAAGTACGGGGAAAGAAGATTGTATAACAAAACGATCGTAACATAGGAATGAATCGTAATATACACGATGAGATCACACCGTGATCTGATAAGGTCATAGCAGGGATAAGGATCAATCGAATGATTGAAAATTTTATGGCAAAGTTGTTGTGTGTCAGTTGTACTATGAATTGGTATTGTGCCAACTCAGAAAAAGGGTTGGGGTTGATGCAATACGGATTGAACACAATTCGTATAGAGAAAGAATGGGGCTAGGATATTAAGTGGGGATTTCAATTGAGGACTCATGTCAGCAGCTGAGTTGTATGATTCCTTGTATGGGCAGAAAATTTGTACTTGGTTTTAGAAGCGCTTAGCTTCCTGATCGATATAGTGGTTAAGTTAAACAATTCTTTGTATGGGCAGGGAATTTGTCCTTGGTGTAAAAACCGCTTAGCTTTCTGTATTGATTTGAGGCCGAGTTGACCAATTCTTTGTATGGGCAGGGGATTGTGTTTGGTTTGACGACCGCTTAGTTTCTGATAGTGATAATCATTGAAATATTTGTGTCGTGTTATTTGCTATATATATGTTGAGAAGGTGATTCTTTTCTCATGTGTATAACAGATAGATAGAGTATAGGTAGAGGATATAAGGTTAAGTTGCGAGTTCTTAAAACTCAATCTTATGGTAAGTTCGTGACTCATAATGATATGAAATGTTTTGAAACCCTCAGCGAATGGACGCCAATGGTCTGTCTAGGACAAGTTCTTAAACTCATAAGATTGTGGAAAGTTCTTAAACTCATAACGTGTGGTAAGTTTGACGAACTGGGTATAATTAAGTGTGAATGGAGTATTAAGGATAATAGGAATAGATAGACTGATTAAGCAATGGATCATTAGTGGAAGCGTAGGTATTCTAAATCTTCTAGCTATGCTAGACTTCAAAATTTTTGACATCAAGCTAAATACGCACTATATGCCTTTTAAAAATGAATTTTTATTCTCAAATCCCGGTGACTAGTGTGTATGTGTAGACTTCTGGACACTGACACATCGTTACCTGTTGAGATGATAAAACTGACTTATAATGATTTTTGAACCGTTTAAAGAATGGTCTATGCTAATTGTTTCGGCTAGACGACAATGATTTGAAATATCAAAATGTGTTTTATTTATCATTGATGCATCATGTAACCTGGTGCAGAGATGATAAAAAGTTGATGAAGTTGTAAATACAGGAATACTTAGTGTTGAATTCGATCTAAAAACTATTGTCCCACTATTGTATGATGTGTTATAACAAAGTCACACAATGACGGAATCCTCAAACGGGCTGTAAATACAGTACGGTATCATGACGTCATTTTCAAAATATTTTTTTTATAATTAATTGCCAACGGGATTTGGCTATACATAAATATTTCGATTGAAATTGAATTATTGGTATGAGTCTAAGCTATTTGATTCAGCTAGACCAACGTTTATGAAAATTCTGAGCGTTCTTTGAAATTTTTCTCGAACCAAATGGTTTTGGTGCGGAATTTGATAATACTGAGGTAAGCATCCCAAAATTTGGGAAATTTTGTGCACCTAAGGCGGATAAGAGGAACAGGGAAAAATTGTTCCAACCAGTAGTACTTAATAAGTAAAGGGCATAACGGGCTAATTACCCTCTGTGTCCGTAAGTCATGACGGTTAGCGGATGAATTTCTGTATAACCTTTTTGAAAATAAAAGTTCGTAGTCTATATGACTCCTCAGCATGATTTGAAAAATTTTAAGGTCAAATTGGTCAAATTTTAAGGTCAAATTTTAAGGTCAAATTTTAAGTTCTGTATAACCTTTCTGTGGGTCAGTTGTACTATGAATTGGTATTGTGCCAACTCAAAAAAAGGGTTGGGGTTGATGCAATACGGATTGAACATAATTCGTATGGAGAAAGAATGGGGCTAGGATATTAAGGTCTCAACGTAGTGAAAATATGGTTTGTCATGTCAGAGTCCCTTCGACGGATATCATTCCCATAAGGAGATCGACACTTGTATATTTGTTGTGGTCGAGGATGCTTTGCAGCCCGACAATCACCATTCAATTTGAGCCTTAATGCTAAAAAGATAAAATTGAAAGTATCGATATGTTCAATTCTTATGTTAGCGTAAGGGTTTGAAAATGAGCTTTCAAAACATCATTCCAAATTCAATCAAAAGAAAAACTTTTGCAAATTAAATTAAACACTTTTACAAATCAAATCAAAGACTTTTGCAAATCAAATCAAACCCTTCATATATAGGTTCAACGAAGCCTGTCAAATGCTTTCAATCAAACATAGGCCCAATTTTCAAACAACATTCACACATGCATTTTAGTTTTAAAAGAAATATTGAAAAGATGCGGTATTGTGTTTACACGGGAGTTGTGGGGTGCTTAACACCTTCTCCACACTTAACCAAGCCCCCGAATTCAAAACTTCGGTTTCAAAGATCAAGTTTCGACAGTGTCCAGCAATTGGGCCTCCTTCAAATAAAACTCAGTTGAGTTGGTACAACCATTTCAAATCTACCAACTGGCGACTCTGTAAAACATTCATATCGTCGACATGATACATGTTGGCCTCTTTCCTAAAAAATCCTTCAAAACCTTTTTCGCAATAAAAAAAGTAAGGGTAGAGATAACTTAGGAAAAGATGAAAGTTCCGGGTTGTAACCCGACCCGCGGATTTTTCCCAACGTCGACACATGATAAACAACAATTCAATATCATATGAATAAGTGATTCATTTCTTAAGTTATGCTGAAACAATAGTAGTAACTTTCTCAATAAATGGGTAATAACCTGGTTCGGTATAAGATATCGAAAGGTATTCAAGTAATGTCATAAGATTAAGTATAGAAAACTTGCGTAATGTAATAAGTTTACGGATAGAATACTTGCAATGAAAATAGAAAGTTTGCACATAGTGCAGGAAAAACTTGCCTTGGTGTTTAGTATAATAAACAATAAGCGTAACCTTGTTAAAATAACCCTACACAATCATATAGTGCATAAGAGGTTAGATTCATCGTATTATATAACTTTATATGTCATATAATAACTTAACTTAACTATGTTCATAGGTGATATAAGCTTCTTAACACCCTAGCTCTTTTAAGCCATTAAATCCAAGAGCCTCGAAGAAATTTTTAACTTTGACGTCCTTTACGAAAATTGCCATAACTTCTTCGTTTTAAAACAATTTCGACTACGCGTTCTTAACTTCCGTATCTACAACTTTCTTATTCATTTCAAAAACAAATTCCCATTTTAAAATTTCAAAATATGGACAGAAACGTCAGAACTGTGATTTTGTTCACAATTCTTCATTTTATTTGGTAAAACATGATATCACGAGCATTAATTTGCTAAGATAACATGTCCTAACACTTAATAACACATCATAACATAAAAATAATAAAATCAGAAACCTACTTATGTAAAATTTATGCCTTTTTCTCAAGAACACACGAAGAACGCGAAAAACGCGAAGAACACGAAGAACGCGAAGAACGAAAAATCGAACATGGTAACGACTTATGTTCTTGAGCTTTTGGTTTTCATATTTAAAATAATTTGGGCATTATAACGGCTTGCATATGTGATTATAACATATTATAAATGAAATAACATAAACTAAAACAATACTTGATTTGCTCAAGAACACATGAAGAAACACGGAGTTGGAAAATTCGAACATGGTAATTGAACATAATAATGTCTTGCTCAAGAACTTATGAAGGACACGAAGTTGTAAAATCCAAACATGGTAACGACTTATGTTCTTGAGCTTTATAGACTATAAATTGAAATAAAATCGAACATAACAACTACTAGAGATGTTACCTCTTGTAGTTGCAAGCTTTAACTATTTCTTTGCAACTTGAGATTATAACTTTTTGAATTGGTGAATTTAAGTGAAGGAGGAATGACCTATTTATATGATTTCCTAAGGTCGGGTATTTTGGTCTTTAAGCCATAAAATATCTACCAATCTCGACACAGCAGCTTGCAACCAAGCTCGATAATGCAGCTTGCCACCAAAAATATCTACCAAGCTCAACATAGAAGCTTGCAACCAAGCTCGACAATGCATTTTGTCAGTGTAAGCACGTTAAAGCATTTTGTCACTATAAGCACGACAAAGCAACTTATCAAAATAAATATACCGAAAAGTCCAAAAACGGAAGAAACTTTTAAGCACGAGGCGTCAAGCACGACGTTTTCAGAGAAAATTTTTATTGGACAATAGAACTTTTCACGACGTATTACCGGTACATCTTGAAACTAAAAGTCAATACGACGTACGAATCTCTTAAAAGAACCTAAGGGTAAAACCTAACTTGTATCGTTCTTCACGTGAAAAGTGTTTTTACGCAAACTTTCTCAGAAATTTTTTATTTTCGTCTTCAAAATTCTTAATTATTTATTCTTGCACGCAACAAAAATACTACAATATTATCACCATCCTAGGTCATAAAACGATATTTAAACACACAATACAAATAATATTCAAAACTTAAATTTTAAACTAAGTAAAATTTCTCAGTCGTTACATTCTTCCCCTCTTATAAAGATTCTGTCCTCAGAATCACGATACACATTACCAATAAAAAGATGTGAATAACTATTCTACATCTTTATCTTTATATTATCTTATATAGTATCCTCAAAACTGGTGCCTTTCCAACACAACATCTTTCACAACTTCTTATCTTTTGACATCGTACAAAAGAAATTTTACTTGTTTAGTATATAGATGATATAACTTTAAACAAAAAGGATAAACACATAAACGAACGTTATTGAACATTCCATACCACATTTAACATGTAATTCAATTTTTATATATTCACATAAAGTTGAACTGATAAGTTCTAAAAAGTTCAGGTCATCACATTCAATCCTACTTAAAAGAATTTAGTCTTCGAAATTAACTTTACAAATAAATTTAGTCATTCAATATCATATTTATATGTTCTATAAATATTCAGGATATTACATTCTCTCATCATTATAATAATTTCGTCCTCGAAATTATTTTACAATCAACTTTAGTTATTTAATATCATATATATAAGTTCTATAAATATTCAGGATATTACATTCTGTCATCCTTATAAGAATTTTGTCCTCGAAATTATCTCTAACTTAGTCTTCAATATGAATTTTCTGAATTCATCCTTTCTCACATCAAATTTCTAATATTTAAATTAGGTCAACAATGTTCACTTATCTATACACATTTCCTTTCTGCAAAAGGAAACTATATTTGCAAGGATGAGCTAGAAAAGGCTTATTAAGTTTAAACATTTAACAAGTTATACTCACACTGTGTTTGGATTTAATGAAAATATAGTTCAAAGATTTTTCCACATATATAGACTGGGGTTTTTCTATTCAACCTCACATTTTCTAGATTATATCAGTTATAAAGACTTATAATTCATAGGTTGTTCTGTTTAACCAGACATGATAATCATTCCTAGAGATCACATAGACTTAGGAATCATTAGTTCAGATTTTTAATATATATATATATATATATGATATAAGCTTTACACAAAAAGATAATATGCATTTTAGGTTATTTTATATGTAATTAAATATTTTTACAGACTCAAAGACTATATCCTAAGATACCTCTACCTTAGAGCTATAGCCTAATGCTCTGATACCATTTTGTGACGCCCCCAAATTCTCTACACTTCCTGTAGCTGATTTGGTGCTCACGTCAATAAATATTCTATAATATATAATTCCTATCTCTCTAATATTTACAGTGTCCCATAACAGATAATAGTTCCCGTCAGAATAATTTTCGTGTTTGGATACCCTCACTTAGATAAATAGGTTTATATCTTATGTATATTTCTTTCATATCAATAGTTCCTATCCATCTGACATTCACAGTATTAATGATAAGATTGTTTTTGGAACCGAAGAGCGACCTCAATGCTTACAGAACTCCCAAAGTCATTCAATACCCTCATTTAGATGTATAGATCATATGGATACTGTATTAGTTCAATAATATTTGCTACATCATCTAAAATATAAATGTACACGATTGCGGAAACAAAAGATAATAATATATATTTTATATAATATGTTTGGTTACATGGTTCTCAAACAAAAGGCCTTATAAGACTTACATTAATAAAGACAGTAATATAAAACTAATCTAAGCATAGCTTCTTCCATTATGTATCCCAGACGTTCCGAATTTATCATCTAAAACTGCAAAGGGAATAATTTGCAAGTGTGAGCTATGACATGCTCATCAAGTTTATATTTATAAACAAAAGGTGTGATTTTAATAAACAATAGTTCAACAATTTCACTTCATTGAGGGTTGACGATCATTTCTGGAATTTTTATTCCACCCAACCATTTCTGTCGGTCACACGGACTTAGAAACTTGTTCGACCATTTCTGGAATTTTTGTTATATCAACTATTTTTGTCAGTCACAAAGACTTAGAAATCTATATAGTTCGGATATAAGATAGGGGATCAGCCCATTCAACATCCCAGGAGTATGCATATCTTCCTACCTCTAGTGTCAATTTGTGGACACAATGTAATACCCACACATTAAGGGTAATACCCACACATTAAGGGTAATACCCACGCAAGGGTAAATTCAACTCAGTATAGGATGTCTTACCAAAATAATTTGGTTTGACTAACAGTTTATGCTTGATAAACAACATGCAATTCAATATTATATGAATAAGTTATTCATTTCTTAAGTTTTGCTGAAACAATAGTAGTAACTTTCTCAATAAATGGGTAATAACCTGGTTCGGTATACAATATCGAAATGTATTCAAGTAATGTAATAAGATTAAGTATAGAAGAGTTGCGTAATATAATAAGTTTACAGATAGAATACTTGCAATGAAAATAGAAAGTTTGCACATAGTGCAGGAAAAACTTGCCTTGGTGTTTAGTATAATAAACAATAAGCGTAACCTTGTTCAAATAACCCTACACAATCATATAGTGCATAAGCGGTTAGATTCATCATATTATATAACTTTATATGTCATATAATAACTTAACTTAACTATGTTCATAGGTGATATAAGCTTCTTAACACCCTAGCTCTTTTAAGTCCTTAAATTCGAGAGCCTCGAAGAAATTTTCAACTTTGACGTCATTTACGGAAACTGCCATAGCTTCTTTGTTTTAAAATATTTTTGGTTGATTCATGGGCCTAAGCGCTCTTAACTTATGTATCTACAACTTTCTTATTCATTTCAAAAACAAATTTTAATTTTAAAATTTTGAAAAATGGACAGAAATGTCAGAGCTGTGATTTTGTTCACAATTCTTTGTTTCATTTGGTAGAACATGATACCACGAGCATTAATTTGCTAGGATAACATGTTCTAACACTTAATAACACATCATAACATAAAAATAATAAAATTATAAACCTACTTATGTAAAATTTATGACTTTTTCTCAAGAACACACGAAGAACGCGAAGAACGAAAAATCGAACATGGTAACGACTTATGTTCTTGAGCTTTTGGTTTTCATATTTAAAATAATTTGGGCATTATAATGGATTGCATATGTGATTATAACATTTTATAAATGAAATAACATAAACTTATATAATACTAAATTTGCTCAAGAACACATGAAGAAACACGGAGTTGGAAAATCCGAACATGGTAACGACTTGTGTTCTTGACATTTTTACTATACAATTACATAAAATTGAACATAATAACGTCTTGCTCAAGAACTTATGAAGGACATGAAGTTGGAAAATTCGAACATGGTAACGACTTATGTTCTTGAGCTTTATAGACTATAAAATGAAATAAAATCGAATATAACAACGACTAGAGATGTTACCTCTTGTAGTTGCAAGCTTTAATTATTTCTTTGTAACTTGAGATTACAACTTTTTGAATTGGTGAATTTAAGTGAAGGAGGAATGGCCTATTTATAGGATTTCCTAAGTTAGGGTATTTTGGTCTTTAAGCCACAAAATATCTACCAAGCTCGACACAGCAACTTGCAACCAAACTCGACAATGAAGCTTGCCACCAAAAATATCTACCAAGCTCGACACAGCAGTTTGTAACCAAGCTCGACAATGCAGCTTGCCACCAAATATATCTATCAAGCTAGTCACAGCAGCTTGCAACTAAGCTCGACAATGCATTTTGTCAGTGTAAGCAAGACAAAGCATTTTGTCAATGTAAGCACGACTAATCAACTTGTCAAAATGAATATAGCGAAAAGTCTAAAAACGGGAAAAAAAAATTAAGCACGAGGTGTCAAGCACGACGTTTTTCGGAGAAAATTTTATTGGACAATATAATTTTTCACGACGTATTATCGGTAGATCTTGAAACGAAAAGTCAGTACGACGTACGGATCTCTCAAAAGAACCTAGGGTCAAAACCTAATTTGTATCGTTCTTCACATAAAAAGTATTTTTACGCAAACTTTCTAAGAAAAATTTTATTTTCGTCTTCAAAATTCTTAATTATTTATTCTTGCACACAATAAAAAAACTACAATATTATCACCATCCTAGGTCATAAAATGACATTTGAACACACAATACAAATAATATTCGAGACTTAAATTTTAAACTAAGTGAAATTTCTCGGTCGTTACAAAGAACACAAGAAGTTATACCCATCTAAACCTTAATTTCAACTTCCTTCAATATCAAATTTGATAGAGAAGTGATTGGTGGAAGCATGATTAGTGAGAAGTGATAAGGTTGGCCTTATAGTGGACTTAAAACATTAATAAGCCATGAAGGAATGAAATCATAATAATTGATTAAAGAGTTAACCAAGAACTCATTAAAACTATGAGAATTAGAATGATAAGCATGTAAAACTATTAAACATAAATGTTAACAATAGTTAGAATCATTAATAATCAACCAATGGATTGATTCCAATTGGTTTGACGTAAAAATATAGAAGAACGAAGATTCAGCGAAAGTTACGCGATTAGATGTTAACCGTCGAAACGGTGAATTCCCAAAAATAGAAGTCGAAAGTCACTGTGTGATTCAAAAATGGTGGTTTTCGATTTCAACAGGTGTAATTAGGTAAATAAGACTTGCAGGAGCAAGAACGAACCAATTCGGACTTAAAACGGAGAATTGAGAGTGGAACGTTCACGAACGTTTAACGAAAACGTAAAAATGGACTAATCTGCTAAATTCTCGTCGGCGGATTCAGAAATGAATTCTGACTTGATGGAAAGATAGCACACAACATTTATAAACTATTGGATTTGGAACGAGCTAATTTCGAGTTGTAACGATCACGTTACGAGCTCGAAAATATCACCAAATGAATTTGTTTTTGAAGAACAGGGCCGGCGCCGTAGCGCTACCTAGGTAGTGTAAACCAGCGCCAGTCCGAGGAGAGTTCCCTATATGGTGGGCGCCACAACACCCCTTGGCAAGGCAAAGCTGGCGCCGCAGCGCTAGTAGGGGAAAATTTCTGACATTGTTAGTTATTTACTTAACCTTTTTCATGGTGATTAAGGGGTTAGTAGATGATGAGTATACAAGGATAGAAACCCTTTAAACAAAATGTTTAACAAAGGGGTTGTAAGAATTAAACGTTGATTGAACGTAATTGAACTTAAAATTTGAGATTAGGAAACGAAAATCGTAGATCAAGATCGAGTTAAGGAATCAGTTAGGGTCTCATCTATCATCATGCTTAAGTGATGATTGATGAGGGTTGGTTTATAATGCATGAAGGTAATAAGTCGTGCAGAATGTTAAATAACTTGAACAAATGTTATTAATTTAACAATTCGGCTAAGTTATACGGGAAGGAGAAGATAGTTACACAATGTATATCAATTACGATAACCTAATTGGTATGCTACGTGTTTATATCTTGTAGAACTTGTAAAGACCAAGTAAAGTGTGTGAGAACCCGAATTTTTAAGATTTAGTAATAATAAGAATTTAATAAATAAAATTCTTAAAGCACGGGAATGGGTTCGAATAAGAATATATATTGTGATACGATGTATGTAGTATTGTGTTACATAGGGTAATATGAGCTATGCAATATGTGATTTTATGTTTAATAAATATATATCATTATTATGTATTTGTTATGAATTGTAGAGATGAATTAGTAAGAAGATGGATAAGATTTATCTATCGACATTAAATAATTTATAGAATTATTTTTATCATGATAAGTTGGTGACATTAAATATCTTTGTCGATTAAGCACCATCTTCTTGAGTATATATGCTAGTGACTAGTATGATTGTATTATAGGTTATTATTAGTGTTTAAGCTATCCATGGATTGGGATAGTAAAGCATAAATTAGTTAATTATGAGAATTAACTAACAAGAATAAATATTAATTAATTAAATTGAAAGTTATATTATGGAATAATATAATTTGAATATTAAAGCCTCAATTAGCTATGGTGATATAATAAGGGGATCACTTAAGTAAATAGTGAGTTAATACATGTGTGGAGTATGTGATTATAGTAAGTGCCTTTATATATATTACTTGGCATGGTATTATGTGAATGTGCGAACGATATTAATAATATATATATATATATATATATATATATATATATATATATATACGTTGTTAAACCAATATATCTTTAAATAAATATTGATTAGATGATTAATTAATATTTGAGATATGGTTAAATGTATAAGAAATTATTTTGGGGACAATTTATAGAAAAGAAAGAGAAATAATTATTATATATTTCTAATAAAGGATATTAAAATAATTTCTAATATTGTATTTTTTTAATAAAAGGGAGAATGTTATTTTAAATAATAATAATAATAATATTACCTTATATGTCCTTGTATGAGGTAATATAAATGGTAAATATATTAAAACATATTTGCTATATGTAATAAATTGATGAAAATAATTTATCATAATAGGAAATAAACTTATTTTCTATATATAAGGTGTACATGTGCCGTACATGTAATTATTTTAATGAGATATAGATATTATATTAAGAATAATATCTTGAGATAATGAGTGAATCCTTTTATTATAATTAACGTCTTTAGTTTCCAAAATTATAATAAAAATGTTTTATGTCATGGTGGAATACATAATTCTTTTAATAGTAATGTATTTCCAAGAGGATTAAAGTTATAAAAGAAAACTAAGTCATTTTAATGTACTGAATAACTTGAGTTACTATATTACCGTAAATGTTATAAATAATATTTGAGTATTTCCGTTCACGACATATTTGTTATGTAAACCTTGAGATATAATAGTTTAATTAAATTGAACATGTTATAAGTAGTAATGTGGTGGGAAATGATAAGTGATGAGAATGAGAATAAGCTTAACTATATGTTAATAAGTGATGAGAATGAGAATGAGAATTAATTAGTATTATTATGTGAATTAATTGCTATGTGCAATGATATGTAACTATATGTTATATAGTAGCTACATTTATATGATATGGAATGAAGTGTGACACTTCAAGAAAATAATATAATATAGAAAACTATATGGTAAAGTAAAATGAGTCACATGAGTTACATAAATGGACCTATGTAACAATGTGTTATGTGTGGTACATTAATGTGTACTTTATGAAGGATATTAAATTAAATAATTATTGTTAATAATTATTTCAATGGTTAAGTATAATTGAAATAATAAAGTTTATGATGAGGTGGTGTGACACTACTCAATTAAAATATATTCGGTATTGTCAAATGTACATGGATTATATTATGCGTAATATAAGTTGATGGACACATGTATACATATAGGTATAGGTATATATGTATATGGATGTATAAGGGAAGTATTTGAATACATATGTGTGTATAAAGACTTGTATGTTAGCATTATGTACAAGTGGGATAATAAAATGTAACATGGTGCAATAAACCCCTCCCATGACCCTTAGAATGCTGAAAATTGGAGTTTAATAAGGTTGTATGATAGCCCATGTGATAGCAATGATGTTTAACCAATTGGCTAGGGTACAATGAATAGTAGTAATTGGTGGGAGTTAGCCACCAACTCTCCTTTGCCCTTTGGGTAAAGTCCATAGGAGGGTAATAACTTGGATATAATTAGAGGCCATGCATTGGTGTGTAGAGTTTGTTAGTTCAATTGCTAAATTGTTGCTAAGTTAATAAATAATTGATATTAATTATCATTATAATATTTGGGTATATTTGGGATAATGAATTTTATGGAAAATTATGGGTTAAGAATACCCAACTATTTTATATCTAGTCCAATTAAAATATTAATTGAATTAAACCAATTTACATGAGGTACATGATTATATGTGTTGGTGTATATTTAAAGTATGGATATACTTATGTGGGTGTATATATATGTTTGTGTATATGTACCCATAACCTTATTAGTGTAGCATTATTAAGTCATTGGGACTTATTTGTGAGCCAAAAGGGAAGTAAAGGCCATTGGCCTATGTTAGAAGATGATAATGGCTATGGTGATGATGAAAGGGGTGGGTGCAATAGTGTCTCTCCTACCAACTCCTTCTTGTCCAATGCCTTTCTCTTCTATCCCTTAGTTTAATTTGTTGGACAAAACGATGAATTGGGTAAGAGCTTCTCTATAAATTGGGAGCTCCTCCTCACAATTTATGTTGCTTGAACTCTTGATAGTTTATGTAGGAGAGGGTGTTGATGATATAGAAATTCGAGAAAGAAGCTAGTTGTGTAATTATACTTCATGAGGTATAACTCCTATATTATGTTCTTAAATTTCTAAGTTGATAAATTCTTAAAACGTTATTAGATTCTTGATAATTGGTTTGGTAATGAATTCCAATGTGTTATATAAGTTATATGCATGTTGATGGTGTAGAATAGTTGTCTAAGGCATGCTGAAATCAAATAGTGGCATGTTAGAACTCTAAAAATTTTGCAGAAGTAGAGGTTGTCTGGGCTTACACCGGAGTGGCGCGGCCGCGTCATTCCTGAGTGCAAACCCAGCGCGGCCGCGCTATTTGCCAAAGTTAGATACTACTTTCTGCTATAATCTGACTTACTGAGCATGCTAGTTAGACTTCAATAAGTATGAAAAGGAGTCTGACATATGTACTAAAGATTTCCATGCATAAAATGAACGATAGTAGTTGGTTTGACATGATTTTCTAAAAGAAACTTAAAGTTTTAAAAAATGAAACTTGACGAACCTTGTGTCCTTTAAAGCTTCGAACATGTGTATGTGACCTAGTCATGTGCGAGAATGGACTAGGAATGTGATTTCAATATATGTATTGCATATAGAAGGTTATTAAGCATGATATAACCTATCCGAGCGTGTTTTGAAGTAAGTTTTCAAAAGAGAGATTTTGATTAACTATATGTAAATAAAGTTTTAAAGTTACCTTGCATATACTAGATTGTGATAGCTTGGTTTAAAATGATTTGAAGGAAAAACTTGAAAGTTTGAGAACTAATAGTTTTTAAACATTGTGTAAATAGTATTATGACTTTTCAAGCATGAATACTAGGACACTTTATGCCTCTAGAAATGACGAATATGTTCGTCATCTAGTTAAGCATGAATTAGACATTTCAAACATGGTTGAAAATGAGTTTTCAAGTAATACACTATGCTATGTGTAATAACAAAGAATTTCTGTGTTGCATTGTAAATAAATATATTAAATAATTTGTAATATATTTTGGATGATTAAGTGATTATGTGAATAATATGCTATAATATTTAAAGGAAGTCTCACTAATAAGTTAAATAAGTTAGTGAACTAACATAAGTATTTTAATAACCCCGAAAATGGATTTAAGGTGTTAAACCTTAATTAAATACTAAATAAACTTGAATAAAACAAGTCTAATTGGGTTATGTAAGTGAATTTATATTATTGATGAATAATAATATGGAAATATTAATAATAATGAGCATTAGCTCAAGAGATAATAATTAAAGAAGAATAAATAAATTAAACAAGCCCAATTATATTTTTAGTGTGAGACTTGTAGATAAATTGATTTAAGGGAAATTAGATTATTAATTAGCTCAATATATCATGTATAACATAAATATAATAACGGCCCAATTTAATTAATGGGGAAAGCCCAAGTTTATGTTTGTTAGTAAGCAAAAATAATAAAAATACAAGCCCAATAATAATTTAATTAAAGCCCAAAATTTAGCCCATGTGTAAAGGGCATTTTAGTCATTAAAACAAGCATATAATAAGACAAATAGGGAAGGAAGAGAAGGCCCATGTGGCTGGATGAGATGAGAGGAGAAAGGGGAGGCTAATGTAATGATAATGTTAACTTTAGTAGGTAACCCACTTTATTTGTTATTAACTTTTTATTTGGACAACACATTTAGTGGTTACTTGCAAGTTACCTCTAGTATGATAAGAGAGAGAGAGAGAGAGAGAGAGAGAGAGAGAGAGAGAGAGAGGAAAGCAATATGGCGAATAGATATAGAGATAAGTAATATATCTATACTTTTATATTAAGTAAACATAGCATTTCATTTTATTTCTTTTCATTTACTAAGTTAAGAAAGAGAAAGCAATGGAAAATAGAGAGGAACTCGGTGGAAGAAGAAGAAGAAAGGGGAGAGAGCTTAAGCTAGATGTACCTAAGATTCATAACATATTACGGGTGGAGAAGAAAGGAAGCCAATAAAACAAGGTATAATCTATTTTTAAAGCTTTACTTTTAATTTCTTTTATAGATTTGATGGTGAAAAGGGTTTATGAGTTGGTAGTATGGAACCCTTTAAACTATGTGTTTTATATGGATTCATGTATGGGTTTAACTAATTTAAGTATTAGAAAGTGGATCAAGAAACTAGGTTTCTAGAAATCTAGAAAACCCTAGCTTTCTCTCCCTTTGATCAAATGGTATGTTAAATCCATACCTTGTTTTTATGATCCGTCAAAGGGAGGAACTAGATATATGTATTGACTAGTTAACCTAAGTGGTAGAACTTAAAAATCACGTTTATAGCAGTCGTGGTAGGCGTTTTGGTCAAAACAGTCCACATAGTGGACAAAAAGCTTTAAAAAGCTCTCTGATCAGTCTGCCACGAGGGCAGTTTTGTCAACTTCATATATTATAAAAATTCGATGAACATTTGGAGAGGTAATATCTGAGGTTAGGTAGGTCCTGTAAAAGTTTGAGAATTGTTGGCCATACGGTTTGAGAGTTATGCATTTTACGGCTGAGGACTACTTTTAAAACTCTAACCAAATAGTGCTCTGTGTATTGATCCAAAAATTATGAAATTGTTACTGAAAGTACATATACATAACAGGAGCCTACCCTGAAAATTTTAGAAATGTTGGAGTTAATTTTGATTTATGAAAAATATCACAATATTTGGCCATTATGGACTATTTAAATATAGTAAATGAATTTTAAAATTCCCAAAAAAATATATTTTCACGAGGGGATTATATGTAGCTATTGTCCAGAAAATAAATGGTTTTGGAGTTGTTTTACTAATTTTCATATAAATTATGTTATATGGATAAATAAATTAAATTAAATATATGATGTCAAAAATGTGAAAAATATGGTTTCATGACTTGAGATCCTTAAGCATGGTTGATGCAGATTTGTGGTGCGAATTTCGGTCAGTGGTGAAGGGTGGTTATGTGTATGGTATTTTAGAAGATTTAAATGAATTAATTAATAAAAGAAAAAGTAATTAAATAAATTATTTATTAATTGAGTAAATGATTTAAAATATTTTTACATGACTAATAATATTGGATTGAAATATTATTAGTATTATTAGACCTAAATGTTATTAAAAGTTAATAACATTAGTTTGAAATATTATTATTTAATTAATAATATTAAACGGGAGATTAAATTTGAGAAGTTACTTTATTTTAATTGTAAGTCGTTGAAATTGGTATGCAATGGACTATATTATGATGGTAGTATATTGAAATGAGAAGTCAGGGTACTGAAATGGATTCAGGGTTGCTGAAATGATTTCGGTTTACTGAGTTTGATTTTGGTATGCTGAAATTATGATTTCAGGATGCTAAAATATATTTTGGTTTACTGAAATGGTATTTTGGTTTACTGAAATGGTATTTCAGTTTACTGACATGTTATCTAGTTTACTAAGATAACATATAAAGGAAAAACTTATAATTATAAGTTATAACATGATTAAAAGATTATCAAAGTATAACAGTAACACTAAGACTTTAATATAATGTCTAATACTTAACTATATGATTAAATGTTAGACACTTTAATATAACATGATAAGATTATAAGTGTGTTATGCTATGACTAATCGAAAGATCAATTATAGGTCTTTTCTCTAAAGAAGTTAAAGTAAATTGCATAGCAGTAGACTACGATTGAGGCAAGTTCTCTAACTCAAACTTGAGTTATATTTTCAAAGCATGTTAGTGAATAGTTATTGACGATTATTCACATCGATATTAATTGTTGATATTCACACTTTGTGCAATCGAATTCCTGTTCTATTATTATTGAACTGTGAATTAATTAAAGTTCTTTTATTCATGTACTGTTTATGATATGGATCTATGCTAGTTGTATCAGCTAGATCAAGCATGTTTAAATTTGTTAAATCAAATATGTTTTTAAAGCGGTGCCTAATCAATTGAAATGGTAAGGACTCTTGACTGAGAAAAAGAACAGTGTTTCTAAAGCATTATTGAAAAACAATTGTTGCTAGTATGTTGAGTGATTATGCATATTTCACCGGGTATGAAAGGCTGATCTCCTTGATTTCCAAACTTTACTAAAAGGACCAGTTTAAATAATGACAATTTTAGTATATGTTCACGATTATTTAAAACCGCTCAGCATCTATTATTCAATTATTCGAATATACAGTTATAAAGATGTAATTCATGTTCTTTCACAATCGATTTATCTTGTTGAATATTGAAAGCTAAATTCTTTTCTAATCATGATATGTCTATTTATATTTAAACTTGCTAAGCAAATTAGTTGCTTACCCTTGCTATATCATGACAATTATTTAAGCTAAGCCCGAGAGTTCGTGTAAGAAAGACAAGGGCAAAGGAAAGGTTCATGAATAGTTAACATAAATGCTTATGTATCATGAGATATTATGTTTGATGTATTTGTAAACCTTTTATGTTACTATATGTAACTTATAGAAGGTATGTTTAAGTTAAGGTAATAGACCTTGGGATATGTTTGTAAGACTTTAATGTAATAAACAATATATGTTTATTATTCCGCAATAATTTATAGAATGCTTATGATGATGATGTACTGTGGGCACTGAATCCGAGGTTAGAGAACAAAGATTTGGGGGCGTCACAGGTTGGTATCAAAGCTGTAGGTTATAAACATTAGGATACAAAACCTAGGTTATAACCTTAGAAGAAAACTCGTATAGAGTATACTATGAGATGAATTGGGGAGATTCATCTAGTATAGATTGTACATAATAAAATATTGTTTCATTTTATCAATGAATATATTTTATTGTGATACTGATATTGTGTTTGTTTGGTTATAGGATACCTGAGGAAGGACAAGACAGCCATACAGTCGAACAGGAGTCGATAGATCAGATAGAGGATCAAGAGGATAGTGATGGGAATGACGAGAATATGATGGAAGACCTGTTCGAAGAGAACATAGCGCTGGAGAATAGAGTGACACAGTTAGAGCAGGAGAATGCTACTCATCAATTCACTAAGACTCAGTACAAAAAATTGGCATATCAAGCTCAGACCGAGCTTGTTGAGATGAAGATATAGTTGCAGGTGCAGACCACCTTTGCTACACAGATGGTTGCTATGAATGCTGAGTTAAGAGAGAGACTAGAACAAGAGGAGATAAAGCTGGGAATATTAAGAGTTGAGCATGAGGCCATGCGATTTGAGTTCGATCTAGAAATTGCCGATAAGATTAGGATCGAATAAGCATGGATTAAAGCATCCAATATGGTGGACCAGCTTAAGGAGAAGCTAGAGGCTAGTGAGGTTTGAGTGGATACTTTGGGACGATCCCTGGATGCTGCTTACATGGGTCAGAGGGCAGGAGTGAGGAGATCCTCAGAGATAGGCGAGTCGAGTCGATCTATTAGACGTCGACTTATGGAGGGACTCATTCCACCAAAGCAGGAGCGTGCAGGTACACCCCCTCCAGACGTACAGTGATAGTTTAGTAGTTTTCTATTGTATATAGATGCAGTAGAAGCCTTTTTGTTTATTAGGGTTTTATGCTTGATGTAAACCTCAGACTGTGTGAGGTAGTATGTTTGTTTGATGTATCCCCATTTATGTGTATAGGGGAGTATGCCTTTTGATAGATCCCATCTCTGGATGCTTAGAATGGGATAATTAGCATTTATAGAAATATGTCAGGCATGTGTACGACACTAAAAATTTTGTATATGAATATAAATGCGATATTATGACTAAATATTTGATTAAGTAGATAAGTTTTGGGAATGAAGATAGTAAGTTATCTCTCTAATAATTGAAAGTTTTATTAAGCTGAAAAGGGTATTTCGGCAAGCTGAAAAGGGTATTTCAGCAAGCTGAAAAGAATATTTCAACAAGCTGAAATGGATAGTTCAGCAAGCTGAAATGGATAGTTCAGCAAGTTGAATATGATGATAATGTGATTATTAAAGTTTAAATTTCATGTTGTATTTTAAATACTTATAACATAGAATGAAACTCGAAGTGATAATGTAAGATTTTGTTTAAACTAGATAATGCCGCCAAGACGTCAAAATCGTAACCAGAGGGAGGAGCATTCTGTGAACAATGAAAGGGATCAAGATAACCCAATACAGAACTTCCCAAATATGATAGCTCGAGCTATACGAACTCGTACACCTGCAGCGAGGAATCAAGCTGATAATAGATTAGCAAACTTTAAAGATTTTAAGGCTGTAGGACCGCCAGAATTCAGCGAAACCACGGACCCCATAGAAACTCAGACATGGGTGAAAGAGATAGAAAAGGCCTTTATCATTGCTAGGGTAGCTGATGAGCAAAAGACGGCTTTTTCTACCTACTTGATGAAAGGTGAAGCTAATTACTAGTGGGAGTCGAACCAACCTAGAGCCGGAATGGTAGTAGTCGCATGAACAAGATTTAAGGAGTTGTTCTTTGAAAGAAATTTATTAGAAGGCATGCAAGCCAGGATTGAGGTGAAGTTTCTTAAATTAAAGGAAGAGAACATGACAGTTGCTGAATATGCAGTAAAATTCAATGAGCTAGCCAGATTCGCACCTCATCAGGTGGATACAGAAGTACAAAAGGCGCGTAGGTTTGAAAATCAGTGGAAGCCGTGGATACACAGCAAAGTTACGGTGCTACAAATTGCTACATTTTTAGCACTGTTAGAAAAGGCTATCATTGCAGAAGGGAGTAGTGAGGCAATATCTAGATTCAACCGAGAGAAGAATAAGAAGAAGATTAAAGGAGGATATTAGGGTGCCAGCAGTGGGGGCAGTAACACTAAGAAATGCAAGTGGAACAGTGGCAACGAATCGGGAACTCAACAAGGGAGTACACTACTGAAGAAGCCAACATGTGTAAATTGTGGAAAGAATCACTCTAGGGAGTGTATGAAGGGAAAGAATGTTTGTTATAACTACGGCTACGAAAGACATATCTCACCGAATTGTCCTAAACCAAAGAAGGGAGGCTGCTTTTCTTGTGGGGGAATGGGGCATCGATTAAAAGATTGTCCATTCAAGAAGAATACTGACGGAGGAAGGGGAAACAAGAGCAGCACCACAAAGTTAACAATTGGAGGGCCAACACAGCAAAGCAAGCCAACATCCCTGACTTTCAACATGACTGTGTAAGACGCAGTTGCATCAAAGGAGGTGGTGTCAGGTATAATTCCGATCAATAATATAAATGCATATGTATTATTTGATTCGGGAGCTACCTATTCATTTGTGTCTGATGAATTTGCTAGAAGATTAAACTTACCATGTGAAAAGTTAAAGAACCTAATGAATATAGAAGTTGCAAACAAAGAAGTTATCCTTGTAGAGTTTATCCATAACAATTGTGGTGTGGAAATAAGGGGACATAAGTTAAGTGTGAAATTGATTCCGATACGCTTAGGAGAATTTGATGTTATCTTAGGGATGGATTGGTTGTTTAACCACGAGGCAGTTATAGATTGCAAGAAGAAGAGTATACGCCTTAAAACACCAAATAAGTCTAAGGTGGTATTTTATGGTAGCAAGTCGCCAAGACAAACGAGTTTTCTGACGATGATGCAATCTAGAAGGATGTTACGAAAAGGATGTGAAGGTTATTTGGCTCATGTAGTGGATACACAGGTTGTGAATTCGGACATGGGATAGATACCTATAGTTAATGAGTTTGGGGATGTCTTTCCAGAAGAACTTCCTGAACTTCCGCCAGACAGAGAGATAGAGTTTGTGATTGATTTAGTACCAGGGACAGCACCGATATCGAAAGCATCGTATCGAATGGCTCCGATAGAAATGAAAGAGTTGATGATCCACCTACAAGAATTGTTCGACAAGAAGTACTTCCAACCTAGTGTATCTCTGTGGGGAGCACTGGTGTTGTTTGTAAAGAAGAAAGATGGTTCGATGAGGTTGTGTATGGATTATAGAGAGTTGAATAAAGTGACAATCAAGAACAAATATCCGTTACCGAGAATAGACGATATGTTTGATCAACTTAAAGGGGCGAGATATTTTTCTAAGATTGACTTAAGGACTGGTTACCATCAGTTAAAAGTAAGGACGGAGGATGTACCAAAGACAGCATTTAGAACTCGTTACGGACATTATGAGTTCCTAATGATGTCGTTTGGATTGATGAACGCACCAGCTGCTTTTATGGACTTGATGAACAGAGTATTTAAACTGTACTTGGATAAATTTGTGGTTGTGTTCATTGACGACATTCTGGTGTATTCGAAGACTGAAGAGGAGCATGCCGAACATCTACGAATTGTATTGGAAACATTAAGAGAAGAGAAGTTATATGCAAAATTTTCAAAGTGTGAGTTCTGGTTGAAGATAGTTTAGTTTTTGGGATATGTCATCGACAACGAGGGAATTTTTGTTGATACAGCAAAAGTAGAAGCGGTGAAAAATTGGGGACAACCGAAGACACCGACAGAGTATACTAGGAGATGAATTGGGGAGATTCATCTAGTATAGATTGTACATAATAAAATATTGTTTCGTTTTATCAATGAATATATTTTATTGTGATACTGATGTTGTGTTTATTTGGTTATAGGATGCCTGAGGAAGGACAAAATAGCCATACAGTCGAACAGGAGCCGATAGATCCGATAAAGGATCAAGAGGATAGTGATGAGAACGACGAGAATACGATGGAGGACTTATTCGAAGAGAATATGGCGCTGGAGAATAGAGTGACACAGTTAGAGCAGGAGAATGCTACTCATCAATTCACTAAGACTCAGTACAAAGAATTAGCATATCAAGCTCAGACCGAGCTTGCTGAGATGAAGATACAGTTGCAGGTGCAGACCACCTTGGCTACACAGATGGTTGCTATGAATGCTGAGCTAAGAGAGAGGCTAGAACAAGAGGAGATAAAGCTGGGAGTATTAAGAGTTGAGTATGAGGCCATGCGATTTGAGTTCGATCTAGAAATTATCGATAAGATTATGATCGAACAAGCATGTATTAAAGCATCCAATATAGTGGACAAGCTTAAGGAGAAGCTGGAGGCTAGTAAGGTTCGAGTAGATACTTTGGGACGATCCCTGGATGCCGCTTACATGGGTCAGCGGGCAAGAGTGAGGAGATCCTTAGAGATAGGTGAGTCGAGTCGATCTGTTAGACGTCAACTTATGGAGGGACTCATTCCACCAAAGCAGGAGCGTGCAGGTACACCCACTCTAGACGCGCAGTGATAGTTTAGTAGTTTTCTATTGTATATAGATGCAGTAGAACCCCTTTTGTTTATTAGGGTTTTATTCTTGATGTAAACTCAAACTGTGTGAGGTAGTTTGTTTGTTTGATGTATCCCCATTTATGTGTATAGGGGAGTATGCCTTTTGATAGATCCCATCTCTGGATGTTTAGAATGGGATAGTTAGCATTTATAGAAATATACCAGGCATGTGTACGACACTAAAAATTTGGGATATGAATATAAATGCGGTATTATGACTAAATATTTTATTAAGTAGATAAGTTTTGGGAATGAAGATAGTAAGTTATCTCTCTAATAATTGAAAGTTTTATTAAGCTGAAAAGGGTAATTCGGCAAGCTGAAAAGGATATTTCAGCAAGCTGAAAAGAATATTTTAGCAAGCTAAAATGGATAGTTCAGCAAGTTGAATATGATTATAATGTGATTATTACAGTTTAAATTACATGTTGTATTTTAAATACTTATAACATAGAATGAAACTCGAAGTGATAATGTAAGATTTTGTTTAAACCAGATAATGCCGCCAAGACGTCAAAATCGTAACCAGAGGGAGAAGCGTTCTGTGAACAATAAAAGGGATCAAGATGACCCAATGCAGAACTTCGCAAATATGATAGCTCGAGCTATATGAACTCGTACACCTACAGCGAGGAATCAAGCTGATAATAGATTAGAAAACTTTAAAGATTTTAAGGCTGTAGGACCGCCAGAATTCAACGGAACCACGGACCCCATAGAAACTCAGACATAGTGAAAGAGATAGAAAATGCTTTTATCATTGCTAGGGTAGCTGAAGAGCAAAAGACGGCTTTTGTTACCGACTTGATGAAAGGTGAAGCTAATTACTGGTGGGAGTCGAACAAAGCTAGAGCCGAAACAGAAGTAGTCGCATGGATAAGATTTAAGGAGTTGTTCTTTGAAAGCTATTTCTCAGAAGGCATGCAAGCCAGAATGGTGGTGAAGTTTCTTGAATTGAAGCAAGAGAACATGACAGTTGCCGAATATGCAGCAAAATTCAATGAGCTAGCCAGATTTGCACCTCATCAGGTGGATACAGAAGTATGAAAGGCGCGTAGGTTTAAAAATGGGTTGAAGCTGTGGATACACAGCAAAGTTGCGGTGCTACAAATTGCTATATTTTCAGCACTATTAGAAAAGGCTATCATTGCAGAAGGGAGTAGTGAGGCAATATCTAGATTCAACC
The DNA here is from genome assembly GCA_020205555.1 of Panax stipuleanatus. Classification (NCBI taxonomy): domain Eukaryota; kingdom Viridiplantae; phylum Streptophyta; class Magnoliopsida; order Apiales; family Araliaceae; genus Panax; species Panax stipuleanatus. The sequence continues at coordinate 99,295,359 of CM035122.1, read as the reverse complement.
GAGAGAAGAATAAGAAGAAGATTGAAGGAAAACATCAGGGTGCCAGCAGTGGGGGCAGTAAAACTAAGAAACGCAAGTGGAACAGTGGCAACGAATCGGGAACTCAACAAGGGAGTACACTACTGAAGAAGCCAACATGTGTAAAGTGTGGAAAGAATCACTCTGGGGAGTGTATGAAGGGAAATAATGTTTATTATAAATGCGGCAAGGAAGGACATATCTCACCGAATTGTCCTAAACCAAAGAAGGAAGGTTGCTTTTCTTGTGGGGGAATGGGGCATCAATTTAAAGATTGTCCATTCAAGAAGAATATCAACGGAGGAAGTGGAAACAAGAGCATCACCACAAAGTTAAAAATTGGAGGGATAATGCAGCAAAGCAAGCCGACAGCCCAGACTTTCAACATAACTGTGCAAGACGCAGTTGCATCAAAGAAGGTGGTGTCAGGTATAATTCAGATTAATAATATAAATGCATATGTATTATTTGATTCGGGAGCTACCTGTTCATTTGTGTCTGATGAATTTGCTAGAAGATTAAACTTAACATGTGAAAAGTTAAAGAACCCAATGAATATAGAAGTTGCAAACAAAGAAGTGATCCCTGTAGAGTTTATCCATAATAACTATGGTGTGGAAATAAGGGGACATAAGTTAAGCGTGAATGTGATTCCGATACGCTTAGGAGAATTTGATGTTATCTTAGGGATGGATTGGTTGTTTAACCACGAGGCAGTTATAGATTGACAGAAGAAGAGTATACGCCTTAAGACACCAAATAAGTCTAAGGTTGTATTTTATGGTAGCAAGTCGCCAAGACAAATGAGTTGTCTGACGATGATGCAGGCTAGAAGGATTTTACGAAAAGGATGTGAAGGTTATTTGGCTCGTGTAGTGGATACACGGGTTGTGAATTCGGACATGGGGCAGATACCTATAGTTAATGAGTTTGGGAATGTCTTTCCATAAGAACTTCCTGGACTTCCGCCAGACAGAGAGATAGAGTTTGTGATTGATTTAGTACCAAGGATAGCACCGATATCGAAAGCACCGTATCGAATGGCTCCGGTAGAAATGAAAGAGTTGATGATCCAGCTACAAGAATTGTTGGACAAGAAGTACATCCAACCTAGTGTATCTCCGTGGGGAGCACCGATGTTGTTTGTAAAGAAGAAAGATGGTTCGATGAGGTTGTGTATGGATTATAGAGAATTGAATAAAGTGACAATCAAGAACAAATATCCGTTATCGAGAATAGATGATCTGTTTGATCAACTTAAAGGAGCGAGATGTTTTTCTAAGATTGACTTAAGGACTGGTTACCATCAGTTGAAACTAAGGATGAAGGATGTACCAAAGACAGCATTTAAAACTCGTTACGGCCATTATGAGTTCCTAGTGATGTCGTTTGGATTGACGAACGCACCAGCTGCTTTTATAGACTTGATGAACAGAGTATTTAAACTGTACTTGGATAAATTTGTGGTTGTGTTCATTGATGACATTCTGGTGTATTCGAAGACTGAAGAGGAGCATGCCGAACATCTACGAATTGTATTAGAACCATTAAGAGAAGAGAAGTTATATGCAAAATTTTCAAAGTGTGTGTTCTGGTCGAAGAGAGTTCCGTTTTTGGGATATGTCATCGACAACGAGGGAATTTCTGTTGATCCAGTAAAAGTAAAAGCGGTGAAAAATTGGGGACAACTGAAGACAGCGACAGAGATTAGAAGTTTCTTGGGATTGGCAGGATATTATCGAAGGTTTATTCAGGATTTCTCACAGATAGCGACACCGTTGACTAATCAGACAAGGAAGACCGTTAAGTATGTGTGGATAGAGAAGTGTGAACAGAGTTTTCAGGAACTAAAGAAAAGATTGAGTGAAGCACCTGTGTTATCTTTACCAGATAGTACGGGAGGTTTTACAGTGTATAGTGATGCGTCACACATGGGACTAGGTTGCGTGTTAATGTAGAATGGTAAGGTCATTGCGTACGCCTCACAACAATTAAAGGACTATGAAAAGGGATACCCTACCCACGACCTGGAAATGGCTGCGGTAGTGTTTGCCCTTAAGATTTGGAGACATTACCTCTATGGAGAAAAGTGTGAGATATACACAGACCACAAAAGTCTGAAGTATATCTTTACACAAAAGGAGTTAAACATGAGGTAGAGGAGATGGTTAGAATTGATCAAGGATTATGATTGTGATATTTTATATCATCCAGGGAAGGCCAATATAGTGGCAGTTGCTTTAAGCAGGAAGAGCAGAGAAAAATTGTTTGTATTGACATACCAAGAAGAATTAGTAAGGGAAATGGAGAAAATGGAGTTGGAGGTGAAAAATTCGAAGGATTCGGATAAAGCGATAGAAATGGAAGCAAGTCTGACTTTATTAAACAAGGTGAAAGAAACATAATAGAATGATAAAGAATGCGGTAACATCAAGAAGCGGTTGGCTGAAGGCGAAGAGCTGAAGTATAAGATCGACGGCACTGGATTGCTGAGAGTTGAAGGAAGTATTTGCGTACCTGCAGTACCAGAGTTAAGAGAAGAGATTCTACACGAAGCACACAATACGAGATACTCAATACACCAAGGAATCACGAAGATGTATCAAGATTTGAGTTAACATTATTGGTGACCAAACATGAAGAGAGAGGTTGCTGAATGTGTCAGCCGATGTTTAACTTGTCAAAGAGTCAAGGCAGAGCATCAACGACCAAGTGGACTATTACAGCCATTGGAAATTTTGGAATGGAAATGGGAGCACGTCATGATGAATTTTGTGGTAGGACTTCCAGCGACACAGAAGGATTATGACGCCATATGGGTGATTGTCGATCGTCTTATAAAGTCAGCACACTTTTTGCCGATCAAGATCAGGTATACTTTGGACCAATTATCCAAGTAGTATATCAAGGAAATAATTTTGAGACATGGAGTGCTGGTATTAATTGTGTCTGATAGAGATTTGCGCTTCACGTCAAACTTTTGGAGGAGTCTTCAAGAAAGAATGGGGACACAGCTAAGATTAAGTACCGCCTATCATCCACAGACAGATAGGCAGAGCGAGAGAACGATTCAAACACTAGAAGACATGCTCAGAGCCTGTGTGATGGATTTCAAAGGAAGCTGGGAAGATCATCTTCCATCAGTGGAGTTTGCGTATAACAATAGTTATCATGCAAGCATTGGAATGCCGCTGTTTGAAGCCCTGTATGGAAGAAAATGCATAACGCCCTTATGTTGGGACGAGGTATGTGAACGAAGACTGTTGGGTCCAGAATTGGTCCAGCAAACCGTGGAGATCATCAAAATGATAAGAGCTCGACTGGTAGCAGCTCAGGATCGAAAAAAGAAGTACGCAGATATTCATTGCAAGAAAAGAGACTTCGAAGTAGGAAGCTATACATTTCTCAAGGTATCTCCCTGGAAGGGGAAGATAAGATTTGGGAAGCAAGGTAAACAGAGTCCGAGATTTATTGGACCATTCGAAATACTGAAAAAGATAGGTGAAATGGCTTATGAGGTAGCTCTACCTCCTGAACTGGAACATATTCACAATGTGTTTCATGTGTCAGTGTTATGTCCGTACAAGCCGGATTACAAGCATGTGATATCCTACGAGCCGATTCAAGTCGAGAAGAACTTATCGTACGAGGAGGTTCCTATAAAAAGTTTGGATAGGAAAGAGCAGAAATTAAGAAATAAGGTTATACATTCAGTCAAAGTCCTATGGAGAAACCACAATGCTGAGGAACCTACGTAGGAGCTTGAGAAAAAGATGAGGAAGAATTATCCGAATCTTTTTTAGTAACCTTAATGGAATTCCGGGGACGTAATTCTTATAAGGAGGGGAGAATGTAATAACCAAGAATTTCTTTGTTGCATTGTAAATAAATATATTAAATAATTTGTATTATATTTTGGATAATTAAGTGATTAAGTGAATAATATGCTATAATATTTAAAAGAAGTCTCACTAATAAGTTAAATAAGTTAGTGAACTAACCTAAGTATTTTAATAACCTAGAAAATGGATTTAAGGTGTTAAACCCTAATTAAATACTCAATAAACTTGAATAAGACAAGTCTAATTGGGTTATGTAAGTAAATTTATATTATTGATCGATAATAATATGGAAATATTAATAATAATGAGCATTAGCTCAAGAGATAATAATTAAAGAAGAATAAATAAATTAAACAAGCCCAATTATATTTTTAGTGTAGAACTTGTAGATAAATTGATTTAAGGGTAATTAGATTATTAATTAGCTCAATATATCATGTATAACATAAATATAATAATGGCCCAATTTAATTAATGGGAAAAACCCAAGTTTATGTTTGTTAGTAAGCAAAAATAATAAAAATACAAGCTCAATAATAATTTAATTAAAGCGCAAAATTTAGCCCATGTGTAAAGGGCATTTTAGTCATTAAAACAAGCATATAATAGGACAAATAGGGAAGGAAGAGAAGGCCCATGTGGCCGGATGAGATGAGAGGAGAAAGGGGAGGCTAATGTAATGATAATGTTAACTTTAGTAGGTAACCCACTTTATTTGTTGTTAACTTTTTATTTGGACAACACATTTATTGGTTGTTTGCAAGTTACCTCTAGTATGATAAGAGAGAGAGAGAGAGAGAGAGAGAGAGAGAGAGAGAAAAGAAATATGGCAAATAGATATAGAGATAAGTAATATATCTATACTTTTATATTAAGTAAACATAGAATTTCATTTTATTTCTTTTCATTTACTAAGTTAAGAAAGAGAAAGCAACGAAAAATAGAGAGAGAAAAGAGAGGAACTCGGTGGAAGAAGAAGAAGAAAGGGGAGAGAGCTTAAGCTAGATGCATCCAAGATTCATAACATATTATGGGTGGATAAGAAAGGAAGCCAGGAAAAATAAGGTATAATATATTTTTAAAGCTTTGCTTTTAATTTCTTTTATGGATTTGATGGTGAAAAGGGTTTATGAGTTGGAAGTACAGAACCCTTTACACTATGTGTTTTATATGGATTCATGTATGGGTTTAACTAATTTAAGTGTTAGAAAGTAGATCAAAAGGACAGAAATAAAACTAGGTTTCTAGAAATCTAGAAAACCCTACGTTTCTCTCCCTTTGATCAAATGGTATGTTAAATCTATACCTTCTTTTCATGATTTGTCAAAGAGAGGAGCTAGATATATGTGTTAACTAGTTAACCCAAGTGGTAGAACTTGAAAACCACTTGTCTAGCAGTCGTGGTATGCGTTTTGATCAAAACAGTCCACATAGTGGGTAAAAAGCTTTAAAAAGCTCTCTAATCAGTCTGCCACGAGGGCAGTTTCGTCCACTTCATGTATTCTAAAAATTCGAGGAAACTTTGGAGAGGTAATACCAGAGGTTAGGTAGGTTCTGTAAAAATTTGAGAATTTTTTGGCTATACGATTTGAGAGTTATGCATTTTACGGTCAAAGACTACTTTTAAAATTCTAACCAAATAACTCTCTGTGTATTGATCCAAAAATTATGAAATTTTTAAATGGAAGTACATATACATAACAGGAGCCTACCTTGAAAATTTTAGAAATTTTGGAGTTAATTTCGATTTATGAAAAATCTGACAATATTTGGCCATTATGGACTATTTAAATATAGTAAATGAATTTTAAATATATTTGTGACACCCCCAAATCCGGGTACTTCAATTCCACGGGACTTGGTGTTCACTGTACGAATATCATCTATCTATCTACCCATAGTAAATGCAAACCATGCAATAAATAGAATTAAATCCTCCCCTTATGGGGTTACAACATCTGAGTAATAAATAAAATAAATCTCAGGTCATACTAACCTTAAACATCTGTGCGGAACATAAACAAATAAATAAGTCTTACACAACTCTAATATAAGTCTGAAACATAACAATTAAAATAAACAACAAGTCTTCATCACTTGTTGACTTTGCCTTTGCCTTTGCTAGTAGAAGGCTCGTCGGACCTTTCGTTCTTAACTGCAATGTTATTATTACGCAAGAGTGAGCACGATTGCCCACAAGTATAATAATATGACAACAATATAATAACATGCGAGTAAATCAAAGACATCTGAATAAAGAAACTCAACTTCTGACTCGAGGATAAATAATAGGAATCAAAAGAACATCTGAGGGTCATAAGACCTTGAACTATGTCCTAGGTTGTAAAGTGTTTATACTTTAAACCTTTAACAGTCATAAGACTATGGACTCTACTTCTCGTACTTAGGGGGATCAGCCCTTAGTACCATACTGTGCACAATATCTCAACGCTAAAGCGTAAATAATCCCCTATTAAAGGGTTGTTCATCTCAGTTTTGACATCAGAGTCCGCACCAAAGGAAGTTTGGTTTGGATAAGATCAATAAGTATTCTAGAATTTAGAACGTACATCAACTATGGACTAGTCGAATAAATAAGGGTTCACTAGTCCTATAAGTTCAACAATATCATCGATATTCAACTTGAATAGTAAATCTCAAGAGTATACAATCGAATAAGTATTGTATAGCTGAATCATGCTTAAAAAAAATAGTAATATCTCATATGAAAATCTCAACTTGAATAAACAAGGATAAGAACTTGCTCAATGTAAAAGTAAGATTTGAGTTTAGGAAACTTGCAAAATATTAAACAAGTTTAAGGATAGGAAACTTGCCTCTTGCACAAGCTACAATTTATAATTCACGTTCTTTATTAAATCCTACATATCAATACGTTCACAATACACATTAATCAATAACTCGATATACGTATCGAATCACACACATCGGTCTTGAGCACGTTATTGGACTATACAATTAACGATTCAAGTCATGTAATTAACTTATTAATTACTCACGTAATATAAGTTATTAACCTCTTATTATATGTTTAATCATGTCTTCATGTTTATTACATTAGGTTCCAATTACATTTTCTGAACTTGAATAATTAAAATCTCATTTTTGGGAAAAATTACCAAGTCGCGCTGCAGCTCCACCATTTGAACTAAAAATGGCGCTGCAGCTCCACTGGCGCTGCAGCTCGGACTTTAAGCTTAAGTCTGGCGCTGCAGCTCCACTGGCGCTGCAGCCCCACTCTTAGGCTTACAGTTGGCGCTGCAGCTCCACTGGCGCTGCAACCCCACTCTTAGGCTTAAATTTGGCGCTGCAGCTCCACTGGCGCTGCAGCCCCACTCTTAGGCTTAAAGTTGGCGCTGCAGCTCCAAACGCCATTTTTAGAATCTGCAGTTCACGAATAACAGAGAACCAGGCCCAGAATAAAAGCTACCACAACAATTTAATTGCTACCCATGAAATATGGACTTCACATAAACACTATACAACATTTCTAGCATGATCTTAGCATTCTAAATCATGTAATCACACAATCCAAGGCATCTAATTTCACTGTTTTCATACTCTATCATGTTTTGAAGGAAAATCACGAAATTTAACTTTACGGATTCGTTATAACACCGAATCCGTTCGTTTAACTTCTGTTTTGTTCGTATAAACGTGTACAATTATATGCAAGTGCTAATTCAAAGTTAAATCATCGATTCATAGTATAAAAATTGTACATAAGGGTCGTATGGCCATATATACAACTTTTCTACTCTGTGACTTTTATAAAATCAAATCAAGCATAATTGTATGAAATTTATTACTTTAAATCATGCATACATGATATAAAACATGTTATGATCATATAATAACACATATAAAACCATATCATGCATTAATAATCAAATTAGTCATTCACAGAGAACTTTTTAAGAATACGTTAATGAAAACTGTAAGAACTTGAATTTAAAAACGTAGGAGAAAGAATTACCCTTGCTAGTTAGTGATGATGATGCAACTAAATTCTTCAATCTCTTCTCTAACTAATTCTCAAGTCTTTTCTCTCAATTTCTCTCTTTTTCTCTCTGTGTTTTCTCTTTACTTTCTTAACTGATGAATGTAATATATGATATATGATATACCACTAATATGATATACGTATATAATAGTGGAGTTATGGGTCGTCTGTTAATCCCATAATGGGTTAACTGACCCCAACCCCCAATAAGGCTTTGTTTGCTTGCCCCTTTTATTCTTCCTTTCCCATTAATTTAATTAACTTACTATAATATAGTTTAATAATGTCACACTTTTAATTAATCAATAATCCTATTTAAATCAATTAAATAAAATTGCATAATTCCACAATAATTCACATAGTCACATAATTAAAATTCTTATTTATTAATTATGTCAAATCATTAAATCTCTAATTAATTATTAAATTAATTAGAATAACATTATGCTTATTAATTAATATATTAATCAAATAAGCTCAACTAAATACATACTTTGAATATAAAATTCACCACATTAATTTAACTAACGTGACACATATAATTAAATTAATCTACCATAATTTCATCAATTAATTATTTAACTCAATAATTAAATCATTGATATTTATTTAATTCAATAAATATTCACATTAAATTACAAAAATCTTGTTCGTCACATCTTTCCCCCCTTAAAAGGATTCTGTCCTCAGAATCACGGTTCAATTAAAAATTCGTCCCGTTACATTCTCCCCCCTTACAAAGATTCTGTCCCCAGAATTGCATACACATAAATTAAGTAAATAAATGTGGATAATTCTTCATCATATGCTCTTCGAGTTCCCACGTAGCTTCTTCAGCATTGTGGTTCCTCCAAATTACCTTAACAGAAGGTATAACTTTGTTTCTGAGGACTTGTTCTTTCCTGTCAATAATTTGAACAGGAATTTCTTCATAGGATAAGTCTTTTTCAAAATGTAAGGGTTCATATTCAATCACATGCTTGTAATCGGGTTTGTAGGGGCGTAAAACTGAAACATGAAAGACGTTGTGGATATTTTCTAGCGCCGGAGGTAAGGCTACCTCATACGCAACTTCTCCAATCCTTCGCAGTACCTCAAAGGGTCCAATAAACCTCAGGCTCAATTTTCCCTTCTTTTCGAATCTGATCTTCCCTTTCCAGGGAGAGACTTTCAAAAATACAAAGCTACCCGATTCAAACTTAATATTCTTACGGTGTGGATTAGCGTATTTCTTCTGCCTATCCTGAGTGGCTACCAGTCTTGTCCGGATCACTTTGACTATCTCTGCTGTCTGTTGTACCAACTCTGGACCTAGCAATTGTCTCTCGCCAACTTCATCCCAGTATAGCGGAGTTCTGCATTTTCTTCCGTACAACGCTTCGTAAGGCGGCATGTCAATACTAGAATGGTAACTGTTGTTGTAACCGAATTCCACAAGCGGTAGGTGATCATCCCAATTTCCTTTAAAATCCATGATGCATGCTCTCAACATATCTTCCAATGTCTGGATCGTTCTTTCACTCTGCCCGTCTGTCTGAGGGTGATAAGCCGTACTCATTCTTAACTGTGTCCTCATGCATTCCTGTAGTCGTTTCCAGAAGTTTGATGTGAAGCGCGGATCTCTGTCGGAAACTATTGACACCAGAACTCCGTGCCTCAAAACAATTTCTTTCACATATAGCCTTGCCAACTGGTCTAAGTTGAACCTGATTTTGATCGGAAGGAAGTGTGCTGATTTCGTCAGTCGGTCAACGATAACCCATACTGCGTCGTAGCCTTTCTGAGTCGTCGGAAGGCCAACCACGAAATCCATCGTAATGTGTTCCCATTTCCATTCTGGGATTTCCAGGGGTTGTAGGAAACCACTAGGCCTCTGCTGTTCTGCTTTTACTTTCTGACAAGTCAGACACTTTGCAACACACTCAGCAACATCTCGTTTCAAATTTGGCCACCAGAAGTGCTGTCGAAGATCCTGGTACATCTTGGTACTACCGGGGTGAATCGAATACCGTGAGCTATGAGCCTCGCTCAAAATGTCTTCCTTAATCTCTAGCACTGACGGTACCCACACTCTATTCTCAAATCTCAGTAGTCCCTCACTGTCTATCTTGAATCTCGGTTCGGTTCCTTCAGATATCTTTTTCTTAACCTTCTCACATTCTTCGTCCTGAAGTTGAGCTTCCTTAACTTTATCCAATAGGGTTGTACCAGCTTGCATCTGAAACAATTTCTCGTCGATCTCCATCGGATACTTCACTTCCAATTCCAGCTTTTCCATTGCTGAAATTAACTCCTCTTGAGCAGTCAACATCATCAATTTCTCCCTACCCTTTCTGCTTAAGGCATCGGCAACCACATTAGCCTTACCCGGATGGTATAAGATTTCACAGTCATAGTCCTTAATTAACTCCAGCCACCTTCTCTGGCGCATATTCAAGTCCTTCTGTGTAAAAATATATTTCAGACTCTTGTGGTCTGTATATATTTCACACTTCTCCCCATAGAGATAGTGTCTCCAAATTTTCAAAGCAAATACCACTGCAGCTAACTCCAAGTCATGGGTCGGATACCCTTTCTCATAGTCTTTCAATTGTCGTGACGCATACGCAATGACCCTGCCGTTTTGCATAAGCACACAGCCAAGTCCTTTATGCGACGCATCACTATAAACCACAAAATTTCCTGTGTCATCCGGAAGGGATAACACAGGTGCTGAACTCAACCTCCTCTTAAGCTCTTGGAAACTTTCCTCACACTTCTCCGTCCAAACGAATTTCACCGATTTTCTAGTCAAATTCATCAACAGAGTTGCGATCTTGGAAAAGTCCTGAATGAATCTTCTATAATAACCCGCCAATCCAAGAAAACTCCTCACTTCTGATGGTGTTTTCGGCTGATCCCAGTTCATCACAGCTTCGACTTTAGAGGGATCTACCGAAATTCCGTCCTTGTCGATCACATGTCCAAGAAATTGCACTCTTTCAATCCAGAATTCACATTTCGAAAATTTAGCGTACAACTTCTCTCTTCTCAACACCTCTAATGTTAACTTCAGATGTTCTACTTGTTCTTCCTTGGTCTTCGAGTATACCAAAATATCGTCGATAAAGACCACCACGAATTTGTCCAAAAACGACTTGAACACTCCATTCATTAAGCCCATGAATGCTGCAGGAGCATTCGTTAGACCAAATAACATCACCAAAAATTCATAGTGACCATATCGAGTCCTAAATGCTGTCTTTGGGACATCCTCTGGCCTCACCTTCAGCTGATGATAGCCACTCCTCAAGTCTATCTTTGAAAAGTACCTTGCACCCTTCAATTGGTCAAACAGATCGTCGATCCTTAGTAATGGATATCTATTCTTAATTGTGACCTTATTCAGTTCTCTATAGTCGATGCAAAGCCGCATCGTCCCGTCCTTCTTCTTCACAAACAACACCGGCGCTCCCCACGGCAATACGCTCGGTTGGATGTACTTCTTGTCTAGTAACTCTTGTAGTTATACCATCAACTCTTTCATCTCTACCGGAGCCATCCGGTATGGTGCCTTAGATATTGGGGCCGTCCCTGGCGCCAAATCGATCACAAACTCAACTTCTCTGTCTGGCGGAAGTCCTGGTAGATCATCAGGAAATACGTCAATGAAGTCCCTCACGACTGGTATATCTTCCACTTTCGGGTTTTCTTTACGACTATCGACTATGTAGGCTAAATATCCTACACAGCCTTGTCTTAACAACTTCCTGGCCTGCATCATCGTCAGACAACTCGCTTGTCTAGGCGATTTGCTGCCATAAAACACAACCTTTGACGGGGTCATAAGGTTAATACACTTTCTCTGGCAATCAATTACAGCCCCATAATTGGCTAGCCAATCCATTCCCAGAATAACATCGAATTCCCCAAGTCTAATCGGGATAAGATCTACGTTCATAATGTTACCCTTAATATCTACTCTACAGTTCTTGTGTACATACTTAACAGGGATCACTTCTCTATTCGCAATCTCTATGTTCATGGGGTATTCTAACTCGTCCATAGGAAGTTCTAAGTTCTTAGCAAAGTCATCGGATATAAATGAACAAGTAGCACCCGAATTAAATAGTACATAAGCATTAACTTTATTGATCGGAATGATACCTGACACCACATCGCGAGACTGTACAGCATCCTGCACGGTCATGTTGAAGGTCCTGGCGGTTGGTCGATTGGTTGCGGTTGGTCCCGTGATAGTTAGAGCACTTCCACCGCTGTTTCCCCTGTTCCCTCCTGATCCTGCCCCTCCAGATCCCTTCTTGGGACAGTCCCTTGCCAGATGGTCCTTTGAGCCGCAAGTGAAACAAGCGCCCTTCTTTGGGTTCGGATAGTTAGGTGCTATGTGGCCTTCCTGACCACAATTGTAGCATACTCGTTTTCCCTTCATACAGACCCCCAGGTGAGCTTTTCCGCAGGTCGAACAAGCTTCGATCCTCTTCTTTTGACCTCCTTGCTGATTCCCAGTTGATGAGTTATCATTCCACCTCCTCTTCTGATTATTACTCCCTCCCATGTTGCTACCACTAGCCTTGTTAACTCCTTCACCCTCACTCTTTTTCTTCTTTTGGTCTTGATTGTACTTTGTAACAGCGTCACTCCCGCCTTCAGCGAGAATGGCCTTCTCCAACACCCCAGCAAAAGTGTTCAATTGGAACATTGACACTTTGCTATACAACCAGGGCTTCAGGCCCTGCTCAAACCTCCTTGCCTTCCTTTGATCGGTGTGCACTTGATACGTGGCAAACCTAGCCAACTCATTGAATTTCGCCGCATATTCTGGTACGGACATATTCCCCTGTTTCAGCTCTAGAAACTGAATTTCCATTTGATTCTGCGAACTGGTCGAAAAGTACATCTCGAAGAACATCTCCTTAAACCTCTCCCAGGTAATCACACCTTCACCTCCCCAGACCTTATTCGCTTGCCACCAATAGCTGGCCTCGGATTTCAGCATGAACGTTGCATAGGCGGTTTTCTGGTCTTCTCTAACTCTGGCGACGTCGAAAACTTTTTCCATCTCCATGACCCAGGTTTGAGCTTCTATCGGGTTCATGGTGCCTTTAAACTCTGGCGGTCCCACCGCCTTGAAGTCCTTGAACGTTGTGTTCGGTGGAGCTTGAGGTTGGTTGTTAAGCGCTCCAGCAAGTAAGTTTGCCAACTGCTGAACGGGGTTAGCATTGGCGTCGTTGTTGTTGTTAGTTGACCCTTCCTGGGCCGGTCGACGGTTTGGTCTCTCCTTGGCGGCATATTTCTGTTAAGATATACGCTTATTAGAACTTTATTCAATCTTTTAAATATTTAAGGCTTAACTTAAACATTTAGACACAATCAGTCAACACATTATCTCAATTAAACTCTGATATATTACTAAATCAAAAGTTTTAACATAATACGATAGCATCACTGCTATTTACATCAACTATCCCGAGATAAGGAATCTACATGATTTAAAACATAAAATATTCCTCTGTTTATAAACACATTGGAATTTACATTATTAACTACCAGATAGGTTTTACAAAATAAAATATTCCTATCACTACCCATTAAGGCGACGAACAGCTTTGCCACGCTCTTCTTCCATAATCCGAGACATCGTCCTGCGATCTAGCATGTACGACGGTAGTCCTTCGAACTGAATTGGGTACCTCATAACCCGATCCTGGGCCTCGTTAATTGCATACTGAAGTGTAGAGTACGTCTCTTCAAGCTTGGCCTTCTTCGCCCGACAATTATCTTCTGCGAGATCTGCTCGTCGTGATTCCCTTACCCAAGCCTCCTCTGCTATGGCCAGCCTTGCTGATTTCTCTTTCAGTTCATTCTTCAATTCCTCTATTTCCTCTTACTTCTGCTCAGTTTGGCCTTTCTCGTGAACCAAATTCCACTCTACATTTCCCAAACGTGTGTGAAGAGCCTCAACCTCTCCATCCCTCATCTCGATGGTAGACTTTTGAGTAACCGACCGCTCCCTCAGCTCCTGAACAATATCCCTCAGCTCCTGAACAGTATCACGTAACTCTATGTTACGGTCATACAGCTCATCATACATCTCAGCACTGATAGAGCTCGGTGGGAACTCTTCAGGGTCTTCCTCCTCCTCTTCGGCTGCCTCAGCCTGAACCTCAATCTCCTCAGGGTCTTCCTCAGAGTCCTCCTCTGAATCAGACACCGGCACATACTCCTGACCAATGACTGTGATCAAGGGTGATGGCTCTCGTTGGACTAACTGCTCCCAGACTACGTGAATATCTCGGGGCTCCTCCTCTCTAGCCTCTAGGGGTATAAGGTCCCTGGACTGACTAGGTTCTCCAGCATCTGTCATCCTGGTAAATAAAATTTTAAGTTTTAGTAATTACGTGATGCTAATCGATACTCGAATATATAAGTATAAGCACATAACACATAAGGTAAGTTATTAACTTTCTTAGAACTCGATAAGAGTTATCATTACTATGTTCTCGATCTCTAAAAAGGCTACTATCCTAAGGTTTTTCCCCAACCTAAGGTTCATAACCTACGGCTTTGATACCAACCTGTGACACCCCCAAATCCGGGTACTTCAATTCCACGGGACTTGGTGTTCACTGTACGAATATCATCTATCTATCTACCCATAGTAAATGCAAACCATGCAATAAATAGAATTGAATCCTCCCCTTATGGGGTTACAACATCTGAGTAATAAATAAAATAAATCCCAGGTCATACTAACCTTAAACATCTGTGCGGAACATAAACAAATAAATAAGTCTTACACAACTCTAATATAAGTCTGAAACATAACAATTAAAATAAACAACAAGTCTTCATCACTTGTTGACTTTGCCTTTGCCTTTGCTAGTAGAAGGCTCGTCGGACCTTTCGTTCTTAACTGCAATGTTATTATTACGCAAGAGTGAGCACGGTTGCCCACAAGTATAATAATATGACAACAATATAATAACATGCGAGTAAATCAAAGACATCTGAATAAAGAAACTCAACTTCTGACTCGAGGATAAATAATAGGAATCAAAAGAACATCTGAGGGTCATAAGACCTTGAACTATGTCCTAGGTTGTAAAGTGTTTATACTTTAAACCTTTAACAGTCATAAGACTATGGACTCTACTTCTCGTACTTAGGGGGATCAGCCCTTAGTACCATACTGTGCACAATATCTCAACGCTAAAGCGTAAATAATCCCCTATTAAAGGGTTGTTCATCTCAGTTTTGACATCAGAGTCCGCACCAAAGGAAGTTTGGTTTGGATAAGATCAATAAGTATTCTAGAATTTAGAACGTACATCAACTATGGACTAGTCGAATAAATAAGGGTTCACTAGTCCTATAAGTTCAACAATATCATCGATATTCAACTTGAATAGTAAATCTCAAGAGTATACAATCGAATAAGTATTGTATAGCTGAATCATGCTTAAAAAAATAGTAATATCTCATATGAAAATCTCAACTTGAATAAACAAGGATAAGAACTTGCTCAATGTAAAAGTAAGATTTGAGTTTAGGAAACTTGCAAAATATTAAACAAGTTTAAGGATAGGAAACTTGCCTCTTGCACAAGCTACAATTTATAATTCACGTTCTTTATTAAATCCTACATATCAATACGTTCACAATACACATTAATCAATAACTCGATATACGTATCGAATCACACACATCGGTCTTGAGCACGTTATTGGACTATACAATTAACGATTCAAGTCATGTAATTAACTTATTAATTACTCACGTAATATAAGTTATTAACCTCTTATTATATGTTTAATCATGTCTTCATGTTTATTACATTAGGTTCCAATTACATTTTCTGAACTTGAATAATTAAAATCTCATTTTTGGGAAAAATTACCAAGTGGCGCTGCAGCTCCACCATTTGAACTAAAAATGGCGCTGCAGCTCCACTGGCGCTGCAGCTCGGACTTTAAGCTTAAGTCTGGCGCTGCAGCTCCACTGGCGCTGCAGCCCCACTCTTAGGCTTACAGTTGGCGCTGCAGCTCCACTGGCGCTGCAACCCCACTCTTAGGCTTAAATTTGGCGCTGCAGCTCCACTGGCGCTGCAGCCCCACTCTTAGGCTTAAAGTTGGCGCTGCAGCTCCAAACGCCATTTTCAGAATCTGCAGTTCACGAATAACAGAGAACCAGGCCCAGAATAAAAGCTACCACAACAATTTAATTGCTACCCATGAAATATGGACTTCACATAAACACTATACAACATTTCTAGCATGATCTTAGCATTCTAAATCATGTAATCACACAATCCAAGGCATCTAATTTCACTGTTTTCATACTCTATCATGTTTTGAAGGAAAATCACGAAATTTAACTTTACGGATTCGTTATAACACCGAATCCGTTCGTTTAACTTCTGTTTTGTTCGTATAAACGTGTACAATTATATGCAAGTGCTAATTCAAAGTTAAATCATCGATTCATAGTATAAAAATTGTACATAAGGGTCGTATGGCCATATATACAACTTTTCTACTCTGTGACTTTTATAAAATCAAATCAAGCATAATTGTATGAAATTTATTACTTTAAATCATGCATACATGATATAAAACATGTTATGATCATATAATAACACATATAAAACCATATCATGCATTAATCATCAAATTAGTCATTCACAGAGAACTTTTTAAGAATACGTTAATGAAAACTGTAAGAACTTGAATTTAAAAACGTAGGAGAAAGAATTACCCTTGCTAGTTAGTGATGATGATGCAACTAAATTCTTCAATCTCTTCTCTAACTAATTCTCAAGTCTTTTCTCTCAATTTCTCTCTTTTTCTCTCTGTGTTTTCTCTTTACTTTCTTAACTAATGAATGTAATATATGATATATGATATACCACTAATATGATATACGTATATAATAGTGGAGTTATGGGTCGTCCGTTAATCCCATAATGGGTTAACTGACCCCAACCCCCAATAAGGCTTTGTTTGCTTGCCCCTTTTATTCTTCCTTTCCCATTAATTTAATTAACTTACTATAATATAGATGTCACACTTTTAATTAATCAATAATCCTATTTAAATCAATTAAATAAAATTGCATAATTCCACAATAATTCACATAGTCACATAATTAAAATTCTTATTTATTAATTATGTCAAATCATTAAATCTCTAATTAATTATTAAATTAATTAGAATAACATTATGCTTATTAATTAATATATTAATCAAATAAGCTCAACTAAATACATACTTTGAATATAAAATTCACCACATTAATTTAACTAACGTGACACATATAATTAAATTAATCTACCATAATTTCATTAATTAATTATTTAACTCAATAATTAAATCATTGATATTTATTTAATTCAATAAATATTCACATTAAATTACAAAAATCTTGTTCGTCACATCTTTCCCCCCTTAAAAGGATTCTGTCCTCAGAATCACGGTTCAATTAAAAATTCATCCCGTTACAATATTCCTAGAAAAATATATTTTCATGAGGGGATTATATGTCACTATTGTTCAAAAAATAAATGATTTTGGAGTTGTTTTGCTATTTTTCATATAAATCATGTTATATGGATAAATGAAATAAATTAAATATATGATGTTAAAAATGTGAAAAATATGGTTTCATGACTTGAGATCCTTAAGCATGGTTGATGCCGATTTGTGGTGAGAATTTCGGTCAGTGGTGAAGGGTGGTTATGTGTATGGTATTTTAGAAGATTTAAATGAATTAATTAATAAAAGAAAAAGTAATTAAATAAATTGTTTATTAATTGAGTAAATAATTTAAAATATTTTTACATGACTAATAATATTGGATTGAAATATTATTAGTAATATTATACCTAAATATTATTAAAAGTTAATAACATTAGTTTAAAATATTATTATTTAATTAATAATATTAAACTGGAGATTAAAATTGAGAAATTACTTTATGTTAATTGTAAGTCGTTGAAATTGGTATGCAATGGACTATATTATGATGGTAGTAGATTGAAATGAGAAGTCAGGGTACTGAAATGGATTTAGGGTTGCTGAAATGATTTCGGTTTACTGAGTTTGATTTTGGTCTGCTGAAATTATGATTTTAGGATGCTGAAATATATTTTGGTATACTGAAATGGTATTTCAGTTTACTGACATGTTATCTAGTTTACTAAGATAACATATAAAGGGAAAACTTATAATTATAAGTTATGACATGATTAAAAGATTATCAAAGCATAACAGTAACACTATGACTTTAATATAATGTCTAATACTTAACTATATGATTAAATGTTAGACACTTTAATATAACATGATAAGATTATAAGTGAGTTATGCTATGACTAATCGAAAGATCAATTATAGGTCTTTTCTCTAAAGAAGTTAAAGTAAATTGCGTAGCAGTAGACTACGATTGATGCAAGTTCTCTAACTCAAACTTGAGTTATATTTTCAAAGCATGTTAGTGAATAGTTATTGACGATTATTCACATCGATATTAATTGTTGATATTTGCACTTTGTGCAATCGAATTCCTGTTCTATTACTATTGTACTGTGAATTAGTTAAAGTTCTTTTATTCATGGTCTGTTTATGATATGAATCTATGCTAGTTGTATCAGCTATATCAAGCATGTTTAAATTTGTTAAATTAAATATGTTTTTAAAGCGGTGCCTAAACAATTGAAATGGTAAGGACTCTTGACTGAGAAAAAGAACACTGTTACTAAAGCATTATTGAAAAACAATTGTTGCTAGTATGTTGAGTGATCATGCATATTTCACCGGGTATGAAAGGCTAATCTCCTTGATTGCCAACCATTACTAAAAGGACCAGTTTAAATATTGACAACCTTAGTATATGTTCACGATTATTTAAAACCGCTCAGCATCTGCTATTCAATTATTTGAATATACAATTATAAAGATGTAATTTATGTTCTTTCACAATCGATTTATCTTGTTGAATATTGAAAGCTAAATTCTTTTCTAATCATTATATATCTATTTCATATTTTAACTTGCTAAGCAAATTAGTTGCTTACCCTTGCTATATCATGACAATTATTTCAGCTAAGCCCGAGAGTTCGAGTAAGAAAGACAAGGGCAAAGAAAAGGTTCAGGAATAGTTAACATAAATGCTTATGTATCATGAGATATTATGTTTGATGTATTTGTAAACCTTTTATGTTACTATATGTAACTCATATAAGGTATTTTTAAGTTAAGGTAATAGACCTTGGGATATGTTTGTAAGACTTTAATGTAATAAACAATATATGTTTATTATTCTGCAATAATTTATAGAATGCTTATGATGATGATGTACTGTGGGCACTGAATCCGAGGTTAGAGAACCCAGATTTGGGGGCGTCACACTATGTCTATGTAAATGAGATAGATACATGTGAGCATGCGTATTAAAGGCTTGTTAGTATTAATATATGGTTTAAAAGCTTATGACATTGAATCTTTGTTAAAGGAAGTTGTTAGGCCTTATTGATTTAAATAATTCAATATAGAGCTATGTGATTCAAAAGTAAAACTAAATAGTTTGAAAATGAAATGAAAGGAAGGTGAAAACCTACTTGATGTATGTGTATAATCAGAATTCATAGTATGCTAGAGACTGAACTGTCCAATGAAATATTTAAGTCTGCTTTGGACAGGAAGTAGTGCGGCCACGCCACTCCCAAACTTATATGGAGCGCGGCCGCGCCGTTCTGCAGAGCTGCCAAGAGCAGTTTGTTAACTGCCTAGTCTTAAGTTATGTTTATAAATTTTCCTTAAAGACCCTAAGGACTGAAACAGTATGGTTTCAATAGAATAAGTATGAAAGTATGATGTGGTAACATCGTGGTTATCCTAAGATAGAGTGAAACGGAACCAAGATTAGAAAATGTTATACGAATTGTTATTCTATTAAGAGTATATAATATGTACGACTTATGGATATAAATCCATGATTATATAACTGTGTAGGAATACACGAAGTGCAGATAGCTTTAAGCAGTAAGTCGTAGTTGATAAACTACGAATCAGGCAAGTCTTTTAGTTCCTATTTGTTATATGAAATTGATAACTGTTAGTTAAATTATATTATTATATGAGAATGTTGCTATGAAATGCATGTTGAATATGTATGATATTTGAAATCTGATCTTTGATGATATATTTACGAAGTTAATCTCTATGCCTGTTATGTGAGAAGTAACATATGTAGTATATTTAGATGATTATGAATGCATGAACTGAGCATGATATTATATGCTATGTGATGCATAAAAACTGTTAGAATTGTTGAGCTGTCGAGCTCACTCTTGCAAATAACCATTTTTGCAGGTTAAGATCCACGGTAAAGTTACGTTCGAAGTGATTAATAGAGTTCGTTAGCGTTGAAAGAAGATTACTGTTTAATTAAAGTTATGCTCTTGAACCATGTTTAGGTTCTAGGAGATGTACTTGATAGTTGTTTACGATGTTTAATACTAGTTGTGTTGTAAAGATGTATTAATTAATACATAGAGGATATCGAATCAAGATGTAAAATCTTATACAGTAATTTGAATAGAGTGAATCATAACATAAGTTGATTCAAGGATATGTAATTGATTCAAAGTTATGAAATCAATAAAAAGATTTTATTCAAAGGATATAGAAAAGTTTAAATTATTCTGCATTTTTAGAACATCGATTTTGATGTAAAGACAGGAATGGTAAATGACCAAGAATGAATACTTATAAAAGTTTGGGGTCATTATACAGATCCTGGAAATGAAAGGAATTTATATTCTAAATTGTAATAAAGTAAAGTTATATTCATTAAGTTATGAATAAAAGATGTAATAGTTTGACGATAGTAGTATCATGGCGAACCGGATCCGAGGTTCGAAGGGACCCCGGATTTGGGGGCGTCACAAAGTGTACTTAAAAGGTTTACTATTGGTCCGATTTGATGACATAATTAACGCGCAAGTATACGCGGCCAACGAGTAATAAAGTGAAAGTACAGATATCGTCCTATAGAGAATTAATGGAGAAAAGACACCAAACCACTAGCACGTAATCATTTCAGTCTTATTTAAACAGTGGTAAATTATTTTAATTAAAAACTAAATTAAACTAGGCAAGGAATTGAAAGTTAAACTAAAGAATCCTAGAGTCGAATTAGATAATGAAGATAAGAGATTCCAATTTCCCCTAATGATTCGTCTAAGTTGATTCACTTCCAATTAGGTTAAATTAATCATTATATGTGTTAGTCGAGAACACGAGAGTAAGAGAAGGTCATCTTTCGATGTACCTAAACCACACCACGTGCAATCCACAGGTGATAGACGCACGTGGACACCCACATTACCTAAATCACTATATTCCTATGTGATTTACAAATAAATAGGGTTTAAGGTCAAGTCCTCTATTGACTACGAGCGGCGTTTTTGTATATTTCTATCCTAAGTACAAATCATAAGTCCAACGCCATGTGAACCTACAATTGCCCGCTAACGCGATTCGATCTAAACCTACATTTTGTCTTCCGATCCCACATAGGCTATCACAGTAATTGGTAGCTAATCAATTAAGCAATTAAAGCATACATCGCAATAGACAAGCACAAAGCAATCAAATAAGACCATCATGGAAGGAAAACCAATAATCAACTACTCATTAGGTTCCATTGGAACCTCAAAATATAATTTAAGGCATAGACAACCCAAATATATTATCCACAAGTTTAGTATACATTATCCAAATACAAACGATATCAAGGAGAGTAAGAGATAGAGAAATGCAAATCTTCGTTCGTTTCTCCGAGCTTGGATCTTGGTGTACACACTTGCTTCAATCTTCAAACACTAATAAAACCCTAGAAAACTAACTAACTAACCCTAATTTAACACTAAACTACTCCTAATCTATACAAGAAAAGGAAAAGATAAAGGAATGGAGAAACTAGGGCTTAAGGCCTATTCAATGCTCCTTAGTGGAGATGTCTGCACAAATGAGGGCTCAAGCCCTTATATCTCTGCCTCTCCCGTTCATTTAAGCAAAAGTCAAATCTGGCCAACATGCTGACTGGCGCGGCCGCGCGCGCCCAAGCCTATTTCCTGGCGTGGCCGCGCGGCTGCTGAAATTGGGGCTCTGGCTCTGGTGATCGGCGCGGGCGGGCTGGCTGGCTTTGTTATGCTGGCGCGGCCGTGCGGCACCTGCAATGTTGCTGGTGCAAGGCTTCTTTCTGCTGCTGCACTTGGTTTCTCTTTCCTTGCACACTTATACATTGCAAGCAACACTCATCTGCCCTATTATGCCATCATGCCTTACGCCTTCTGCTGTACGTTGCCCCTTTTTGGCATCTTTTGTCCTTTTTTAGCTCAAATGGCACTCAGAGAGTTCCTAAACATGAATAATGCAAAACCAAGGAAAAACATATTAAAAGCACAGGAATACTCGAGTTTAAGCAACGAAACAAGCTGGTTACTATTCGAATAAGTGGTCATAAAACCACTTATCAATTACAGACGTGAAGGCAAGTTTTCTAACCCTTGTATTAACGTTATGTTATGCAAGCCTTCTGAACTCTTGTCTATACGTAATGTCAGATAAGTTGTCAATATGCATGGTTGCCTATGCATGAACTATTGTTAAATAGTGGATGCCATTTGCTTCGGCTAGATGTATATGTGAAGTATTTTGATTGATTTCCAAAAAAAATTCAAAGTATTCTTGATGTGCTATCCTATGCCAATTACTTTGGTATGGATTCTGAGGTAAACGTGAGTATGAATACACAAAGGTTTTAACGTCGTTAAATCGATGGGCACTTGAAGTTGCCAAAAAGCTTAAACGTGAAAACGTTTAAGGAATGAGTGTTGATCAACATAGAGTACTACAGGCTAATCACCTGGATGTGCTCGTAAGTGATATCGGGCTTACGGTCTTGCACCGGGTTATCCTTTTATGAATGGAAATGGAAAAGAATGTTCATGGTCTTTGACCAGCTCAGATTCTTAAGTGACTACATGTCCTTGAGAATGATTTTAAAGGAATTCAAAACATTATCTTGATTATTCCTATTACTTCATAACTATTGTACAGTTATTAAAGATGAATTCATATGATTCTCGATTTTTTGGTTGCAAAGTAAATATTAAACTTAATGAGCTAGTTGTGCTCATTCTTGCTAAAATCATATGTTTCAGCTAAGAGCCATCGGACCGAAGGATTCGGTAAGGATAAGGGTAAATCCAAGATGAATACTTAGCTACCCTTGTAATAACATAGTACTTTTGTTATAATGCATGATATTATGACACCAAATGAATGTAAAGGTTATGAAGAACTTGGGAAGAAAGTATTATAATGAAAAGTTTAAGTAAACTTATACAGGTTGTTGAAGTATTAAAGGGAATATATTGGTAAATAGTAGTACCGTGGAGCACCATATACAGGGTTTTAAGGTACCCGGATTTGGGGGCGTCACAGGTTGGTATCAATGCCTTATGTTATAAAACTTAAGGGCGGAAAAACCTTAGGCAATAACCTTGAGAAGAGAAGTAAAAGTTAGAAGTAAATAAAACTCTGGTAGAGTTTTAATGAGAAAAGTAACCTTAAACATATTAAATGTGATACATGTTTATACTATTCTGATTGTTTACTAATCAAGCTATTTGTGTCTTATTGTAGATGGCAGGAAATATAGCTTTATATAGAGATGGGGAATCTGTCAACGTTATAGAGAATGAACCAATGCCAGTAGCAGAGGTGTCAATAGTGAACATAGCGGATACTGAATAAATGGATCCGTCAGAGGAGTTCGCACAAGGATTACCAGCATCATATTGCTGAGTATCCGGTGGAGGAGGGACAGACCCAACACACCATTAGCCGGGATATAGTGGCCAGTATGGCGGATACGGATTACGAGAATGTTGTGAGGTAGATGTAGTCCGATAGTATGTATAGAAGGAATAACTTATAAATAGTGAGTAGTTTGTAGTGACATAAAACCCTCTATTGTATAATTAAAGGATAGTCGTTTGTAAATCTCAAGCTTTGGCAAGCAATTGCGGGATAGTATGGTAAATGTCTATGGCCATGTAATGAAGAACAGTTGTAGTTTTAATAATTCAAGAAGAAGTATTTTACTATAAGAGGTTTATTAAAATGCTTGGCAATATGGTTGTGTTATTATCACTTGCAAATAATAACAAACAGAAAGAAGTAAATAATAACGAACTTTATTTACATTAACAGGAAAATGCCGTCGAAACGATATCAAAGAACTCAACAAGCGGAGCCACTTAACGTGGAAGATCCAAATACCCCGATGTAGGAGTTTGTGACTCTTATGACTGCAGCCTTTAAAGAGGATTGAGGGGTGTGAGATTAAATCCTGGGGTAGTAGCTGGTACTACCTTGAAGGACTTTAAAAGCGTAGGCCCTCCAGATTTCAAAGGAACTATAGATCCTATCGCTACCCAAACTTGGGTAAAGGAAATCGAAAAGGCATTTGTGATAACAAATGTCCGAGAGGAGCAGAAGATTCCTTTTGAACATATGATGAAAGGAGAGGATAACTTCTGGTGGGACGCAAACCAGAGTAGGGCCGAGTTAGTAATTGCTATATGGGAACTGTTCAAGAAGACGTTCTTTGAGAACTATTTCCCCACTAGCATGCAAAGTAAGATGAAGGTACAATTTCTGGAGTTGAAACAAGGGGATATGACTGTTCCCCAATATGCTACTAGGTTCAATGAATTAGCAAGATTTGCGCTACACCAGGCGGACACTGAAGCGAGGAAAGCGAAGAGGTTTGAGCTTGGGTTAAAACCTTGGCTCTATAACCGAGTTTCCATTTTCCAAAGTGAAATCTTTGGAGAGGTATTGGAGAAGGCTATAATAGCCGAGGGTGGTAGTGAGGCCTTGAGCCTATACCAAAAGGAGAAGAAGAATAAGAACAAATTTGATGGAGGCGTCAAACAAGGGGGTGCAGGCGGGAACTTTAGTGCGAAAAAGGGAAAAGCGTTTAATGGAGGAAATGCCGAGGCAAGGCATGGCAATCCTAAGAAAAGGATGGAGCCATACAAGACTTGCGGTAAGACTCATCTGGGAGTCTGCCTCCAGGGTAAGGCGGTATCTTACAACTGCGGACAGGAAGGTCATATTTTGCCTAACTGTCCCAGTCCGAAAAAGAACCGCGCTTGCTTTATGTGTGGATCTACGAACCACATGGCACGAAACTATCCGAAGAAGGAATCGAACAGTGGGAAGGGAGTTAGCAGTGCTAAGCTAGCGATTGGTGGACCTGTACCACAGGGTAGACCAACTGCACGTACTTTTAATATGACGGTCCAGGATACGGTTGCATTGAGCGACGTTACAATAGGTATTATCCCGGTCAACAATGAAAATGCTTATGTGCTATTTGATTCGGGTGCTACTTGTTCGTTTATAGCATGTGAATTTGCTAAACGATTAGGGTTACTCACTGAAAAACTTATAATACCTTCGAATGGAAAGGTAGCGAATGAGGAAATAATTCCTATTGACTCTATCCATAGGAATTATTGTGTAGAGATAAGAGGTAACAAGTTATCGATAGATCTTATACCGATAAAATTAGGAGAATTCGATGTAATTCCCGGAATGGATTTGTTAGTTAACTATGGGGCGATTATAGATTGCCAAAAGAAAAGTGTAAACCTTCGAATTTCTAAGAAACCCAAGGTAGTGTTCTACGGTAGTAAATCACCAGGATGCTCTTGTGGTCTAACCATGACGCAAGCCAGAAGGTTATTGAGAAAAGGATGTGAAGGTTACATGTGCCATGTTGTTGTTACCCAGCGAGTGGGAGCGACATTGAAATAGATACCTATAGTCAATGAGTATGCGGATGTATTTTTGTTCGAATGTCGGGTCTTCCACCTGATAGGGAGATAAAATTCGTTATAAACCTTATGCCAGGAACAACACCAGTTTCAAAGGCATCGTATCGTATGGCGCCAGTGGAATTAAAGGAGTTGATGATTCAATTGCAAGAACAGTTGGACAAGAAGTACATTCAACTAAGTTTTTCTCCATGGGGAGCACCGGTATTATTTGTAAAGAAGAAGAATGGATCGTTGAGGCTTTGTATCGACTACAGAAAGTTGAACAAACTAACGATAAAGAATAAGTACTCGTTGCCCAGGATCGATGATCTCTTTGATCAGTTAAAAGGGCAAACATATTTTTTAAAGATAGATTTACGGACGGGGTATCACCAGTTGAAGGTTATAGCGGAGGATGTACCTAAGACAACATTTAGGACTCGTTACGGCTATTACAAGTTCTTAGTGATGTCATTTAGGTTGACGAATGCGCCAGCCGCATTCATGGACATGATGAACAGAGTATTCAAACGATACTTGGACAAGTTTGTCGTTGTGTTAATTGATGATATTCTACTCTATTCCAAGACGAAAGTAGATCACGATGAACATTTAAGATTAGTGCTGGAAGCATTACCCAAAGATAAGTTGTATGCAAAATTCACTAAGTGTGAATTTTGGTTAGAGAGAGTACAATTTCTAGGTCACGTCATCGACAAGGATGGGATTTCAGTGGATCCAACAAAGGTGGAATCAGTGATTAACTGGGAACAACCGAGAACACCAACTGAGGTGCGGAGTTTCCTAGGGTTAGCGAGTTACTATCGGAGGTTCATTCAGAAATTCTCGAAGATAGCTAAGCTGTTGACAAATTTGACACGGAAGACCATGAAGTACGTATGGACAGAGAAATGTGAAAACAGTTTTCAAGAAATGAAGAAGAGATTGAGTCAAGCACCGATATTATCTTTACCGGATGAGACGAGAAATTTTGTAGTATATAGCGATGCTTCACATAAAGGAATGGGTTGCGTGCTCATGCAGCATAGCAAGGTTATTGTGTATTCATCAAGGAAGTTGAAAGAGTATGAGAAAGGTTATCCTACTCATGACCTTGAACTTGTAGCAGTGGTTTTTGCCTTAAAAATTTGGAGGCATTACCTATACGAGGAGAAATGTGAGATATATACAGATCATAAAAGTCTGAAATATATCTTCACATTGAAGGAGTTGAACATGAGGCAGCGGAGATGGTTGGAGTTGATAAAGGATTACAACTGCGAAATCCTATATCACCCAGGGAAGGCGAACGTGGTGGCCGACGCTTTGAGTAGGAAGGGTCAGGAAAAGCTGTCGATGTTAACAACTCGGGATGAGTTGATAACAGAGAAGGCAAGAATGGAGAAAGAAGTAAGATGTCCAACTGAAGATGGGGAGAAGCTGTTGGCGATAGAAGTTCAACCAACCATTGAGGAAAAGGTGAAGGAAGTGCAACTCAGAAATGAGGAGCGCGAACAGATTAAGAAAAAAGATTGCGGGTAATACGGAGGATAAGTGGAGTCTTGAGAACGCGTGATTATTAAGATTTGAAGGACGAATTTGGGTTCCATGTGAGCCAGAATTGAAAGAGGAGATAATGGATGAATCTCATCACTCGAGGTACTCGATTCATCCTGGTAGTACCAAGATGTATCAAGACCTTCGACAGAATTTTTGTTGGGCCAACATGTAGAGGGAGATAGCAAGGTATGTTAGTAGGTGCTTAACTTGTCAGAAAGTTAAGGTTGAACATCAACGACCTAGTGGTTTCCTACAATTATTGGAGATTCTGGAATGGAAGTGGGAGCATATCATGATGGACTTTGCAGGTGGGACTACCAATAACGCAGAAAGGATACGACGTTATTTGGGTAATAGTGGATCGTTTGACGAAGTCGGCTCATTGCTTGTCGATAAGAGTCAGGTATAACCTGGATCTGCTAGCTAAGCTTTATGTCAAAGGGATTGTCTCGAGACATGGGGTACCAGTTTCGATTGTGTCAGATCGCGACTCGCGATTCACATCGAATTTCTAGAAGAGTTTACAAGAGCAGATGGGAACACAACTGAGGTTGAGCACGACGTATCATCCACAGATGGATGGACAAAGTGAGAGGACAATTCAAATGCTAGAAGACATGTTAAGGTCTTGCGTTATGGATTTCAAAGGGAGTTGGGACGATCATCTACCTTTAGTAGAGTTCGCCTACAACAATAGTTATCACGCTAGTATAGGCATTCCGCCTTATGAAGCGCTGTATGGATGAAAGTGCAGAACCCCTCTGTGCTGGGATGAAGTGGGAGAACGTCGAATGTTGGGACCTGAAATGGTACAACAAATGGCGGAAGTGGTTAAGTTGATACGAACTCAGCTAGTAGTAGCTCAAGACAGACAGAAAAAGTATGCCGATCCACATCAGAAGAACAGAGAATTCGAAGTCAGTTCGTACGCGTTCCTGAAGGTGTCGCCTTGGAAAGGAAAGATACGCTTCAGGAAGAAGGGAAAGTTAAGTCGTAGGTTTATAAGACCTTTTCAAATTTTGAGAAGGATAGGAGAGGTAGCATATGCGTTAGCATTACCTCCAGAGTTGGGGCATATCCACAACGTGTTTCACGTGTCGGTGTTGCGTCCCTATAAGCCCGATTAAAAGCACATAATCCAGTATAAACCTATTCAAGTCGAGAAAGACTTGACATATGAAGAAGTTCCTATTCAAGTGATTGATAGGAAAGAACAAGTCTTGCGAAGTAAAGTAATACCTTCGGTGAAAGTGATATGGAGGAACCACAATGCCGAAGAAGCAACGTGGGAACTCGAAGATAAGATGAGGAAGACATATCCTCATTTATTTGACTAACTTGTATTTTAATTCTAGGGAAAGAATTCTTATAATGGGGGGGAGATTGTAACGCCCTAGAAATTCAAATGTTTATATAAATGAATGTTATTTGATTATTTGAATAAATTAATATTTAATGTTTATTAAAGTGAGTAAGCTATTTCTAGGTCGTTCTATGACCTAGAAGATGTGAATATGGCAAGGATTCTGGCTATGTGCTAGAAATAATTTATGTGAAATTATAAGACGAAAATAAAAAATTTCTGAGAAAAAGACGAAATAGGCACTATTCATATATTGAAACTCTAAGGAGGGTTTGAGACCCTAAGCCTTTTTGGGAGTTTAAAATGTCAGAATGACATTCCGTCGAAAGATTTGACGGTAATATACCGTGAAAAGTTAAGTTAGCCGAGAAAAGTTTTCTTGGGAGGAAATCACTATTCATCTATTTCTGCTTGGGAATTATTATCGAAATTCTGACAAACGCGTAATGATAGAATTTCAAGACAAGATGGAATATGTAATAATATTTCATTTATGGCTCGCGAAATTTTCGCTTACAGACCTAAAAAAATCGTAATCGTTAGGGAAAGTGAATCTTAACGATAATTATGTAAGTATAATAATAAATATTTATTATACGTGATGTATACGAGTATAATACGAGGTATCATACAAGTGTAATAAGATGAGGATACGAGAATTAATACGACATATAAAATAAATTTTATACGAAGTAAATACGTTTAATTTGAATTAATTTTCAATAACTAAACTCGTGGGTCGAACCGATGGGTCAACGGGTGGGTTAAACCCATGGGCCAACCCATGGTGTAACCCATGGGCACATGAGATGATAAGGGAGGTAAGTGGGGTGCATGTGCTAGCACATGGCTTCACATGGCAAACCATGTGACTAAGGAGGTTTGGTCCTAAAGACTAAACTACCCTATGTCTTGCCAAGCCTATAAATACAAGGCTCATTTTTCCAATTGTTGGTTGATCAAATTGAGAGCAAGTTAGAGAGAGAACAAGAGAAGCTAAGCTTGTGCCATTGAGAGCAATCAAGCAATTAAGAAGTAAGAAGCACTAAATTTACTCTTGAGCAATCAAGAACCAACGCAAAACCACCAAGAACACAAGAAGGTATACCTATCTAAACCTTAATTTCAACTTCCTTCAATATCAAATTTGATAGAGAAGTGATTGGTGGAAGCATGATTAGTGAGAAGTGATAACGTTGACCTTATAGTGGACTTAAAACACTAATAAGCCATGAAGGAATGAAATCATAATAATTGATTAAAGACTTAACCAAGAACTCATCAAAACTATGAGAATTGGAATGATAAGCATGTAAAACTATTAAACATAAATGTTGTCAATAGTTAGAATCATTAATAATCAACCAATGGATTGATTCCAATTGGTTTAACCTAAAAATATCGAAGAACGAAGATTCGGTGAAAGTTACGCGATTAGACGTTAATCATCGAAACTGTGAATTTTCCAGAATAGAAGTTGAAAGTCGTTGTGTGATTCGAAAATGATGGTTTTCAATTTCAACACGTGTAATTAGGTAAATAAGACTTGCGAGAGCAAGAATGCACCAATTCAGACTTAAAACGAAGAATTGAGAGTCGAACGTTCACAAACGTTTAACGAAAATATAAAAATGGACTAATCTGCTAAATTCTCGCCGATGGATTCAGAAATGAATTCTGACTTAATGTAAAGATAGAACATAAAATTTATGAACTATTGGCTTTGGAACGAGCCAATTCCGAGTTGTAACGATCACGTTACGAGCTCGAAAATCTCACCAAATGAAATTTTTTTCTGAAGAACAGGGTCGACGCCACAGCGCTGCCCAGGTAGTGTAAACCAGCACCGCAATGCCAGTCTGGGGAGAGTTCCCAGCATGGTGGGCGCCGCAGCGCTACTTGGCAAGGCAAAGTTGGCGCCGTAGTGCCAGCAGGGGAAAATTTCTGACATTGTTAGTTATTTACTTAACCTTTTTCATGGTGATTTAGGGGTTAGTAGATGATGAGTATACAAGGATAGAAACCCATTAAACAAAATTTTTAACAAAGGGGTTGTAGGAATTAAACTTTGATTGAACGTAATTGAACTTAAAATTTAAGACTAGGAAACGAAAATCGTGGATCAAGATCGAGTTAAGGAATCAGTTTGGGTATCATCTATCATCATGCTTAAGTGATGATTGATGATGGTCGATTTATAACACATGAAGGTAATAAGCCGTGCAGAATATTAAATAACTTGAACGAATTTTATTAGTTTAACAATTCGGCTAAGTTATACGAGAAGGAGAAGTTATATAGTTACACATTGTATATCAATTACGATAAGCTAATTGGTATGTTGCGTGTTTATATCTTGTAGAACTTGTAAAGACCGAGTAAAGTGTACTTAAAAGGTTTAAAGACGCGATGACAAGTTTTCTAACCTTTGTATTAATGTTATGTTATGCAAGCCTTCTGAACTCTTGTCTGTACGTAATATCGGACAAGTTGTCAATATGCATGGTTGCCTATGCATGAACTGTTGTTGAATAGTCGATGCCATTTTCTTCTGCTAGATGTATATGTAAAGTATTTTGATTGATTTCCATAAATCTTTCAAAGTATTCTTGATGTGCTATCCTATGTCAATTGCTTTGGTACGGATTTCGAGGTAAACGTGAGTATGAATACACAAAGGTTTTAACGTCGTTAAATCGACGGGCACTTGAAGTTGCCAAAAAGCTTAAACGTGAAAAAGTTCAAGGAATGAGTGTTGACACTAGTAGAAAAAATTAAATAGATAACGTTTAAAAAGCGTTGTAATAGGTCCCCAGAAACGTCATGGTTAGCACTGTCATCTATTAGACACAAATAGACAACGTTTTAAAACGTTGCTTTTTAACACATTAGACAACATTTTTTTTAATAAGCGTTGTCTATTTGACACATTAGACAATGTTTTTTCTAAAAATTATTGTCTATTTGACACATTAGACAACGTTTTTGCTAAAAAGCGTTGTCTATTTGACACATTAGACAACGTTTTTCTAAAAAACGTTGTGTATTTGACACATTACACAACGTTTTTTTTTTCTAAAAAGCGTTATCTATTTGACACAATCCACAACATTTTTTTTCCAAAAAAACGTTGTCTATTTGCATTAATACACAACATTTAAAGTCAAAATGTAAGCATTCTATGTTTCAAAATCCCATACATCCCAATAATATCATACGTTTACAGTTTCAAATTCACTTGTCAATATAATTACTACTACATACATTGAATTGCGAATTTAACTACATCCACAAAATATACCAAACTATCCATAAAATTAAGATGTTGGCCTCTTCTTGTGCTAGCTCCACTGTAATCAACTTCTCTCTCAGCATTTCATTCTCCTTATTTGTCTTGTTCAACACTCTTACCCTGCACAAAAGTCAACCCCTACATGAAAATTTTGAATATCTACAGCTTTATGAACACAGTTCTCTTAACAACCAACTAAGCAAAAGCGAAAGAAATTGAACTTAAAACTTTAATGTCCTATTGTAATTGATACCTAAATCTTTCATACAGCATAGGTGTTCTCTTTGGTATTTCTGCAAATCATTAATAATATTTGTCATATCTACTGATACAAATCTAGTAATTATCATTGTAAAAGATTGTTAATCTTGAGTATCTATTTTGAACTCTGAAACACTACATGCACTAAAACTATGAACATGCTTCACCTTGTATCAATATGTAATTTTAGGTTCCAAGCTACGCATACTAGAAATATTTGGCAAGCACATCTTTCATAATCTGCTTCTTACTAACATGTGAGAAGGACGGATGTTCCTATACTCAGGTAACAATATGACATGCAACTGAATAACTAAAAATTATTTTTTATATATTCTCCAATTGGACATGCAGGCTATATATATATATATATTAGGATTGGCCTCAATTTGTATCAGTCACCAGAAAGACTGTCTGTGCTCTATATCAGTAACGGTTAGGTTAGATGTTATCCTTTGACATATAAATGGATCATTCTTTATTTCATATTTGATACATTTGGCATTGAGTACACTAATGGTGCTATGTTTAGTTGCACTTCAAGCACGTATGCACACATGGGCAAACACAGATATGCGGACACACACACACACACACTGTGGAATGATTAGAAATCTATCACTTGGCAGAAGAACCAATACCTTATAGGCTTAGAAGTTGTTGAGGCAGCACTATAGGATATTTCATCATCACTGTTATTTTTAGGATCTGAAAGGGGGATACTGCTTTAATAGAAATGGCAAAACAAGTGGATCAGATGCGTTTTCATGCATAGTACCTCTACAATTCATTGGATCTGTACCAAGATATGAGTTCAGGTCTCGCATGTCCTTGCCAACCGCCATTGAACTGCTATTCCACAAGTCTGACCTTTGGGACTTTCTCCTCCACTGAACATATCAAATTAATGGTTATAGTTGATGCCATATATAGTTTTATGTACGGCAAATTAGAAGTGTAATATATACCTTTATTGAATGAGGATGCTGAGTCGTAAAATGTCTAATTGCATCTTTTCCCAGATTTGCTGCACATATAGAACAAACCTGAAATACAATTGGCTATTATGAAGCTGATGATCATATTCATTGAATTAGTAGAGGAGAAAGTCAGAGATCATATGTTTCAAGGCTCAAGCATATGCATGATGATGGAATATGCTACACTTACTTATTATAGCACATGACAAATAATTCTTGATTTTCTTTTTTAAAATTAAACATATAGATAACTGCTGCATCAATAGATATAGGACTCCTCCTACAATGAAAATAGAATAAAAATTACTAAGCAAAAGACGCCAAATATTCCCTAACAACTTGGGCTTTGTCTGCGGCATGTGTTTGTTCTCCTCTTGTAGTCCCCCCAGCCATAGTAGCAGACATAAAATTCCAAACTCCTAAAAGCCTGGACCTGAATTTTGGTATACAACAGTATAAGTTTATCTGAACATTTTTGAATAACGAATGTCAATGAAAATAATTTTACCTAGCTAGTAAACTGATCAGCCAAGAAAAAAATCTAAGAGGGTAACCTACAAAATGCAGAGAAATGAAGATGTAATTTCAGCTGCACTTGTATTATGATGGATAATTCTCAACCATTTTATCTTGTATAAAGGAGCACAAATACAGCGCCACACGCATTGGATGAGGAGGAAAAGATTTGTACGGTAGACTATGTTAAACAGACAATTTTTTATAAGAAATATAACCAACAAATTGATGATATCAAACTAGTAAACACTAAATACCCTATAGTGCTCTGCACTTGTGATGGACAATAACACTACAAAAAAATGGTGATTTTGCAACAAACACTTTTTGTTGCTAAAAGTGCGAAATTTCGTTGCCAAAGGTTATTTGCAACGATTTTTAGGTCGTTGGACCATTCGTTGCGCAATGAGCGTTGCTAATTATCTAGCAACGAAATTTTTTTTTCGTTGCAGAAAGTGAGATATTTCGCAACGAAAGTTTCTTTTCGTGTAAAATCATAGATTATTTCACAACGAAATATTTTGTAGCAAATTTATTAAAAAATTGTTACTGAAAAGCAACTTTCGTTGCAAAATATGTCTAATTGGCAACAAAAATAATATATTTTTTTCCAACGAAAAATGAAGTTTGTTGCGTTTGATACACATTTGCCAACGATATTTGTCGTTACTAAAAAATATGAAAATTGTTACCTTAACTAATTTTCGTTGCTGATTGTATACTTTTTGACAACGTTTTTCGTTGCTAAATGTGCATAATAAACCAGTCATATTAATTTGCAACGAAATTATTCGTTGTTGTTGGTTTTATTATGGATAATTATGATCAATTAGCAACGATAATGTTCGATGCTGATTATTTTTCAAGAGCAACAAAAATTGTCAATTAGCAACGACACTATACATTATCGTTTGGTAACGAAATAGATTTTGATTGTATCATTGCCAAATCCATTATTGGTGATCCTGTTATGTAACGAATATCAAAATTATTTTACAAACAAAATAAATCGTGTCTCATTGACCCCATAAAAAATTATGGCTGAAATAGAAAAAAAAATCAAATATTATTAACTAAATAAAATCATCCAATACATGATCATTCATCATCCTCACAATCAACTATCTAAACTACCAAAATTCTTTAGTCACGTAAGGCATGAAATGATGTAACATTTTCAATATGTTCTCAAAAGCATATAAACGAACAGTCTTTGCTACTGAAGAAACTGGATGAAGACCTTCATCTTGTTAAGCCGAGCTTTACTAGCTTCAATATAGGTAAAAAGAGCTTAATTTAGACCAACCTTGACGTAGCTTCATGTATTCCTGAAACTTAAAGTAGAGAACTATATTATAAATTCTACTCACTTGAGAATCCCTGATAAGTCCGTGCGAATAAACATTCAAAAATAGAACACGTTAACAATATTAGCAATAAAAAATTAATTAAAAACATTATCTGGCATAAAATATTTGCAAGAAAAATGTAATGTGTCTACCTCATGTTGGGATGATAATCAGGTTGACAATGGAATATTCCTTACTAGCAAAAAATAATAAACACTTGAGTGAAGTATTGGACCTTTAGTGGTTAATGAGAAGCAAATCAAGAATGTTTCACAATTATATAATGACATACAATAATGGCGAGCAGTTGATACAGTAATTCTCTATTGTGACATCTAAATATATGAAAAAAAGGGACGGATGTAATTTTCAGACACCTGTAATAAATTTAGATAACAATGATTATTCCAAGGGAAAATGCAAATAACAAGAAGAAACAGAATGGTAAAAAGAATCAACAAAGAAGAGTCTTTCAATCGAGAAACTTTCAAAGATTTCTGCTCCCCCCTCCCCCCCCCCCCCCCCCCCCCCCCCCCCCGCCCGCCCGCCCAACATACACACACACACACACACACAAAAGTTGACTGAGCACATAGGGGCCTGATTTGTCACAGCAATGAGAAAATCAAACAAAAAACCTTCCTTATAAAATAGCTTAGAAGTTGCTACACTGAAATTCTAATATAACTGACCTCCACTACTTTCTGGCTTGCATCATGAAATTCTTTGTCATAAATGGTGTATTCTAGAGATTTTCTTTGCTTGTCATGCTGCTGATATTTTTTTAGCTCCGCCTTCTCTTCATCCAGCTCTCTTAATCTCTCATCCAAGGATTGAACAACTTGGATAATCTAGTTCCTCTTATTACCTGATTAAGAAAACAGACCTGTAAGAAAGAAAGGATACACTCCATGAAGGAAGCAACTAATTCGATGGTGACAACTACACCTGCTCACATACTCTACCTAAAGGAGGAAAATCATTGACCTCTGTGTCGTTGGGAGTACATCAATAATAACAGTTATATACCTAACGAAGCATAGATAGTAACAACAGTTATATTCTGCCAGAAGCAACACTGCAGTTGAAATAAAAGTGAAGCCAGTGCCACCTCCCCACCAACAATATAAATCTCAAATATCAAATACAACAAAGA
The DNA here is from genome assembly GCA_020205555.1 of Panax stipuleanatus. Lineage (NCBI taxonomy): Eukaryota > Viridiplantae > Streptophyta > Magnoliopsida > Apiales > Araliaceae > Panax > Panax stipuleanatus. The sequence goes on along the minus strand of CM035122.1, from coordinate 99,259,102 downwards.
AGGTTACCTGAAATGATATGAACCACTCTGGTCGGCTTTCAAAAAAGATGGCAGCACGAGTATCCATATCATGACCTCATTTAACAAGTCCAGATGCAAAGTTGCAAGCACGATCGAATATTTCCCCATAAGTTTCCCATTGATACTCACCAAGATAAAGCTTCTCAAACTTCCTCCCACTACTATCTGTGATGAATTCCTTACTAACTATCTTTCTTGTTCCAAGACACCGTAATTGTAAATGCTTCTTGCAAGACTGCTCAAATAGAGCTTTTCCATAGTAATGGCCCCTTCCCAAGGAACTTCAAGTAATTTGGTTGTTCGAGCATTGCGTATTGCATAACCTGGCTCACCTCCAACTTCAGCTTCAACTCCTCTCTGCTTCGGCTTTTTTCTCCGCATAAATATGGTGGAGAATAAAGGTACAAGTATGGCAACAAGAATAGCACCAAGAATTCCATACAATTTATTCTCTTTGAAAGCCGTCAAGTAATCACCATTTTCTGTTTTACCCATTAAAGGCAAGTTCAAACGATTTCCCTCATATTCATTCACTCTGTGATCCTATGTGTTCCTATATGTCAACAAAAATCATTCCTTTACGGAACAGGCCAATTAGACACCAAACATAAATAACACAGATTTTTGACGTAGTCTGAAACAACTCATCATGGAACATCAAAAATTAAAAATCATTATAAAGAAAAAAAAGTAATGTTAAACCTCTACTGTTTATGAACTCTCTTTATAGACTTAAAACATATGTCTGTCAAGTTATATACTCGGTAAATACTAAGCCAAAGTAATGGTGTTTCAAATTACAAAATTTGACGAAACTACCCGTCCTAACAATTGTATATTTGCATAGTATTTTGTGTTTCAGATTGAAAAAAAAATTGATGATTGCTGCAAGGTTTTCTTATTTCCTTTTGTTCTTTTATAGTTTCTTCTCATTCCGGGCTAGACACTAAAACAACCAAAAGGCCAATAAGCTAAGCTTTATGTTATTATAATCAACTGAGTATAATAAATGAGAGGATTTTTACAAATTTAATTAAATTTCTATTTATTTTAAGGGAGTAATTACAAACATAAAAAAGATAATCATATCTTTATAATTCTAACAAGAAAATAATCCAGAGAGCAGTATGATGTCATGTTAAAAAAACAGCAAAATAAATGGATCAAATTTCAGTTTATGACGCACACTTACAATAAATAAGAAATAATAAAGCTCAATTACTGCTACATGTATACTATGGAGGTGTGTGTATATAAGCGTGATTAAGCTGATCAATATCAACCGTAACATAAATAATTAGAATTCAATAGTTGGAAATAAATTGAAAGGTTAAAGGGAAGAACTCCCACCTAGGAATTAAAATAAATAGAGTATTTGGATAGAAAGGGAAAAAATTCAAGCAAAATTTCCTCTCGAGTCAAAAAATAGAAATAATGGGATGTGAAAATAAGGAATAATTATACCTTCAGATACTGTGTTGATTTGCCTTGTTCCTCTCTCTCTCTCTCTCTCTCGCTCTCTCTCTCTCTCTCTCTCTCTCTCTCTCTCTCTCTCTCCTCTGCTCTTTAAAATCAAAAAAGCAGAAAAACTCTGTTGTTCAAGTGCTGGTTTATATATATATGAATATATTATAAATAAAATATCTAGGTTTACGGGCAAAAGGTAACTGACTACAATCCTTGGATCTTTATCATCTCAGTTTGTATGGTCAACACATGAAAATCCCCCTTAACTATAGATCTGGAATACTACAACAGCTAACTCCTTCAATCCAAAAAAAAGTTAATGGATCTTATATTAATTCAATAAGATCTAAAATTAATACCTCAGCAGCCAAAATCGAATCGTGAACAAAATGCTATCTACGGATCTCGACGCATCCACCGGCCCCCCAACAAACTCATCCGTCAACAAAAAATTAACCAGCGTACGACCTCCGTATCCAAAGTTTTAATTGTTATTTCTAATTAAATACATATAATAACAGTAAAGGTGGCATTAAATTATAAAATTACAAACCTTTGATGATCTACTGAAGCAAAGACTTTGATTTTGAGAGAAATAGGGCACGAGGTTTGTGAAGGTTTCGATTCTAGCGCACGGTTTCCTCTCCACTTCGAGATGGAAGGATCATCAAAGATTCTAGGGCTTCGTTCTCGCTTGATTCCGATTTGGAGAAGGTTTTGTGAAGCTTTAGATTTGGGGATAAATAGGGCACAATCTAGTTTTTTGGTTTTGGCTTCCAGACAAAGTGGAGAGAGAAGATAAAAAAACACGGCAGGAGTGTAATATTATTTAAGCATAATGCTCTTGATCTTTTGCTTACATACTAATAACTTACTTATATATAAATTTTTTAAAATTTGTAATATTTATAATTTAAAATTAGATTCAAAATTTTACATTGAATATTTAAATTTTTTAAAAATTATATTGTTCATTGCTTCCGCCTTTGGCCATCGCAAATAAACTTTGAAAGTACAAAATTTGTAATAGATTAGTTTTGTAAATTAATATATATATATATATATAATATATATATATATATATATATATATATATAATGAATGTAAGTTATTAATATATATGTATATATATTAATAACTTATATATATAGATAAGTTCATAATATATATATATATATATATATATATATATAAATATAAATTTGCAATATTTATAATCTATAATTAGATTCAAAAGTTTATATTGAATATTTAATATAAGTTTTGAAAGTAAAAAAATTACAACAAGCTAATAGTTATACTTTTGTAAATTAATATATATATATATATAATGAATGTAAGTTATTAGTATATATATATATATATATATATATAGATAGTGATAGTAGTGTGCATACAAGCCAATCATGTATGATGATAAAGCACGTACTTTGTAAACAATCTTATTTATTTATTAATAAAATATTCATTTATTAAAGGCATTTAATTATCTACATGTTGCTGTTTTTATAATATGTAAATAACCCATAGTTTTAAGCAATGCTTTTAGAATCATGATGATGATCATGCTAATGAGATCTAAATTCTTAGAAAGTTTTAAAACTAAAATAGTTCCCAATCGTGGGATTACTAAAAAGGGGATTAGTAAATCCGGATAGATTGGTACATATGTTGCTTGCTCATTGGATGAGGATGATTGATCTCATGATCATTTGTGTGGAGACACTAAAGCAAGTATGTAGGTGCTTATTGGAGAATAAGTTCACTGAACGTGATTCGCTATGGAATACCTAATGGAGATTTACTCGCCTGTCAATAGGAATTCCTAATGTGATAGTAGTACAAGTAATCCTTGGACTTGAGATCATCATAGTATCTTGTATGTAACAAATTATACTTTGACTTATTCCTTAAGACCTTTTAAGGCATATATAGGGTATGCTTGGGTATAATGAGTTACATATGGAGATAATGAATGATCAATAAAGAATCTACCACCTCTAGTAAAGAGGAGATATGTCCTATGTGATTCGTTAAATGACAACCCAGGAATCCTTGGCCAAGGTGAAATGAAATTAGAAAGGAGTTTCTAATTTGCATTATTTGGAGTTGTGCATTTTCTAATCGAAATACATATAATTAAATAAAATAAGACTTGACAGTAAATCCATGTCTTATATTTAATTGGGACATTGTATGGTGGAAGGATTGAATTGTACGGTAACTATTTACTCACAGGTTCTTTTTGATTAATGTTGAAATCTATATTATCTGGAAAGTCGTTGATCGCTAGGGAGGCTTATCCCTATTGTAGAATAAATATTATTTATTTAAATAAATTATTAGTTTAATTTATTTATTTAAATAAGATTAAAATTGTTTTAATTGATTTATTCACAACCGGTTTAATATGGAGAACCTAAAGGGTCACACCATAAAAGGAAGAATAATTATTTAAGAAGGTAATGGCATAATCGTAATAATGCATTAAGTATAATTAATTTAATCTATGGTGATAGAATAAATTAAATAGCTTAATGTTTATTATTTAATATTTTGGAAATATTAAATATAAATTAATAAGAGGAGTCTTATTAATATTATTACAATTATTATTATTTTAATTTCTAAAGGAGTTTAGTAATTAATTTAATATTTAGTACTCTCATTTATTCCTAATAAGATTAGGAGACAAATTAATTAAATGAATTTAATTAATTATTCCCATGTGGTGGGAAGCCTAAATTAATTAAAGGAGTTTAATTAATTAAAAGAAATCCCATGTCTAATAGGATTAGAAGGGTTGACCAATGTCTATATAAGAGAAGTCTTATAATAGATATTAGATTGATGTAATTCCAATTGTTGGAGAGTACTCCTTTTCTATAGAGGATAGAAAACTAAGGTTAAGCCAAACACCCTCCTTCTTGATAATTCATCTTCCTTGGTGGATCACCTCTAGAGGCCAAACACTTGGGTGGCTAACGTTGATCAAAGAAAGGAATCTAACCTGAAAATTCAAGGAGATCACGAAGAACAAGGAGTTGAACTAGTACCTGTGGAAGCTTCGTTCTACAAGGGTATGATTCCATAACTTCTTATTTATCGTTTTAAATTAATAATTTGCATAAAGGATGATCCGGGTAATGGTTTTGTAGAAATTTTTTAAACTCTGATATACCATGCTTCCGCTAATTTTTATAATTTGATTGCGTCACGATTTCGTACAAACCCAACAGTGGCATCAGAGCCAAATCTTTATGCAATTATTAATTATTTTTTTTGATTTCATATACATATGGGTATGTATTTAAAATAATTTATTGGGCATAATTTTATTGTATAAAATTATATTTTTTAAGAAAAAAAAAAGACTTTTTTTGGGACGAATCATAATTTTTTTTTTTTGGTGCTAATCTTGAATTCTGCAAAGAAAAGGTGTTGTCTCTTTCTTACTCCAAAAAGAAGGTGACCCATCAGGAAAGGACTTTTTTAATAAACCTGCAGGACTCTTTTAATAAAAGAAGGTGACTTCTTTTTAAAAAATAAATATGATATATTTATATATTATATTCTAAATAATTTTATAATTAAAATAAAGAGTTTATTTTAATCTTGAAATTGGATTTCATGCAATTTAAAATTGCCCATTAAATGATACTCATATATATATGGAATGTTTTAATTCATGAGATGAATATTTATTTATTGATATATGGTGATATGTATGAAAATAAATGGGGATTGATTATGGACTATTTGACCAATGTGATTGGATTTTATTTTAGTTGAATGCTTGAATGAATGGGTTTTATTAAATGGGGTCTGCGTACCTCGTCTTCTCTAATTTTTTTTTTCTTGATGTAAAATTCTATCTCCCTCCTATGTACTTCCCCTTGACTGTTGATCAAGGTTTCTATTTAAATTAAATAGTTTAATGTAATAGAAATAGTTAGAATTATCTTTAAAAATTGGAGACCAAGGAGCAAGGAGCGCGTGAAGACCCGTTTGTATGGAGCCCGAGTTTAAATGTAATAGTTATATTTAAATTTAAATTCTTGCACTCCTAGGTTTGACCTTTTGGTTCACTTGGTGGCTCTAGTGAACCAAACTAGAATAAAAGTCCATAATCAATCCGGGTAGAATATAATATTCTATATTGCATGCTAAATATTATATATATTATATTTTATGCAAACATGCTTCGCATGTTTAATAAAATGACGCGTATTTTATATATATATGTGCATGCGCGCTAAACAAGATGAGACAAATAATAACAAACCCCTCAAAGAAATAATATTAAGTCCGAAGCGTTCAAATGATATTTGGAATATCGAACGTCGCCTTCTAGCATGATAAATTAATAGAGTATTAAATATTTAATATGAGCTTGTTGTGCTATCCACAAGGCGAGTATTGCGTATTTAAGATGTTAATTAATCACATTTGATGCTTATCAAGAAAATTGAACGATCTAGTCTTGTTGTGCTATCCACAAGGACGAACATTTTTCTTTTTTGAATTTATGGAAGTGCTAGGCTGGACTTAACTTAAATCATTTTAGTTCGGATGTGCACACACTTGACCATTATGATTTAAGAGGCAAAATAAAAGGAGTTATATAGTGTTGTAATTGACAAGAGTTGTCTACCTATTTATTTGTATATCGCTTGTTGTGCTATCCACAAGGTTATATACATTTGAAATGGGATCCTTATTCTCACTAGCAAATCTTTAATTAGATGTTGCCGAACTATATAAGTGAGGGTAATATAGTTTGATGAAAATAGTGGGAGATACCAATTTAAAATAAAGACCTAAATTTATTTTGGTATGCAAAATTAATAAAATGAATGTTTGCTAAAATGTTATTTTTCACATGCAGAATTTTAAAAATGTCTAAATCACTAATCTCACTACGAAGCATACTTGATGCAAACAAGCTTACCGGGCCGAATTATGAGGACTGGCTAAGAAATCTGAGAATTGTTCTCACGGCTGAAAAGATTTCTTATGTCCTAAATTCAACTGTCCCTGAATCTGTTTCAGAAACAGCCTCTGAGGAAGAGATTGCCACTTTCAATAAGTGGCAAGATGATGCATCTGTGGCTCAATGCATCATGCTCGCATCCATGAATAACGAGCTTCAGCGTCAGCACGAAAAAATGGATGCTCCTGCTATGCTGCTTCACCTCAAGGAGTTGTATGGTGAACAGAGTAGGACTGCTAGATATGAGATATCTAAGGAGCTCTTCCGATCTCGGATGACCGAGGGTACTGCCGTCGAGACTCATGTCCTGAAAGTGATCAATTTGATTGAACGCCTTGGACAGCTTGGGTTCGTCATGGATGGGGAGTTGAGTCAAGACTTGGTCTTGCAGTCACTCCCTGAGACCTTCTCGCAGTTTGTGGTTAATTTTCACATGAATAAGCTAGATGTCAGCTTGCCTGAGCTGCTTAACATGCTGAAAACTGCAGAAGGTCACTTCCCATCCAAGAAGAACCATATCTTGATGGTGGATTCTTCCAATAAAAGGAAGAGACCTAAGGTATCTTCTGAAAAGAAGAAATCCAAGAAGGCTAAGGGAAAGGGGAAAGAAAAGGAACAAAAGAAACCTGAACCAGCTAAAGGAATGTGCTTTCATTGCAACAAGCCGGGACATTGGAAAAGGAACTGCAAGAAGTATCTAGCAGAGAAGAAGCTTGGAGAAGCTTCGACTTCCAATCAAGGTTTGTTTATGATTGAAATTAATTTTTCTGAAAGTCATAATTCTACTTGGGTATTGGATACCGGCTGTGGTTCTCACATATGTAATACTGTGCAGGGACTGGTCAGAAGTAGAAAGCTGAACAATGATGAGGTGATCCTACGAGTGGGGAATGGAGCAAAGGTTGCTGCATTAGCTGTAGGAACTTATTATTTAGCAATGCCTTCGGGCAAGTCCATTTATCTTAATAATTGTTATTATGTTCCGAATATTATTAAAAACATTATTTCAATTTCTGTATTGGATATGGAAGGATTTAACGTTGTTATAAAGAACAATAGTTGTTCTATTTATAAAGACGATGTTTTATATGGTAATGGAAATTTGCGAAATGGACTTTATACACTTGACTTACAAGAAAATATATTTCAAATTGAACAAACTAAGAAAAGGAAAAGAGATGATATTAATTATACCTACATGTGGCACTGTAGACTCGGTCATATCAATGAAACAAGATTATCCAAGTTGCATAAAGATGGGCTCCTCGAGCTATCCGATTATGAATCATATCCAACTTGTGAATCTTGTCTCATGGGTAAAATGACTAAATCTCCTTTTAGTGGAAGAGGAGAAAGAGTTACAGAGTTGTTGACATTGATTCACACAGACGTTTGTGGGCCTATGACAACAAGTGCACGGGGTGGGTATTCTTATTTTATTACTTTCACTGATGATCACTCAAGATTTGGATATGTGTATTTAATGAAATACAAGTCAGAATCATTTGAAAAGTTCAAAGAGTTCAGAAGTGAAGTAGAGAAACAAACGGGCAAGAGTATAAAGATACTTCGATCAGATCGAGGCGGAGAATACTTAAGCGGTGAGTTTCTCAATTGTCTCAAAGAAAATGGTATAATCTCACAATGGACTCCTCCAGGTACACCACAGTTAAATGGAGTATCTGAAAGGAGAAATCGAACACTGTTAGACATGGTTCGATCCATGATGAGTTTTACCGACCTTCCAATTTCCTTCTGGGGATATGCCCTAGAAACGGCTGCATACCTACTTAACAAGGTATCTACCAAATCCGTCCCAAAGACTCCATATGAGATGTGGAAGGGGAGGAAACCAAATCTTAAGCATGTTAAGACTTGGGGTTGTCCAGCTTATGTCAAAAAGTTTGAACATGATAAGCTACAGACTAAATCCGAAAAGTGTAGATTTGTGGGATACCCTAAAGAAACTGTAGGGTATTATTTCTATCATCTAACTGATCAAAAGGTGTTTGTTGCGAAACATGCTGTCTTCTTGGAAAAGGAGTTTATCCATGAAGGGGTCAGTGGGAGTAAGATATATCTTGAAGAAGTTCAAGAACCACAAATTACCACAGATCAAAGTCAGGTACCTGACCAAGTAGAAGAACCTACTATACCACACCCTGTTCGTAAATCTTGGAGAGTACCGAAGATACCTGAGAGGTATGGATTCGTTATAGAGGATGACGATGAGGTACACATCATGAATGATGATGATCCATTGAATTACGAACAGGCCATGAGTAATAAAGACTCAGGGAAATGGCTTGAAGCCATGAAATCCGAAATGGACTCCATGTATGAAAACAAAGTATGGACTTTGGTTTCACCACCTGAAGGCATTAAGCCTATTGGGTGTAAATGGGTCTTTAAAAGAAAGACTGGAGCGGACGGCAAGGTGGAGACCTATAAGGCCCGACTGGTTGCAAAAGGTTTCAAACAAAGACAAGGAGTTGATTATGATGAAACCTTTTCACCAGTAGCTATGCTCAAGTCCATTCGGATTTTGCTTGCAATTGCAGCTTATAACGACTATGAGATCTGGCAGATGGACGTGAAAACGGCCTTCCTCAATGGAAAACTTGAGGAGGATGTGTATATGACACAGCCAGAGGGATTTGTTTCAAAGGTTGGAATAAATCAAGTCTGTAAGCTGCAACGATCCATTTATGGATTGAAGCAAGCTTCTCGTAGATGGAACATTCGTTTTGATGAGACAATCAAAGAGTTTGATTTTATCAAAAATGACGATGAACCATGTGTGTACAAGAAGGTTAGTGGGAGCGTAATTTCATTCCTTGTATTATATGTTGATGATATATTACTGATAGGGAATGACATTCCTATGCTACAATCAATTAAAATCTGGTTATCTAAACACTTCTCCATGAAGGACTTGGGAGAAGCATCCTATATTTTGGGGATAAAGATCTATAGAGATAGATCTAAAAGGATGCTTGGTTTATCCCAAGGAACGTACATTGATACGATGCTAAAGAGGTTTAGCATGGAAGATTCCAAAAGAAGTCTCATGCCGATGAGCCATGGAATACATCTCTCCAAGAAACAGGCCCCAAAGACACCTGAGGAGAGAGACCGTATGAGTAAGATACCTTATGCTTCTGCAATAGGATCTATCATGTACGGTATGATATGTACTAGACCGGATGTTGCTCATGCACTTAGTGTAACGAGCAGATACCAGTCGAATCCTGGAGAAGAGCACTGGAAGGCAGTGAAAAATATCCTAAAGTACTTGAGAAGGACTAAAGATATTTTTCTTGTCTACGGTGGGTCTGAATTAAAACTCGAGGGCTTCACAGACTCAAGTTTTCAAACGGACCAAGATGACAGTAAATCTGTTTCGGGGTATGTTTTACCTTGAACGGAGGCGCAGCGAGTTGGAAGAGTTCCAAGCAGCAAACAGTTGCTGATTCAGTGACAGAGGCAGAGTATATAGCTGCAAGTGAAGCTGCAAAGGAAGCTGTTTGGATGAAGAAGTTCATAACTGAACTTGGTGTGGTTCCTAGCATTGGAGAAGCAGTTCCCGTTTACTGTGACAACACAGGAGCAGTTGCACAGGCTAAGGAACCCAGGTCTCATCAGAAATCTAAACACGTGTTGCGGCGATTTCACTTGATCAGGGAGATCATTGAAAGAGGAGACGTCACCTTGGAGCGTGTAGACTCTCAAGATAACATTGTAGATCCATTTACTAAAGCTTTAACACAACAGCAGTTTGATCGTCACTTAGAGAAGATGGGTATGAGATACCATGGCGATTGGCTTTAGTGCAAGTGGGAGATTGATAGTAGTGTGCATACAAGCCAATCATGTATGATGATAAAGCACGTACTTTGTAAACAATCTTATTTATTTATTAATAAAATATTCATTTATTAAAGGCATTTAATTATCTACATGTTGCTGTTTTTATAATATGTAAATAACCCATAGTTTTAAGCAATGCTTTTAGAATCATGATGATGATCATGCTAATGAGATCTAAATTCTTAGAAAGTTTTAAAACTAAAATAGTTCCCAATCGTGGGATTACTAAAAAGGGGATTAGTAAATCCGGATAGATTGGTACATATGTTGCTTGCTCATTGGATGAGGATGATTGATCTCATGATCATTTGTGTGGAGACACTAAAGCAAGTATGTAGGTGCTTATTGGAGAATAAGTTCACTGAACGTGATTCGCTATGGAATACCTAATGGAGATTTACTCGCCTGTCAATAGGAATTCCTAATGTGATAGTAGTACAAGTAATCCTTGGACTTGAGATCATCATAGTATCTTGTATGTAACAAATTATACTTTGACTTATTCCTTAAGACCTTTTAAGGCATATATAGGGTATGCTTGGGTATAATGAGTTACATATGGAGATAATGAATGATCAATAAAGAATCTACCACCTCTAGTAAAAGAGGAGATATGTCCTATGTGATTCGTTAAATGACAACCCAGGAATCCTTGGCCAAGGTGAAATGAAATTAGAAAGGAGTTTCTAATTTGCATTATTTGGAGTTGTGCATTTTCTAATCGAAATACATATAATTAAATAAAATAAGACTTGACAGTAAATCCATGTCTTATATTTAATTGGGACATTGTATGGTGGAAGGATTGAATTGTACAGTAACTATTTACTCACAGGTTCTTTTTGATTAATGTTGAAATCTATATTATCTGGAAAGTCGTTGATCGCTAGGGAGGCTTATCCCTATTGTAGAATAAATATTATTTATTTAAATAAATTATTAGTTTAATTTATTTATTTAAATAAGATTAAAATTGTTTTAATTGATTTATTCACAACCGGTTTAATATGGAGAACCTAAAGGGTCACACCATAAAAGGAAGAATAATTATTTAAGAAGGTAATGGCATAATCGTAATAATGCATTAAGTATAATTAATTTAATCTATGGTGATAGAATAAATTAAATAGCTTAATGTTTATTATTTAATATTTTGGAAATATTAAATATAAATTAATAAGAGGAGTCTTATTAATATTATTACAATTATTATTATTTTAATTTCTAAAGGAGTTTAGTAATTAATTTAATATTTAGTACTCTCATTTATTCCTAATAAGATTAGGAGACAAATTAATTAAATGAATTTAATTAATTATTCCCATGTGGTGGGAAGCCTAAATTAATTAAAGGAGTTTAATTAATTAAAAGAAATCCCATGTCTAATAGGATTAGAAGGGTTGACCAATGTCTATATAAGAGAAGTCTTATAATAGATATTAGATTGATGTAATTCCAATTGTTGGAGAGTACTCCTTTTCTATAGAGGATAGAAAACTAAGGTTAAGCCAAACACCCTCCTTCTTGATAATTCATCTTCCTTGGTGGATCACCTCTAAAGGCCAAACACTTGGGTGGCTAACGTTGATCAAAGAAAGGAATCTAACCTGAAAATTCAAGGAGATCACGAAGAACAAGGAGTTGAACTAGTACCTGTGGAAGCTTCGTTCTACAAGGGTATGATTCCATAACTTCTTATTTATCGTTTTAAATTAATAATTTGCATAAAGGATGATCCGGGTAATGGTTTTGTAGAAATTTTTTAAACTCTGATATACCATGCTTCCGCTAATTTTTATAATTTGATTGCGTCACGATTTCGTACAAACCCAACAGATAGGACAGATCAAAAACATTCATTCATTTTAAAATATTTAACTAGCATTCATTCAAATTGTGGAAAAAGAAATAATACAATAAGTTTAACTCTGCCCACAAATTTTATATTTTTTTTATAAAAAATAATTTTAATTATATGTTGTAGAACAAAGGCCATAAATTTTTGTGGAAAAAAACAAAGAGTTCAAAAAAATTAACTAGCATTATATTATATATAAGTCAAGTACTAGAAATATAGAGTTTTGTACAAAAAAAAAGAAATATAGAATTAAATTACGAGTGGATGAATAATTTTCATTATATGGATAAGTTTAACAAGCATTCATTCAAAGATATCCTCAAAACAAAATTTGAAGGAATACTAGTTAAACTTATTGTATTATCTTTATTTTTGAAGACATGTTGTGGTGAATGCTAATCCTTTATGGTTTATTATTGTATTAAATAGGAAGATTTATTCTCTTTAATTTTAGCAAATTTAAAATTATTTTAAAGTTGATAAAATGTTATTTTTAATAAAAATTTAATTAATACTATTAACATAAAAATATAATAAATTTTAATAATACATAAAATTAAAAAATCAATTTGAATATGTTTGGATAAATTAACTTATATTTTAGATTGAGTGGTTTGTTTGTTTGTTGGGTTACTTTTTATCCAGATAAATATATTGGTGAGAAACAGAGATAGGAAGGGGACTATATATATATTGCCACATGGCCACTTACTATTTTTTAAGTATCCATACATAGCTACTTACTCTCTTTATTTTCCCACCCGCATGCGGGTGGTACGCATAAGAAGGGGACCCTAAATATATTTATAAACAAATATTCATATAAATTTATCTCTAAAAATTATAAACAAAAATTCATATAAATATTTAGAGATAAATTTAGATAAATATTCTTATATAAATATTTATATAAGAACAATCGACCATAATCATTTATATAAGAGCATTTAAAATTTATAAATATTTGTTAATAAAAATTTATATAAACAAATATAAATATTTGTTTATAAATTTAAACATATTCATCTAAAATTTATATATGAATATTGTTTATAAATATTTATATGAATATTTAGAGATAAATTTATAAATATTTATATGAATATTTGTTTATATATATATATATATATATATATATATATATATATATATATATATATAAAACTATTCATAATTACTTTATATAAATATTCGTAGTTACTTTATATATATTTAGTTTAATATTGAGATTTGATTAGTATTTTATTTAGTTTGACAAGGAATTTAAAAAGGAATATTTATATATATATATATATATAAATTGGTAGAATAAATTTAAAAATATTGGAGACACAAAAAATATTTATATATATATAGATGGTAGTAGAATTTATCTAATACACAAAAAATATAGCACATGAAGCAAATATTTTATGTCATAGCTAGGATTCAAACATATAAATTTATATTTATAATTTAAAATTTAGGATGTCATAAATTAACAAAGAACAAATTTAATTAATAAAACTCTTTTGTATAACGGATGAGTAATATTTTAGTATTTTTAAAGGAAATATTTTTCACAATAAACTCAATAAAATTATATTACCATTGATTATTTTTTTCTTTTCATTATCCACTCGCTAGAATATTCTCATTTTTTAGTAGCGATAATTATACAAAATAATACGATATACTAAAGTTTGTCGTTATAATTTTTATCGTACCAATCTATTAGACTAATATAATTTACTATTTTTAGGGAAATACATTCTCATTTTAATATTCGAAAAATTAAAACTCTTTTTTTAAAAAAAAGAATCATAACTATTTATAGAGTTCATAAATAATTGTATAATGGTGTAAAACATTAATAAATAAAATTATGAGTGTGAATTTAGAAAATAAAAACAATAATTAATGATTTTTTTAATTAAATTTTCTTATTTCATATGTTTGAACTAAAACAAGAAAACACTTTTACATGATATGTGTTTGATAATTATGTGTTTAATAAATAAATTCATCTATGTGATTAAATTGTTTTTGTTTTATGAAAATAAAGTTTTATTTTTTTGAATATATATTTTCTAAAACTTTACTCTTTTTATAAAAAATGAAAAATTTTCCAATTTTTTTTCCTGAAAATAATAATTATTTTCAAAACTTTTTAATTTAGTTTTTTTAAAATTTTAATTAGTATTTTTTATTTATCTTTAAATATTTTTATTTTTTATTTTTGTATTTTAATTTATATTTTTAATTTTTGTTCTTCAAAATTCAAATATTAAAAATATATATAATAATGGTAAAGATACTAAAAAAAAATTCAAAAAATAATGTTGTATATAAAAAAAGGAAAAAATCAACTTTTTTTTAAACAAAGTTTTATTTTCTTATTTAATTTTTTTGAATATATATTTTATGAAACTTTATTAACTTTTGAAAAAAAAATAAATTTCTAATATTTTTTTCTTAAAATAATAATTATTTTTATAAAATAATAATAATTTTTAATATTTTAAAATAATTAATATTTTATATTTAAAATAAAATTTTATTTTTATATATAAAATAAAATTTTAATTTCATATTTAAAATAAAATATTGTTTTTATAAAGTTTTAAAAATAAATATTATTTTAAGAAAAAAATATTAGAAACTTTTATTTTTTTCAAAAATGTGTAAAGTTTCATAAAATATAGATTCAAAAAAAGTAATGTTAAATTTTTTAAAATCTTAATTATTTTTATGAAAATTTACACATTTAAAAAAAAATTATTTTTGTTTTAAGAAAAATAAGTTTTATTTTTTGAATATATATTTTATAAAACTTTACACTTTTTTGAAAAAAATAAAAAAATTTCCAAATTTTTTTCCTAAAAATAATAATTATTTCTAAAACTTTTTAATTTATTTATTTTAATATTTTGAATTAGTATTTTTTTATTTATTGTAAACTATTTTTTGTTTTTTGTTTTTTTAATTTATATTTATATTGTTTGTTTTTAAAAATTCTAATATTAAAAATACATATAATAATGGAAAAGATATTTAAAAAAATCAAAAATAATGTTGTATATAATAAAGGAGAAAATCAATTTTTTTTTAAATAAAGTTTTATTTTCTTATTTAATTTTTCTGAATCTATATTTTATGAAACTTTATTCATTTTGAAAAAAATTTCTTATATTCTTTTCTTAAAATAATAATTATTTTTATAAAATATTAATTATTTTTGTAAAATAATAATAATTTTTAATATTATTATTTAACAATAATAATAATTTTGATTTTAAAATAATTAATATTTTTATATTTAACATAAAATAATGTTTTTATATTAAAAATAAAAAATAAATTTTATATTTAAAGTAAAATATTATTTTTATAAAGTTTTAAAAATAAATATTATTTTAAGAAAAAAATATTAGATAGTTTTGTTTTTTCAAAAATGAGTAGAGTTTCATAAAATATAGATTAAAAAAAAA
The DNA here is from genome assembly GCA_020205555.1 of Panax stipuleanatus. Lineage (NCBI taxonomy): Eukaryota > Viridiplantae > Streptophyta > Magnoliopsida > Apiales > Araliaceae > Panax > Panax stipuleanatus. The sequence goes on along the minus strand of CM035122.1, from coordinate 99,243,423 downwards.
CTAATGTTAAATTTTTTTAAATCTTAATTTATTTTTATGAAAATTTACAAATTTTTAAAAAAGTTAATTTTGTTTTATGAAAATAAAGTTTTATTTTTTGAATATATATTTTATAAAACTTTACTCTTATTTTAAAAAAGGAAAAAGTTTCAAATTTTTTCCTGAAAATAATTAATTTTTTTAAAAATTTTAATTTATTTTTTAAAAAATTTGAGTCACTATTTTTTATTAATCCTTTATTGTTTTTTATTTTTTGTATTTTAATCTATCTTTTTAGTTTTTGTTTTTAAAAATTCTAATATTAAAAATACATATAATAATGGTAAAGATATAAATTTTTTTTCTTAAAATAATGTTGTACAAAAAACAGGAAAAAATCTATTTTTCTAAAATAAATTTTTATTTTCTTATTTAATTTTTTTGAATCTATATTTTATGAAACTTAACTCATTTTTGAAAAATATAAATTCCTAATATTTTTTCTTAAAATAATAATTATTTTATAATTTTTAAAAATTATATTTTATTTTAAATATAACAAATACTTAGTATTTTGACAATAATGTTTTATTTTAAAATATTAAAAATCATAATTATTTTTAAATTATTTAAAAAAATATTCATTTTAAAATATAAATTTAATTACTATTTTAAAAATAATAATTTTTTAAAATATTAATAATAATATATATTTTAAAATTATTAAAAAATATATTTTATTTAAAAATATTAAATATAATTATTATTTTAATTTTTTTAAAATAATATTTTTCTTAAAATAAGAAAATTAACTATTCTTAAAATAATTATTTTATTTTAAAGTATTAAAAATATTTATTATTTAAATTTTTTTAAAAAATAATAATTTTTTTTAAATATTAAATATAATTATTATTTTAAAAATTATTTTATTTTAAAATATTAAAAATTGGGGTTGGGTTAAACTGGGTTGGGTTTGGTCAAAATGGGTCGGGTTAGGGTCAAATCGGGTAGGAGGAACAGAAACATTCAAAAAATCTCACTTTAAGGACCTAATTGTCGAAAAATAAACTTTAGGGACAATTTTGAAAGTAAGTGGCAACTTGGAGGGACAGAAATGGCATTCAATCATTTATAAATTAGTTTGACCAACTTATAAGTCATTGTCAAACACCCTCTAATTCAAGATATAAAGTGAAATTAATATCTGATTATAAAAAAATTTGCAAGTCTAGAAAAAAGGAGAATTTAAAAAAGGGGAGTTAAAAAGGAACTTACACACCATTGGTAAAACTTAATTGGTCTATGTCGGAACTATTGGTGAAACTTAATTGGTGCAGTTTGGTCGATTTTTGGTGCAATTTCGGGAGCAATTTCGATTCCTTGCTCTGCCCTTGTCAAAATGTATATATGTAAAATAACGAGTTACAAGAAAAATTAATATAAATTATTTAGAAATTAATTATATATTTTTTTCAAAATTATAAGTGAACGAATATGATCATTATAAACTACATCCAATTGACTACAAATTCTATTTTTTGTAAATTAGAAAATATATCTATATGTGCTCAATTTTAATTTTAAAAATTATAACTTTGAAAAAAAAAATTAAAACTGGGCATTTATTTTGAGACGAAGGGAGTGAAATATTTGACTGTATAAAATTGCGTCCAAATAAATAAAAAAATTTAAAGGCAAAATGATGCGTTTTGGGGGAAAAAAAGAGGTCGAAACATTCCTATTGGGTTTACTTACTTTTGGGCAACAATTTACTAATTGTTGCAAAAAAATCTATAAAATACGCAACGAAAAAAAATTGTTGACAATGAGTGTGGCCTATATTAGACAACGAAATATAGCAACAAAAAAGTTTTCGTTGCCGACGATGAGGAGAAATCTCATCGGCAACAAAAAATTGTAAATAGGCGGATTTTTTTTCCCGCCAATGATTTGGCAACGAAATTTTGCAACGACTTATGAATTTCGTTACGAAAAATGAAAGCCTTTCACAAACTGCAACGAATGACAAATTTCGTTGCTAAACATGCATTTTTGGCAACGACTTTATAAGTCGTTGCTCGAAAAATCGTTGACAAATGTCTATTTTTTTGTAGTGTAAGGAAGGAAAAAGAAAGTTTACAATGACTAGGCTTAAAGGAAGCAGTTCAGTTATTGCTTTGTAGCTTCTTGTTCTAGGGTCCATGTCCATATAACATACTTCTCCAGTATAAAAAGAATGCATCTATGCTTTAATGACATAGCGTTAAAGGCCTCTGATAAGTCATACATGAGAGAGACATTTCCCACCGATATATCCTTAAAGAGAAAGAATAAAAATCATTAGATATACATTAATACACTTCACAAAGCCCACTTTCTTCATTTCCTTCCAAACACCAATAAGAGGGGGATAAAGAAAACTGCACCTCATCATCAACTCAAATACAGCACACCTAATATTTGGAATCTCTATGTCCTTGGCATCCCCCTTTCCTGCAATGTATTCATTGAAAACGACATGGCAATCATAAACATAATATACATAAAGAGTGAAACCATATTTCAATATACATAAAATACATAACACTGGCAACCAACAAATTTATAATAGCAAATTGACTTTATAATTATCAATATAGTACAGGCTGATCACCTGGACATGCTCTTAAGTGATATTGGGCTTACGGTCTTGTATCGGGTTATCCTTTTATGATTGGAAATGAAAAAGAATGTTCATGGTCTTTGACCAGCTCAGATTCTTAAGTGACTATGTCCTTGAGAATGATTTTAAAGGAATTTAAAACATTATCTTGATTATTCCTATTACTTTATAACTATTGTACAGTTATTGAAGATGGAGTCATATGATTCTTGATTTTGTGGTTGCAAAGTAAATATTAAACTTGCTGAGCTAGTTATGCTCATTCTTGCTTAAAATCATATGTTTAAGCTAAGGGCCATCGGACCGAAGGATTGAGTAAGGACAAGGGCAAATCCAAGATGAATACTTAGCTACCCTTGTAATAGCATAGTACTTTTGTTGTAATGGATGATATTATGACACCAAATGAATTTAAAGGTTATGAAGAACTTGGGAAGGAAGTATTATAATAAAATGTTTAAGCAAACTTATACAGGTGGTTGAAGTATTAAATGGAATGTACGAGTAAATAGTAGTATCGTGGAGCACCATATCCAGGGTTTTAAGGTACTCGGATTTGGGTGCGTTACATAATGTGCTCCCAATTCCACTCCGGTCTTTCTAATGGTTGAAGTAGACCACTCGGCCTCTGGTGCTCTTCTTTGACTCGTTGACAAGTAAGACATCTACTGACGCACTCTGCAATCTCACTTTTTAGATTGGGCCACCAAAAATGCTGTCTAAGATCTCGGTACATATTTGTGCCTCCTGGATGAACAGAATACGTCGTATTGTGTGCTTCGTGCAAGATTTCATCTCTCAGTTCGGTTACAGCTGGCACCCATACTCGACCTTCAAATCTTAATATACCGTTCTTATCCATCTTGAATCCTTCATCTTCATTTTCTACTATCCTCTTCTTTATCTTCTCGCATTCTTCATCCTTCTCTTGTGATACCTTTACTCTATCCAATAATGTTGGACGAGCTTCCATTACAAATACTTTTTCTTCAGACCTTCCAGGTCCCTTCACTTCTATTTCTAATTTCTCCATTTCTCTTATTAACTCCTCCTGAGTTGTCAACTTGAACAATTTCTCCCTTTCCTTTCTACTCAGTGCATTGACAACTACGTTCGCTTTTCCTGGGTGATAAAGAATTTTGAAGTTATAGTCCTTGATTAATTTTAACCACCTCTTTTGTCGCATATTTAGCTCCTTTTGTGTGAAGATATATTTCAGACTCTTGTGGTCTGTGTATATTTCACATTTTTTTCCATACAGATAATGCCTCCAAATCTTCAATGCCAAAACTACTGCCGCTAACTCGAAGTCATGGGTAGGGTATCATTTTTTGTAATCCTTTAATTGGCATGATGCATACGCAATGACCTTGTCATGTTGCATTAGCACACAGCCAAGCCCCTTGTGTGATGCATCACTATACACCACGAAGCCTCCCGCATCGTCCGGTAATGATAATACAGGCGCCTCGCTCAACCTCTTTTTAACTCCTTGAAAGTCTCTTCGCATTTCTTCGTCAAAACAAACTTCACTGTCTTCCTCGTTAGATTGGTCAACCGGGTAGCTATCTTAGAAAAATCTTGGATAAATCTTCGATAATACCCAGCTAACCCTAAGAAACTCCTTACCTCCGTTGGTGTCTTCGGCTGTTCCCAATTACTTACTGCCTCTACCTTCGCAGGGTCCACTAAAATTCCATCCTTGTTCATTATGTGTCCTAGAAACTAGACTTTCTCCATCCAAAATTCACACTTTGAAAATTTTGCGTACATCTTCTCCCTTCTTAGCGCTTCTAATACCAACTTCAGATGTTCGATGTGCTCTTCCTTTGTCTTCGAGTAGATCAAGATGTCGTCGATGAAAACTACCACAAATTTATCCAAGTATGGCTTGAAAACTTGGTTCATCAAGTCCATGAATGTTGCCAGAGCATTAGTCACTCCGAATGACATTATCAAAAACTCGTAGTGCCCATATCAGGTTCGAAACGCCATTTTTGGTATGTCCTCCCGTACCTTTAACTGATGATTTCCCATTCGTAGGTCTATTTTCGAGAAACACTTCGCTCTCTTCAATTGGTCGAAAAGGCCGTCTATCCTTGGCAGCGGATATCTATTATTGATTGTTAATCTGTTCAAATCTCGATAATCGATACAGAGCCTCAACGATCCATCCTTCTTCTTAACAAATAAAACTGGTGCTCCCCAAGGAGACCCACTCGACCGAATATAACCCTTATCTAGCAATTCTTACAATTATATCATTAATTCCTTCATTTCTACCGGCGTCATTCGATATGGATCTTTCAAAATCGGCGAAGTCTCTGGCGCTAAGTCAGTTACGAATTCGATTTCGCTGTCTGGCAGAAAACCAGGCAGATCGTTCGAAAATAAGTCTTGAAATTCTCTCACCACGGATATATCCTTAATTTCTATTCCATTTCTCTGCGTATCTATAACATAGGCTAAGTATCCTACACATCCTTTTCTTAACAATTTCTTGGCCTGCATCATCGTAAGACAACACGATTGCTTAAGCAATGAGCTACCATAAAACACCACCTTAGACCGATTTAAGGTCTGAAGGTTCACTCTTCTTCTGACAGTCAATTATCGCAGCATGGTTATATAACCAATCCACTCCTAGTATCATGTCAAATTCCCCCAATCTAATCTGAATTAAGTCTACACTTAGTTCGTGTCCTCTAAGGTTTGCACAACAATTTTGTTATACGAACTCTACGGGGATTACTTCCTTATTTACAACTTCTATGTTTAAAGGATTTCCTAATTGTTCTTGGGGTAAGAATAATCGACTAGCAAATTCTTCAGACACAAATGAACAGATAACACCCGAAATAAATAACGCATAGGCATTTATATTATTGATTGGGATAATACTTGACACCACGTCCTTCGCAGCTACTACATCCTGGATGGCTATGTTTGATGTTCTGGCAGTTGGTCGATTGGATTGTGTCGGCCCACCGATTATGAGCTTGATGCCTCCTCCGTGATGGCCGTTTCCTTCGCTACTTCCTTTCTTCGGGCAGTCATTGATTTGATGCTCAGTTGAGCCACAAGCGAAACATCCCTTGATCTTCTTGGGCTTTGAGCAGTTTGGTGAAATGTGCCCCTCATAGCTGCAATTGTAGGAAACACTGCGCCCCTTCTAGCACTCCCCTTGGTGGTTCTTCCCATACTTCGAGCATCCTTCCGCTCTCTTCTTAAACCCTCCTTGGTGACTTCCCACTTGATGGTTGTTTTTGTTGTTGTTGTTGTCCCACTTTCTCTTTCCTAAATTGCTTCCTCCACTGCTATTTCCTCCCCGGCTCTCTCCTCTAGTCTTCTTACTCTTCTTCTCCTTGTTATACTTACTCAAGGCCTCACTACCTTCTTCTGCAATGATGGCTGTCGACGTCGAAAAAAAATCCGTGGGTCAGGTCACAACCCAGATCTTCCTCTCTTCCTAAGTTATCTCTACACTTACTCTTTTTATTGCAAAAAAAGGTTTTGAAGGGTTTTTTAGGAAAAGGCCAACATGTATCATGTCGACGATTTGAACATTTTACAGAGTCGCCAGTTGGTAGATTTGAAATGGTTGTACCAACTCAACCGAGTTTTGTTTGAAAGAGGCCCAATTGCTGGACACTGTCCAAACTTGATCTTTGAAAACAAAGTTTTGAGCTCGGGGGCTTGGTTAAGTGCGGGGAAGGTGTTTGGCACCCCACAACTCCCGTGTAAACACGGTACCGCATCTTTTCAATATTTTCCTTTTAAAAATAAAATGTATATGTGAATGTTATTTTAAAAATTGGGCCTATGTTTGATTGGAAAACAAGTCTATGCATCATTAAACTTATATACGAAGGGTTTGATTTGATTTGCAAAAAGTCTTTGATTTGATTTGTAGAAGTGTTTGATTTGATTTGCAAAAGCTTCTTTTTTTGAAAAGATTATTAAAGTTATATTTTGAAAGAATTTTATCAAACCCCTACGCTAACATAGGAACTAAAGTATATTGATACTTTAATTTTATCTTTTCAGCCTTAAGGCACAATTTGAATGGTGATTGTCGGGCTGCGAAGCATCCTCGACCACAAAAATAAATATGAGTGTTAGTCTCCTCATGGGCATGACAGCCATCGGAGGGACTCTGACACGACAAACCATTATTCTCATTATTTTGAGACCTTAAATCCGGATAACCATTTTAAGGCCTTTTGTATGTATATTTTACAGAAAAACTGGCAGGGTAAATTTGTAAAGTAGAGTTTGTCCATCGTGGGAATTAGATTCTGATCAGTTTGATCATCAATCCCACGATTCCTAGGCTCACATATGAGTAGCCAATAAACCTGCACAGTTCAAATTCGTACAGAAACATATATATATCCCAAATGTCGCCAGAACCGAGGATTCATTCAGTAAATCCTGGCTCGCACATGGCCGAAGCGTCTCGTTCCAACTAGATAGCAATCTAAGGGCCGCGAGGTTGCTTTTACAACTAAAACTAGAAAAATGCTAAAATTAAATAAATCTCAGCCATTGTTGTGTCGTTTTGATGTTAACAAAACAGACACACACGCGTGCAAGCTTACACGATCAACAAGTAATATAAGATAAGTAAAGATCGTTCCCACAGAGAAAAACAATTAAGTTTAAACTATCATGCAACAATTCTATAGCTATTTTCGGCTGCTCAAACGAGTATCAAAGTGTGATTTAATAACTAGAATGATTTTAAAGTAAAATTAACTAATTAATAGACGATGGAATCAAATGGGAGAGATATGGGATCCTAACTTCACCTATTGCACCATCCAAACTATACACCTCATGTCAAGCCTAATTAATTACCTAGGATTGCTAGTCAAGAGCACGAATGTGAGAAATGGTTATCTTTCAATAAACCAAGTCCATATCATATAAAATCCACAAAGGAGATAGAATTCACATGAACATCAAGAAAACCTAAATCACTGTATGTCTATGTGATTTACAAGCAATATCGAGTTAAGTACAAACTCCCAATTGGCTACATATGGTAAGCCGGTATATTTCTATTCGGATTACGAATCATAAAATTCATCACATGCAAATTTCACGAACATATGTTAGCATGGGAAAATCTTAGTTTATACTTCCTCTTTCAATTCCATATAAACTATTACATTAGATGGTGATCAAGCATCTATTCGATACACACAACCAAGCTAGGGAACCCATACATAAACAATAATACATATCAATGAGGCATACAAGTCTAGATTAAGCAATAAGATTCATTAGAATCCCATAATGGTAGTTAGTTCATCTCTGAACCAATAACCATTATGGGGTTTGAGCAAAGCATTGAAGAAAATATGAAAGTAAAAAGAGTAAGAGAGATGGAAATTGCAAATCTTGTGGTCCTCCTTTCAATAGAGGCTTTCAAGCTAAAGTTCAGACCACAATCAAAACCCCAAAGTGAAACCCTAACAATGAAATCTACTAGAGCTAGAAGGGAGAAGAAGTTAATCTTCAAAGCCCTCCTTTGCTCTCTAAACCCAATAAAATAGTAAAGTATTCAATGCTGTAATAAAATCATGTCTCGATCCCCCCTTGTTCATTGCAAATACACCCAATATATAAAATACACACTCAGTAGAAAGAATAAGTGAAAAACGTCAATTTCTTGACAGGTGCGGCCGCGCGGCCCTCATAGTACATTTGGGGCGCTGCTGCGCGCTTCCCTAGAATATTCTCTGGACTCTGCTAATTGGCGCGGGCGTGCGGCTTCCCTTTGTTATCCCAGCGCAGCCGCGCGGGCCTGTTTCCTGCTGGTGTATTGTTGGTGTTTTGCTTCGTTGTGCTTCTTGCTATTTTCTTTTGCTTCTTACTCCTTCACTCTGCTGCCTCTAGCCCATTTACACATCATACCGACTCCACCTTCTGATCATCATAAGCTCTCTATGAAGCTTTTAGCCATCTCCATGTCAAACCATGCCATTTTCATGCCATTCCATGCCAGTTGAGTTTCTCGCCTAAAATATACAAAATAAAGACAAAACATATCAAAAGACACTAAAATGCTTGAGTTTAAGCCATAATTCTAGTAAGTGGATAGACAAAAAGTAGGTATAAAACCTACTTATCAAATACCCCCAAACTTGAACTATTGCTTGCCCTCAAGCAACAGACACAAATGCAAACTACATGCTATGCAACTAAACTACATGAAAATGAATCCCAAAGTATCAGCCATGCTATGAATTCCAATAAGAAGCGCCTTAGAGAAAATAACAAGAACTATGAACAGAGTATCAGCTCAAGCTACAGTTATAAAGACATACAATCCATAAATCACAACATGTTGCCAAGAGGTAGTGTGTGTGTGCTATGTCACAAACAAGCTTGACAGAGGCAAAGATTCCACATGATATACTTCTAAGGAAGGAAAACTGAGGTTTTAAATCAAGAATTTTTCATATATACAAAAGAATGACCAAACCAACACATAGATACAAGCTAAGGTTCAACAAGGGTTTAATATGCCTTTATTCACACACGAGGGCGATATTCGCACTTTTTTGCGGTTACACCCGACTGTGCAATGCTAAGCCCTCTTAGGCTTTTCAATGATACCCATTTATCGAGCTTTTGACCAACGACTCCCAAATTATAAAGGTCTTAGGGCGCTGGGTGTAGAGACAATCCCCTAGGGCTTACTTACTCGAGTATCAAAGGCCACAAGACTTAGCTAGTCAAAGTGTTTATTCTATTTTTTTCCTTTTTCACAATTTATTTTATTTTCTTTTTCTTTTTCTTTTTAGCATGCATACCCTGTGTTTTCCCCCAGACTTATGTTTTTATGTCCTTAAGGTCATTTTTCATTTTATTACACAGTTCAAGCAATTTAAAACAAAATTTTCCACCTCAGAAGAAAAATATGTGCTAATCTAGCCAACAAGAAAATAAAGACAATTCCGTGCTATCCGGTAACATCAAAGAAACATGTATAGATTACATCATGTATAAAAATATAACTGAGCTTAAGCTAACCACTGAGTTCAAAAATCTATCATAATTCAATATCATCATTGGCCAAACTGGAATTCAACAGGCTAAACACATGGGATTATGCTATGCAATGCAATTAAACATAAATTAAATAAGCAAAAAAATAATAAAACTGAAATTTTTTTATGCAAAATTTAACTAACACATACTAGAATGCAACTACTATATGCAACCTAACATGCAATAAAAACTATATGCACTTAACTAAATGCACTACTACTAATTACACCCAATACCCCCAAACTTAAAATTTTCAATGTCCGCATTGAAGGTAAAGGGTCAGGAAAACTCCCCTATGGATCCGCATGGCCACCCTCCTCGGGTGGTGAATCTGGCGGTGGGTACGGCATGGCAGAGCCGAAGACAGGCCACTCTAGCATCGTCCCTTACTACGCAAAGGCCTCGGCTAAGGACTGTGATAAACTATCTGCAAATGCTACAAAGTTGCTGTGCAATGCGTCCATCCTCCTCTCCAATCACCTATTCCTGCGATCCTGATGCATGTCACCGGCTGGAGGAGGGGCAGCGGCCTCGTCTGGCTATGGCTGAAGTGGAGGAACTGCTGGAGGAGGCGACAGAATAAATCTTTTTCCTTGTGGGTGAGCTGTGCCCCCAAGCCAATCCTCGAAATGTTTAATTGTGGCATGAGTTATGTTATTGCTCGACATATGGACCTGTTGATCGTCCCATTCAATGCCTGCCTTAGAACACAGGTGAGCCACCACTGATGAGTATGGAATTGATCCAGTGGTACTGGCTTTCATAAAATGTAGCATGTTCTGATAGAGCAAATGGCCGACATCAGTATATTTCCCTGTGATGATCCCCCAAAGTATGATAGCCCTCTCGGCTGTAATCTTGTGCTGGTGAGAGGATGACATAAGATTGGCACATAAAAATAGGCTCCATGCCTTGGCGTATCTGTTCAGACCAGAAGCGAGGAAAGTGGTATGTTCATCGATGCCCGCCCTATATTTCCACTTTGTGCCTGGCGCACATAAATCAATGATTAATTGATCCAAATCAGTTTCAAAACTCTCCACATTAACCCAATTCACTTGTCCAGCTGGGGTAGAGGCAAACTTAACACCTCTCAGATCACCGCCGGATGATAGTTAATAGTTTTTCCCCGGACAAAGGACAAGCCACTCTGCATTTCCTTGGTGTTGGAATAAAATTCACGAACAATGGCCAACGTCACATGCAACGGTGTTGCATAGAGACCTTGCCAACCCATCTCTCGAATCATGGCGAGCAACTGTCCATCCTCCCTCGCCAGCTTCAAACCCCGCTCTTTCAATACTGATTTGGCCGAGATTCGATAGTACTCCAATTGGGCAATAATACTAATAAATTTAGTCAAATCCACTGTAACGTCGCCCTAGTCACTGCGAGCGGGCGATGCAAGAGTGGCAGATCGTGCACGATTTGTCCCCATTGATATTTTTAGAAAAATTGCGGTGCGAAGCCTTGATTATGGATGGAAAATACCCCCAAACTTATGTCTCTGTCAACTGTGTTGAACAAACCCTAACTTAAATAAAATTCCCCCAATTCATGCTTTAGGACCCTCTGAATTTTTCAAACCCTAACTCAAATCCTAACTCTGTTGCTTGAAGCGTGTTGGAATGGTAATTGACGTTGAGGCTAGGGTTATATAAGGAAGAGAGGGAGATATAATGTGGGTAGAGGGATTAGATAGGGGTAGAGTTCATGGGTAGAAGGAGAAGTAGGAATTGGCAATAGGGTGTTTGTATTCTTGAGAGGAAGGGTCGATCGAGATAGATATAGAATTAGGGCTGGAAAGCAGACTTTAAAAATTAAAAATCGTCAGTTTGCTGGGGTTGGGCGCTGGCGCGTGGCTTGGTACTCTATGTGGGGCGCGGACGAGCGGGTCAAGAACACTTCTGGAAATTCTGAACATTGGCATGGGCGCGCTAAAATGGGCTTTGAGGTTGGCGCGGCCGCGCTGCCCTAAGCCTGGCCAAAAAATTTCTGTTTCCTGCAGCATTGATGTGAAGGCTTAAGCAGCAACTTCAAGCACTTCTTCTTTCCTGCACACATAGCAATCAGAAATAAGATGTAACTTGATTCTATAATCATAATTTGCATGTATAAGATGTATGCACGCTTAAATCCGTAGCAATGCTATGTAAGTGAATTATATGTATGTGAATTCCCAAAAGTTACTATCTGTGCGTATATGCAATATACTAATACGTCAAAAATATATTCAATGAGCTCCCAACTCCAAAAATATATGCAAAAATGCCTAATGTCCAAAAATGTAGGCAATGAGCTCCTAGATCCCAACCATATATACAATAACGCCTAAGTTCAAAAATATAGGCAATGAGTTTCTATCTCCAAAAAATGCTCAAAAATTTTCACAATTTTCATAATGCTTAGAATTAAACAGGGGGAGGAAAATAGAGAGTCATGTAACCAGAATTAAACATGAGGGAGAAATAGAAATATGATGCAAGAATTATATGAGAGAGAGAAGATAGATGATGGGGTGCCTCCCATCGAGCATTTGTTTACAGTCCATGAGCTAGACTCTGTCTGAACTGGTTATGTGGTGGAAAGAATCGAGGCGACCTTCTCTTGATTGACCTCATCGCCATAATAATGCTTCAACCTTTGTCCATTCACTTTGAAAGGCTTGTCTGGGTGTTGATCAAAGATCTCTAATGCACCATGGGAAAACACAGTTTTCTCTGTGAAAGGGCCCGACCACCGTGATTTGAGCTTTCCAGGAAATTATCTGAGACGAGAGTAATACAGCAACACTGCTTGCCCTGGCTCAAATGTCCTTTCCATGATCTTTCGGTCATGCCACCTTTTTACCTTTTCTTTATACAGCTTGGAGTTTTCATAGGCCTGCAGTCTAAATTTGTCGAGCTCATTAAGTTGGAGAAGTCTCTTCTCCTCTGCAGCCTTTATATCAAAATTTAGCTTCTTGATGGCCCAGTAGGCCTTGTGTTCAAATTCCATAGGGAGGTGACAGGCCTTCCCATACACAAGCTGATATGGTGACATACCTAGTGGCGTCTTGTAGGCAGTCCTACATGCCCACACTGCATCGTCAAGCCTTAAAGACCAATCCTTCCTCGTGGGATTTACAACTTTCTCTAATATTCGCTTCACCTCACGATTTGATACCTCAGCTTGGTCATTTGTTTGAGGATGGTACGCCATAGCAATACGGTGATTCACCCCATACTTGGCCAAAAGTGCAGAAAACTGACGATTGCAAAAATGGGTTCCTTCATCACTTATGATGGCTCTAGGGGTCCCAAAGCATGTGAATATGCTCTTCTGAAGAAAACACAAGACCACCCTAGCATCATTGGTCGGTAAGGCTGCTACCTCTTCCCATTTGGACACGTAATCCACTGTCAGCAAGATATATAGATTTACACAGGACGAGACAAAAGGCCCCATGAAGTCTATCCCCTAGACATCAAAGATCTCGACCTCCAGGATCATATTCAGAGGCATCTCATTTTGCTTGGATATATTGCCCACTCGCTGACAACGGTCACATTTCTGGATGAAGTTATACGCATCTTTAAATAATGTTGGCCTATAGAAGCCTGCCTAAAGTACTTGGGCGCCTGTCCTCTCACCCCTGTAATGACCTCCATAAACTGATGAGTGGCAATCTCGCAGTATGCTATCCATCTCACTTTTCGGGATGCACCGTCTGATCATCCTATCAGCGCACTACCTAAACAAGTACGGCTCATCCCAACTATACCATCTAGCATCGTGTAGAAACTTCTTTTTCTGGGCTCTAGTGAAGTCAGAAGGGATAATATTGCTCACTAGGAAGTTTGCAAAATCTGCAAACCAGGGTATCTCTCCTTGCACCACGAATAACTGTTGGGTTTGTAAGTAACACAATCATGCAATCAAATCACATAAATAGGGTGGAAGCGTAAAAACTAGGTTTTCAAAAATTTATACAAACCCATTACCATGATCATTCTTATGCATCAATTATCAGTGAATGAAGAAGGAGTAAAATAGAATTATACCTTTGAAGATCCAAGCTTCCTCAGGTACAAGTTCTACTGCTTTGATTCCTTTGATTCCTCTGTAGTGGATCCTTCCCTTGATCAATGTCAGCCACCCAAATGTTTGGCCTCTAACGGTGATCCACCAAGGAAGATGAAGAACTCAGTAAGATGGGTTATTGGCTTAACCCTTGTTTCTATCTCTATAGAATATGTGTACTCCCAACTCTTGAAAAATTCACGTACCTTATTTCTGATATAAGACTCTCTTATATAGATATTAGGTTAACCCTCCTAATCCAATTAGAATAGGGTTTTATTTAATTAATTAATTAAATACTTTTAATTAATTTATATCCTAATCTTTATTAGGATTGAGAGAGAGTACTGATATTATATTAATTCCTAAACTCCATTAGAATTAAAATAATAATAATAAAAATAATATTAATAAGACTCCTCTTATTAATTTATATTTAATATTTCTAAAATATTAAATAATAAACATTAAGCTATTTAATTTATTCTATCATCATAGATTAAATTAATTATACTTAATGCATTATTACTATCATGCCATTTTCTTCTTAAATAATTCTTCTTCCTTTTATGGTGTGACCCTTTAGGTTCTCCATATTAAACCGGTTGTGAATAAATCAATTAGAACAATTCTAATCTTATTTAAATAAACAAATTAAACTAATAATCTATTTAAATAAATAACATTTATTCTACAATAGGGATAAGCCTCCCTAGCGATCAACGACTTTCCAAATAATATAGATTTCAACATTAATCATAAAAGAACCTGTGAGTTAATAGTAACCGTACAATTCAATCCTTCCACCATACAATGTCCCAATTAAATATAAGACATGGATTTACTGTCAAGTCTTAATTTATTTAATCATATGTATTTCGATTAGAAAATGCACAACTCCAAATAATGCAAATTAGAAACCTCTTTCTAATTTCATTCTACTTTGGCCAAGGATTCCTGGGTTGTCATTTAACGAATCATATAGGACATATCTCCTCTTTTACTAGAGGTGGTAGATTCTTTATTGATCATTCATTATCTCCATATGTAACTCATTATACCCAAACATACCCTACATATGCCTTAAAAGGCCTTAAGGAATTAGTCAAAGTATAATTTGTTACATACAAGATACTATGATGATCTCAAGTCCAAGGATCACATGTACTACTATCACATTAGGAATTCCTATTGACAGGCGAGTAAAACTCCATTAGGTATTCCATAGCGAGTCACGTTCAGTGAACTTATTCTCCAATAAGCACCTACATACTTGCTTTAGTGTCTCCACACAAATGACCATGAGATCAGTCATCCTCATCCAATGAGCAAGCAACATATGTACCAATCTATTCGGATTTACTAATCCCCATTTTAGTAATCCCACAATTGGGAACTATTTTAGTTTTTAAGCTTTCTAAGAATTTAGATCTCATTATCATGATCTCATCATGATTCTAAAAGCATTACTTAAAACTATGGGTTATTTACATATTATAAAAACAGCACCATGTAGATAATTATATGCCTTAAATGAATATTTTATTAATAAATAAATAAGATTGTTTACAAAGTATGTGCTTTGTCATCATACATGATTGGCTTGTATGCACACTACTATCAATCTCCCACTTGCACTAAAGCCAATCGCCATGGTATCTCATACCCATCTTCTCTAAGTGACGATCAAACTGCTGTTGTGTTAAAGCTTTAGTAAATGGATCTGCAATGTTGTCTTGAGAGTCTACACGCTCCAAGGTGACGTCTCCTCTTTCAATGATCTCCCTGATCAAGTGAAATCGTCGCAACACGTGTTTAGATTTTTGATGAGACCTGGGTTCCTTAGCCTGTGCAACCGCTCCGGTGTTGTCACAGTATACGGGAACTGCTTCTCCAATGCTAGGAACCACACCAAGTTCAGTTATGAACTTCTTCATCCAAACAGCTTCCTTTGCAGCTTCACTTGCAGCTATATACTCTACCTCTGTCACTGAATCAGCAACCGTTTGCTGCTTGGAACTCTTCCAACTCACTGCACCTCCGTTCAAGGTAAACACATACCCTGAAACAGATTTACTGTCATCTTGGTCTGTTTGAAAACTTGAGTCCGTGAATCCCTCGAGTTTTAATTCAGACCCACCGTAGACAAGAAAAATATCTTTAGTCCTTCTCAAGTACTTTAGGATATTTTTCACTGCCTTCCAGTGCTCTTCTCCTGGATTCGACTGGTATCTGCTTGTTACACTAAGTGCGTGAGCAACATCCGATCTAGTACATATCATACCGTACATGATAGATCCTATTGCAGAAGCATAAGGGATCTTACTCATACGGTCTCTCTCTTCAGGTGTCTTTGGGGCCTGTTTCTTGGAGAGATTTATTCCATGGCTCATCGGCATGAGACCTCTTTTGGAATCTTCCATGCTAAACCTCTTTAGCATCGTATCAATGTACGTTCCTTGGGATAAGCCGAGCATCCTTTTAGATCTATCTCTATAGATCTTTATCCCCAAAATATAGGATGATTCACCCAAGTCCTTCATGGAGAAGTTTTTAGATAACCAGATTTTAATGGATTGTAACATAGGAATGTCATTCCCTATCAGTAATATATCATCTACATATAATACAAGGAATGATACTGCGCTCCCACTAACCTTCTTGTATACACATGGTTCATCCTCGTTTTTGATAAAATCAAACTCTTTGATTGTCTCATCAAAACGAATGTTCCATCTACGAGAAGCTTGCTTCAACCCATAAATGGATCGTTGTAGCTTACAGACTTGATTTGTTCCAACTTTTGAAATAAATCCCTCTGGCTGTGTCATATACACATCCTCCTCAAGTTTCCCATTGAGGAAGGGCGTTTTCACGTCCATCTGCCAGATCTCATAGTCGTTGTAAGCTACAATCGCAATCAAAATCCGAATGGACTTGAGCATGGCTACTGGTGAGAAGGTTTCATCACAGTCAACTCCTTGTCTTTGTTTGAAATCTTTTGCAACCAGTAGGGCCTTATAGGTCTCTACCTTTCCGTCTGCTCCAGTCTTTTTCTTAAAAACCCATTTACACCCAATAGGTTTAATACCTTCAGGTGGTGAAACCAAAGACCATACTTTGTTTTCATACATGGAGTCCATTTCGGAGTTTATGGCTTCAAGCCATTTCCCTGAGTCTTTATTACTCATAGCCTGTTCGTAATTCAATGGATCATCATCATTCATGATGTATACCTCATCGTTATCCTCTATAACGAATCCATACCTCTCAGGTATCTTCGGTACTCTTCCAGATTTACGAATAGGGTGTGGTACAGTAGGTTCTTCTACTTGGTTAGGTACCTGACTTTGGTCCGTGGTAACTTGTGGTTCTTGAACTTCTTCAAGATATATCTTGCTCCCACTGACCCCTTCATGGATAAACTCTTTCTCCAAGAAGGTAGCATGTTTCGCAACAAACACCTTTTGATCAGTTGGATGATAGAAATAATACCCTACGGTTTCTTTAGGGTATCCCACAAATTTACACTTATCGGATTTAGTCTGTAGCTTATCATTTTCAAACTTTTTGACATAAGCTGGACAACCCCAAGTCTTAACATGCTTAAGATTTGGTTTCCTCCCTTTCCACATCTCATATGGAGTCTTTGGGGCGGATTTGGTAGGTACCTTGTTAAGTAGGTATGCAGCCGTTTCTAGGGCATATCCCCAGAAGGAAATTGGAAGGTCGGTAAAACTCATCATGGATCGAACCATGTCCAACAGTGTTCGATTTCTCCTTTCAGATACTCCATTTAACTGTGGTGTACCTGGAGGAGTCCATTGTGAGATTATACCATTTTCTCTGAGACAATTGAGAAACTCATTGTTTAAGTATTCTCCACCTCGATCTGATCGAAGTATCTTAATACTCTTGCCCGTTTGTTTCTCTACTTCACTTCTGAACTCTTTGAACTTTTCAAATAATTCTGATTTGTATTTCATTAAATACACATCCAAATCTTGAGTGATCATCAGTGAAAGTAATAAAATAAGAATACCCACCCCGTGCACTTGTTGTCATAGGTCCACAAACGTCTGTGTGAATCAATGCCAATAACTCTGTAACTCTCTCTCCTTTTCCACTAAAAGGAGATTTAGTCATTTTACCCATGAGACAAGATTCACAAGTTGGATATGATTCATAATCAGATAGCTCGAGGAGCCCATCTTTATGCAACTTGGATAATCTTGTTTCATTGATATGACCGAGTCTACAGTGCCACATATAGGTATAATTAATATCATCTCTTTTCCTTTTCTTAATTTGTTCAATTTGAAATATATTTTCTTATAAGTCAAGTGTATAAAGTCCATTTCGCAAATTTCCAATACCATATAAAACATCGTCTTTATAAATAGAATAACCATTGTTCTTTATAATAACGTCAAAACC
This sequence comes from Panax stipuleanatus, assembly GCA_020205555.1. Taxonomy (NCBI): domain Eukaryota; kingdom Viridiplantae; phylum Streptophyta; class Magnoliopsida; order Apiales; family Araliaceae; genus Panax; species Panax stipuleanatus. Next base: position 99,225,218 of record CM035122.1, on the reverse strand, counting down.
TTCCATATCCAATACAGAAATTGAAATAATGTTTTTAATATTATTCGAAACATAATAACAATTATTAAGATAAATGGATTTGCCCGAAGGCATTGCTAAACAATAAGTTCCTACAGCCAGCAACTTTTGCTCCATTTCCCACTCGTAGGATCACCTCATCTTTGTTCAGCTTTCTACTTCTGACTAGTCCCTGCACAATATTACATATGTGAGAACCACAACCGGTATCCAATACCCAAGTAGAATTATGACTTTCAGAAAAATTAATTTCAATCATAAACAAACCTTGATTGGAAGTCGAAGCTTCTCCAAGCTTCTTCTCTGCTAGAAACTTCTTGCAGTTCCTCTTCCAATGTCCCGGCTCATTACAATGAAAGCACATTCCTTTAGCTGGTTCAGGTTTCTTTTGCTCCTTTTCTTTCCCTTTTCCCTTAGCCTTCTTAGATTTCTTCTTTTCAGAAGACACCTTGGGCCTTTTCCTTTTATTGGAAGAATCCACCATCAAGACATGGTTCTTCTTGGATGAGAAGTGACCTTCTGCAGTTTTCAGCATGTTAAGCAGCTCAGGTAAGGTGACATCTAGCTTATTCATGTGAAAATTAACCACAAACTGCGAGAAGGTCTCAGGGAGTGATTGCAAGACCAAGTCTTGACTCAACTCCCCATCCATGACGAACCCAAGCTGTCCAAGGCGTTCAATCAAATTGATTACCTTCAGAACATGAGTCTCGACTGCAGTTCCCTCGGTCATCCGAGATCGAAAGAGCTCTTTAGATATCTCATATCTAGCAGTCCTACTCTGTTCACCATACAGCTCCTTGAGGTGAAGCAGCATAGCAGGAGCATCCATTTTTTCGTGCTGACGCTGAAGCTCGTTATTCATGGATGCGAGCATGATGCATTGAGCCACAGATGCATCATCTTGCCACTTATTGAAAGTGGAAATCTCTTCCTCAGAGGCTGTTTCTGAAACAGATTCAGGGATAGTGGAATTTAGGACATAAGAAATCTTTTCAGCAGTGAGAACAATTCTCAGATTTCTTAGCCAGTCCTCATAATTCGGGCCGGTAAGCTTATTTGCATCAAGTATGCTTCGTAGTGAGATTAGTGATTTTGACATTTTTAAAATTCTGCATGTGAAAAGACAACATTTTAGCAAACATTCATTTTATTAACTTTACATACCAAAATAAATTTAGGTCTTTATTTTAAATTGGTATCTCCCACTATTTTCATCAAACTATATTACCCTCACTCATATAGTTCGGCAACATCTAATTATAGATTTGCTAGTGAGATTAAGGATCTCATTTCAAATGTATATAACCTTGTGGATAGCACAACAAGCGATATACAAATAAATAGGTAGACAACTCTTGTCAATTACATCACCATGTAACTCCTTTTATTTTGCCTCTTAAATCATAATGGTCATGTGTGTGCACATCCGAACTAAAATGATTTAAGTTAAGTCCAGCCTAGCACTTCCATAAATTCAAAAAAGAAAAATTTTCATCCTTGTGGATAGCACAACAAGACTAGATCGTTCAATTTTCTTGATAAGCATCAAATGTGATTAATTAACATCTTAAATATTCAATACTCGCCTTGTGGATAGCACAACAAACTCATATTAAATATTTAATACTCTATTAACTAATCATGCTAGAAGGCGATGTTCGATATTCCAAATATCATTTGAACGCTTCAGACTTAATATTATTTCTTTGAGGGGTTTGTTATTATTTGTCTCATCTTTTTAAGCGCGCATGCACATATATATATAAAATATGCGTCATTTTATTAAACATGCGAAGCATGTTTGTATAAAATATAATATATATAATATTTAGCATGCAATATAGAATACTATATTCTACCCGGATTGATTATGGACTTTTATTCTAGTTTGGTTCACTAGAGCCACCAAGTGAACCAAAAGGTCAAACCTAGGAGTACAAGAATTTAAATTTAAATATAACTATTACATTTAAACCCTGGCTCCATACAAATGAGTCTTCATGCGTTCCTTGCTCCTTGGTCTCCAATTTCTTCAAAATAATTCTAACTATCTCTATTACATTAACTATTTAAAATTAAATAGAAACCTTGATCAGCAGTCAAGGGGAAGTACATAGAAAGGAGATAGAATTTACATCGAGAATAAAACTAGAGAAGACGAGGTACGCAGACCCCATTTTATAAAACCCATTCATTCAAGCATTCAACCAAAATAAAATCCAATCACATTGGTCATAGTCCATAATCAATCCCTTTTATTACCATACATATCATCATACGTATCAATAAAACTTATTCATCTCATGAAAATAAATTCATTCCATATATGTATTAATATCAGTTAATGGGCAAAAGTTTGCTAAACTTTATTTTTGGAAAAATAAACTCCTTTATTTCATTCAAAAATAATTCCAAATTAAACTCTTTAATTTTAGCAATTCTGAAATCTCATTTCATATAAAATAAACATCTTTATTTTAAACCTTTATTAATTAAATAAACCATTCATTTAATTAAATAAAACAAAAAAATTTCAGTTCCTATCCAGTGGCGCAGCTGCACCAAGAATGTAAAGGGAACCGGCGCAGCATGAAAACCAGGAACAGCACCCGGCGCAGCTGTGCAACAATATTGCCTTGTACTGGCGCAGCTGCGCAACTTCGCAACATCTGAAAAAATTTTTGTTGCCCAGAACTCGATCCAATCGCATATCATACATGTATGGAATCACATAGACTGATAATTAGCACAAGATTGGCTCTGATACCACTGTTGGGTTTGTACGTAACGCAATCATGCAATCAAATTACATAAATAGGGCGGAAGCGTAAAAAACTAGGTTTTCAAAAATTTATACAAACCCATTACCATGATCATTCTTATGCATCAATTATCAGTGAATGAAGAAGGAAAAAAACAGAATTATACCTTTGAAGATCCAAGCTTCCTCAGGTACAAGTTCTACTGCTTTGATTCCTTTGATTCCTCTGTAGTGGCTCCTTCCCTTGATCAATGTCAGCCACCCAAATGTTTGGCCTCTAACGGTGATCCACCAAGGAAGATGAAGAACTCAGTAAGATGGGTTATTGGCTTAACCCTTGTTTCTATCTCTATAGAATATGTGTACTCCCAACTCTTGAAAAATTCACGTACCTTATTTCTGATATAAGACTCTCTTATATAGATATTAGGTTAACCCTCCTAATCCAATTAGAATAGGATTTTATTTAATTAATTAATTAAATACTTTTAATTAATTTATATCCTAATCTTTATTAGGATTGAGAGAGAGTACTGATATTATATTAATTCCTAAACTCCTTTAGAATTAAAATAATAATAATAATAATAATATTAATAAGACTCCTCTTATTAATTTATATTTAATATTTCTAAAATATTAAATAATAAACATTAAGCTATTTAATTTATTCTATCATCATAGATTAAATTAATTATACTTAATGCATTATTACTATCATGCCATTTTCTTCTTAAATAATTCTTCTTCCTTTTATGGTGTGACCCTTTAGGTTCTCCATATTAAACCGGTTGTGAATAAATCAATTAGAACAATTCTAATCTTATTTAAATAAACAAATTAAACTAATAATCTATTTAAATAAATAACATTTATTCTACAATAGGGATAAGCCTCCCTAGCGATCAACGACTTTTCAGATAATATAGATTTCAACATTAATCATAAAAGAACCTGTGAGTTAATAGTTACCGTACAATTCAATCCTTCCACCATACAATGTCGCAATTAAATATAAGACATGGATTTACTGTCAAGTCTTAATTTATTTAATCATATGTATTTCGATTAGAAAATGCACAACTCCAAATAATGCAAATTAGAAACCTCTTTCTAATTTCATTCTACCTTGGCCAAGGATTCCTGGGTTGTCATTTAACGAATCACATAGGACATATATCCTCTTTTACTAGAGGTGGTAGATTCTTTATTGATCAATCATTATCTCCATATGTAACTCATTATACCCAAGCATACCCTATATATGCCTTAAAAGGCCTTAAGGAATTAGTCAAAGTATAATTTGTTACATACAAGATACTATGATGATCTCAAGTCCAAGGATCACATGTACTACTATCACATTAGGAATTCCTATTGACAGGCGAGTAAAACTCCATTAGGTATTCCATAGCGAGTCACGTTCAGTGAACTTATTCTCCAATAAGCACCTACATACTTGCTTTAGTGTCTCCACACAAATGACCATGAGATCAGTCAACCTCATCCAATGAGCAAGCAACATATGTACCAATCTATTCGGATTTACTAATCCCCATTTTAGTAATCCCACAATTGGGAACTATTTTAGTTTTTAAGCTTTCTAAGAATTTAGATCTCATTATCATGATCTCATCATGATTCTAAAAGCATTACTTAAAACTATGGGTTATTTACATATTATAAAAATAGCACCATGTAGATAATTATATGCCTTAAATGAATATTTTATTAATAAATAAATAAGATTGTTTACAAAGTATGTGCTTTGTCATCATACATGATTGGCTTGTATGCACACTACTATTAATAACTGCTCGTCCGGGAAGGACTCATTAATCATCACTTTGTCATTTTTGTCTATTCCCGGGTTCTTCAGTCCGAGATAAGTGGTCAGCCACTTGGTTTTCGGTCCCCTTTCTGTCTTTAATTTCTAAGTCGAATTCCTGTAGAAGAAGTATCCACCTAATGAGACGAGGCTTAGCATCTTTCTTTGAAATCAGGTATCGGATCGCAGCTTGATCTGTGTATACAACTACCCTTGTGCCAATCAGATAAGACCTAAATTTATCAAATGCATATACCATTGCAAAAAGCTCCTTCTCTATGGTGGTGTAGTTCAGTTGGGCGTCTCTCAGGGTTTTGCTTGCATAGTATATCACATGAAAAACCTTATCCCTACGTTGTCCCAAAATGACTCCCACAGCGAAGTCACTTGCATCACATATCAATTCAAATGGAAGAGACCAATCAGGAGCTGTAATGATGGGTGCCGTAGTCAATTTCTTTTTCAAATGCTCAAAGGCCACCAGGCATTCTTCGTCGAACTTGAATGGTACGTCCTTCTCAAGAAAACTGCACAGAGGCTTAGTAATCTTTGAGAAGTCTTTTATAAAGCGACGATAAAATCCTGCGTGCCCGAGGAAACTATAGACCCCCTTTACTGAGGATGGGGGCGGTAAACTTTCAATGATCTCCAATTTAGCCTTGTCCACCTCTAGACCTTTCCCAAAAACTTTGTGGCCCTAAATAATACCTTCTTGTACCATAAAATGGCATTTTCCCAGTTCAGTACTAAGTTGGTCTCCACACATCTCTTTAACACCAATACTAGATTCTCCAAGCAGATGTCAAAAGAGTCTCCAAAGACAGAGAAATCATCCATGAAAACTTCTACATTATGTTCGACCATATCAGAGAATATTGCCATCATGCATCTCTGGAAAGTAGCTGGAGCATTGCATAGCCCGAAAGACATTCTTCTAAATGCAAATGTACCATATGGACACGTGAAGGTGTCTTTCTCTTGATCCTATGGGGCTATAACAATTTGGTTATACCCTGAGTAACCGTCCAAGAGGCAATAGCAGTCGTGTCCCGCTAGCCTATCCAGTATTTGGTCAATAAACGAGAGAGGGAAATGGTCTTTCCTTGTAGCTTTGTTCAGTCTGCGATAGTCCATGCAGACCCTCCACCCCGTAACTGTCCTGGTAGGAATAATCTCATTCTTCTCATTTGTCACGACTGTCATGCTTCCCTTCTTTGAGACGCACTGCACTGGGCTCACCCAAGATCTGTCTGAGATTAGATAAATTATTCCAGCATCTAACCACTTGAGGATCTCCTTTTTGACGACCTCTTTTATAATAGGATTCAACCTCCTTTGTTGCTCTATTAATGGCTTTCTATCATCCTCCAAGAGTATCTTGTGCATGCAGTATGAACGGCTGATCCCTTTGATATCAGCAATGGTCCACCCAATAGCTGATTTGAACTTTTTTAGAACCTGCAACAACTTGCTCTCCTGATCGGATGAAAACTGGCAACGTGGAAGATTCTCCCAGATATGTATATCTCAAATGATTAAGAAGAGGTTTAAGGTCAAGTGTGGGAGCCACTTTAAGAGAAGGCTTTAGTCGCACTGGTGACTCCCCGGTATGTCCGAGTGGTTCGATGGGAATCTTAAACTTTCTTATCTAAGGCATCGTGTTCAGAATCTGTATGCACTCCACCACATCTGTCTCCTCCATGTCGGAGTCTCCCAGCAGAGCACTTTCTAATGGATCCATGCTCATCAAGTGTTTAGTCTCTTCATGCAGTAGCCTGTCGACAGTATAAATTCTGAAGAATTATTCTTCATCTGTGGGAAACTTCATAGCCTTGAAGATATTGAACGTGACCTCTTGGTTCTGAACCTTCATAGTCAGTTCTCCTTTTTGTACATCTATGAGTGTTTTCCCAGTAGCTAAAAATGGTCTCCCAAGGATGATTGGTATGTTTCTATCCTCTTCAAAGTCTAGGATGATAAAGTCTGCAGGGAATATAAATTTGTCCACCTTCACCAACACATCTTCTACAATCCTTCTGGGGTAGGTGATGGACCTATCGGCTAGTTGCAATAATATGTTTGTCGGCTTAGGAGCCGGCAATCCCAACTGAGTGAACACCGATAGCATCATCAAATTTATACTTGCCCCCAAGTCGCATAGGCACTTCTTGAAGGAAAAATCTCCAATAGAACATGGTATCATAAAGCTCCCTAGATCCTTGAGCTTTGGAGGTAGTTTTCTCTGTAAGACGACACTGCATTTCTCTGTCAAGGCCACTGTTTCATAATCCTCTAGCTTTTTCTTCCATGACAGTATCCCTTTCATAAACTTCGCGTAGCTCGACATTTGTTCCAAAGCTTCAGCGAAGGGTATGTTGATTTGCAGCTTCTTGAATACCTGCAAAAACTTTGCAAATTATTTGTCTAATCTCTGCTTCTGAATCCTCTGTGGATATGGTGCAAGAGGGTAAATCACTTGTGGTGGAACATGGGTTTTCTTAGTGGATACCTCCTTATCTGACTCAACTGCCTTGTCCCCATCTTTCCCATCAGACAAAATTTCTTCAGAATTTTCTACACTTAGGCGCGCCCGCGCCAGGTTTTGTTCTTCCTGGGGCACGGTAGCGCCAGCCTCCAGTTCAGTAGTTTGCTTCCCAGACCTTAATGTAATGGCTTGGCACTGTTCCTTGTCGTCCCATCTTCCTGGATTTGCCTCTGTACTTCTTGGAAGAGTCCCTTGCGATCTATTGAGGACTGAATTGGCAATTTGGCCTATTTGAGTCTCTAATGTTTTGAGAGACACCGCTTGACTCTTAACTAACAACTTAAGTTCTTCTACCTCAGCTCTCTCCTCGGATTGTTGACTAGGAGTTGGATTGTGTGGATGTTGTGGTTGATGAAATCCGGGTGGGTGTGACTATCTTAGGGAATACTGCTGTTGAGACTGCTGTGGCTGAGATTTTTGTTGTTGGTATGGTTGATATTGTGGCTGTTGAGCACTTTGGTATGGTTGTTGTTGAGGAGGAGTTTGGTATTGAGGATGTTGAACCTGTTGAGATGGTTGAGACTGTTGAGCATTTTGGTTGCTGCTCCAGCTAAAATTTGGATGGTTTTTATTGCTTGGGTGGTAGGAGTTCGAGAATTGATTCTGAGGCTTCTGATAGTTGCTGACGAACTGAACCAACTCTGTAGTGATGGCATATTGATCTGTCGGGTGTGCTCCAGCACATAACTCACATACAAAAACAACTTGTTGAACTCAATTCTCAGCCATAGAGTCAATCTTCTTGGACATCGCTGCCATCTGAACTGAAAGGGCTATAACGGCATCCACATCCAAGACTCCAGCCACTTTTGGCTATGGCATTCTGGATGTCGGATTCTAATATTCATTGGCTGCCATGGTCTTAATTAAGTCATATGTTGTCGGATAGTCCTTGGCCCATAGAGCTCCTCCTGATACGGCATCGATGATCGGCCTCGACTGCCATCCCAAACCATTATAAAATGAACTTATCACCATCCAGTTCGGCATTCGGTGATGCAAACATTTTTAAAGCATTTCTTTGTAACGTTCCCAGGCCTCATATAAATATTCCCCCTGTTGTGCAAACTGAGATAGGGCACTCCTCATCTGAGCTATCTTGGCCATGGGAAAGAATTTGGCGATGAACTTCTGTGCTAAGTCCTCCCATGTAGTGATTGATCTTGTGGGTAGTGAATGCAACAAACTCTTCACTTTATCCCTTAAGGTGAAGGGAAATAGGTGAAGCTTCACAGCATCATCAGACATATTGTTGAATTTGAATGTGTCACATATCTCAATAAAGCACAATATATGCTCATTGGGATCTTCTATAGCTGCACCTCCAAGTTGGACTGTATTCTGAACCATTTGAAGTGTCCCTGGTTTGATCTTAAAAGTATTTACAGCTATCGCTGGCCTGACTATGCTGGACTGAAGATCAGTGATCTTCAGTATTGAATAGCCCTTCAATGATCTATTCTCAGCTCTCTATTCTTCGGCTGCCATTTGCTCTGGTTGTTCAGGTTCTCCTTGTGTATTAGTATTTCTTGTGTTCGCTCTCCAAGCTTTGCCGTTAATGTTATCTTGTAGAGGTACCAACGCATGATTGGTTGCTCGAGTGTGCATATACTAAACACAAGTACTTGAAACATAAATAAAAATAAGTTAAAATGAGATAAGAAGTGAATTGTTCAAGTTAGACAAATATAACAAAAATTGATGTCAATAGTAATAAAAATAACTACTCATTCCCCTGCAACGGCGCCAAAAACTTGTTGCGCCATTTTGGTGTTAACAAAACGGACACACACGCGTGCAAGCATACATGGTCAACAAGTAATATAAGATAAGTAAAGATTGTTCCCATGGAGAAAAGCAATTAAGTTTAAACTATCATGCAAGAATTCTATAGCTATTTTTGGCTGCTCGAACGAGTATCAATGTGTGATTTAATAACTAGAATGATTTTAAAGTAAAATTAACTAATTAACAGACGATGGAATCAAATGGGAGAGATATGGGATCCTAACTTCACCTATTGCACCATCCAGACTATACACCTCATGTCAAGCTTAACTAATTACCTATGATTGCTAGTCGAGAGCACGAATGTGAGAAATGGTTATCTTTCAATAAACCAAGTCTATATCATATAAAATCTACAAAGGAGATAGAATTCATATGAACATCAATAAAACCTAAATCACTATATGTCTATGTGATTTACAAGCAATATCGAGTTAAGTACAAACTCCCAATTAGCTACATATGGTAAGCTGGTATATTTCTATCTGGATTATGAATCATAAAATTCATCACATGCAAATTTCACTAACATATGCTAGCATGGGAAAATCTTAGTTTATAGTTCCTCTTTCAATTCCATATAAACTATTACAGTAGATGGTGATCAAGCATCTATTCGATACACACAACCAAGCTAATCAACCCATATATAATCAATAACATATATCAATGAGGCATACAAGTCTAGATTAAGCAATAAGATTCATTAGAATCCTATAATGGTAGTTAGTTCATCTCTGAACCAATAACCATTATAGGGTTTGAGCAAAGCATTGAAGAAAATATGAAAGTAAAGAGAGTAAGAGAGATGAAAAATGCAAATCTTGTGGTTCTCCTTTCAATAGAGGCTTTCAAGCTCAAGTTCAGACCACAATCAAAACCACAAAGTGAAACCCTAATATTGAAATCTACTAGAGCTAGAAGGGAGAAGAAGTTAGTCTTCAAAGCCCTCCTTTGCTCTCTAAATGGTGTGCTGTCGCAGACAACCAAAAATAAACCTTACTGCGAAAAATAATTATGTAGTAGTGCAAGTAAGAGTCGATCCCACAGAGACTGATTAATCTATTTTTATATACTTTGTATTCCAAAAGAAGGGGGTTTTTGAATATTTTTAATTACAAACAAACTAATGTGTAAAATATTGTAACAAATTAAATCAAAAGAACAAACCTTGGATTAAGTCAACTTTTACCTTAGAAACATACACTGATCATTGACTCAAGCATACACAATTAATATCTTGAATATTCATCGTTAGAATTAATTCCATGTATTTCCTTAATTTTAGTTAGATAGAAACAAGCGATCTAAATAACCCTAACTACTAAACAACTTCAGACAAGCGCTAAAAGTTTAATTTAATAGAAGCTTTAAGAATTAGAAAAATCGATGAAGCTAAACAACACAAGCGCAAGCGGTTGTATTTAATTTAGTTGAATATTTTTCCTAAGATATAATAATCTCGTGATCTGCAGTCAATTATTAATCTTAGTTGCTTCGCAAATTAGAGTGACCAAACAATTACGGATTCGATATCTAATTTAGCAGTAGATTTCAATGAATAATAAACTAGTGTGCACTCTAGAATTTAATCAAATCAATCATATAATTTAAGCACAGAAAAATAATCAATACTCAAAATAATAATTGAACAATTAAAATTAAATAGATCTCACAGTGTATTTAATCCAAGGCTTCCGTCTCCTTAATCCAAGAACAATAAATTAGCCGCACATGGCTATGAAAACACCAAGAATTATAGAGAGAGAATTATATTATTTTCTAAATACAAGATGATCTCCCCATATGTTTGCTTAAGTCTCCCTTTTTATATTATATAATAACAGTCCTAATTATACTCTAATTGCTGCTCCCTTGTTACACCCGAGTCCAATTCGTAAAAGGAAAAGAGCAGCTGATTTCTTCCTTCCCGCTGGGGCAGAACAAGCTGCTGCCCAGCTTATTCTTTTGTGGCTGCTCTCCCTTTTCTTTCATACTTGCTACACACGTGGGTTGCTCATCACTAAACTGCCGGCCCACGCGCTACAATCCCTTAATTGTATGTTTAAACCAACCGTGGGCCCCCATCATCCTTGCCAGCTGCTACTAAATCCATGAGCACATGTTTGCTGCTCTAATTTCCTTTTCCAGCTGCTTCGGTAACGTAGCCCACATGAATTTCAACTCTCCTTTAATTGCATGGAACAATCTGCAAGGCTGCAAGCTGCTTGAGATTTTGCTGGACCAATCCGTGGGCTTCCCTTTACTGGCTAAACCGCGAGCTACTTCTTTGCCAGCTGCTAACTCCTTTTGCAAGCTCCTGAACATGGGCTGCTTCTCTTTGTGGGCTGATTTCGGGAGCAGCCCATGAAATCCTTAAGCAATCTGCTGAACCCACTTGCAAGTTGCTACAATTCGTGGCCCAGTTTGTTCCTTTTGAGCCCATTTTGTTTCCTTGGCTCAATTGTACCTAAAATAAAAATATAAGTACAATGAATATATTTAGGTACAAAATAAATATAAAAGAATAAGTATTAAGGGATTAAAATATAACATATTTCATCCTTATCAAATTCCCCCACACTTATCTTTTGCTCGTCCTCGGGCAAAACAAAAACAAACTATAATACAAACTTTAACTAACTACATATGCCAAACTTGAGCCACGAATTAATATGAACTTCAACATAGACCTCAAAATTTTAAAACAATAACTCTTGGGAAACTTCAAAACAATGTATTATCTGAAACCCAACTTTCTCTACCAACCTTACTTTATTCTCAACCCTTTGTGTGTGTGTGTGCGTATCCACCTGTATCAAACCAATCAGACTATAGAAAAACTTATGAAATCGAAGCCTTAAAGGAAAAAAAAATAAACTCAACCACTTGTTTTTCTCACAAATCTCAGTTAAAACCAACAAGTAATATCAAAGGATCAAAAGGCTTTTCTTTCTGCCTTATTTTTTTCTTTCTTTTTTTTTATTTGGTAAGTGCATTTTATGCTCCATCTTACCTGCGAGTGCGTTTTACGCTCCATCTCGCATGCCACGTGTTTATGGGTGAGTGCGTTTTACGCTCCATCTCATCCCACCACATGAATCATTTATTTTCTTTTAATCCTGCAAAATTTTCCTAAATCATTTCCCTTTTCATAAGCAATACCTCATATCAATTTCAAGTGGTGATTATACAATTGAGAGAGTTCAAATTTTCTTCCCTAAACATTCAACCAGATAAATTTCTTCCAAGTCAAAACTAGGTCGAACAAATGGATATGTGCTTTATAGTAAAGGGTCTTAAATAAAGTAGTGATCAGCAAAGAAAATCAAATTTAGATTACCCAATGTCTATCAGTCCTCCCAGAAGCTATCACAAGGAAATCAAGATTTTTATCATTGGTCAAAAATTAAAATCCAAATTAACTTATTACTCAAGTGAGATATCCTAAAACTACTTCATTTTCGTAGGAAACACGATTGCACTTAGCATGTGCAATAAGCCTTTAAACCCCAAGGTTACCCCAAGTGGACGAGTTTTGTCTCGTGAGGGTTTGAAGTGAATATACCCACAAAGTTTAAAATAAATAAAAAATAATAAAAAAAATAAATAAAAAATTTGGAAAATATCTAAATGCTCCCCCCCACACTTAAAACTTACATTGTCCCCAATGTAAAGTAAAATGCAAAGAAAAGTAGAGAGATACTCCCCTATGGGTTGCCTCCCATGCAGCGCCTTTGTTTATGGTCGTTAGCTCGACTCGATATTGCCTTTGAGTTAATCTGTATAAACCGGATCCTCAAGATCCATATTCTCCACCTTATCTTCTTGGAAACCCTCATGAAAATATTTGAGTCGATGACCATTCACCTTGAACACTTTAGAAGTTGCTAAACTTTTGATTTCAACTGCTCCATGCGGGAAAACATTAGTAATAACAAAAGGTCCATTCCAACGAGAACGTAACTTACCTGGAAATAAACGAAGCCGTGATTGGTAGAGAAGAACTTTTTGACCAATTTGAAATTCTTTCCTAGATATCCTTTTGTCATGAAAAGCTTTTGTTTTTTCCTTGTAAATCCGTGCACTTTCATACGCGTCATTACGAATTTCCTCTAACTCTTGTAGTTGCAACTTCCGGTGTTCTCCACTTTCATCCATATTCATATTGAAGCTCTTAATAGCCCAATAAGCCTTATGTTCCAACTCAACGGGTAGGTGACATGGCTTCCCAAACACTAATCTATAATGTGACATACCAATGGGTGTCTTGAATGCAGTTCGGTAAGCCCATAAAGCATCATCTAAGCGCAGACTCCAATCTTTCCTACTTGGGTTAACCGTCTTTTCAATGATTGCCTTGATTTCTCTGTTTGACACCTCTGCTTGTCCATTGGTCTGCGGGTGATAAGCAGTTGACACCTTATGAGTCACATGGTACTTCCTCAACAATGCTCCCACTGTTCGATTGCAAAAGTGAGTTCCTCGATCACTGATTAGAGCTCTTGGAAAGCCAAACCTAGAAAAAATGTTAGACTGAATAAAATCTGCAACCACTTTAGAATCGTCAGTCCTGGTGGCTTTGGCTTCCACCCATTTCGAAACATAATCAACAGCGAGTAAGATATAAGTACAACCGAAAGAGACAGGAAACGGTCCCATGAAATCAATTCCCCAAACATCAAAAATTTCACAATATAATATGGGGGTTTGCAACATCTCATTTCGTTGGGAAATATTACCCGTCTTTTGACAATTATAGCATGACTTACAAAATAGATATGAATCTTTGAAAAGAGATGGCCAAAAGAAACCACATTCTAATACTTTCCTTGCTGTTCTCTTGGTTCCAAAATGACCTCCACAAGCATAAGTATGACAAAAAGTAAGAATCGACGCAATTTCACCTTCAGGGATGCATCTTCGTATCACTTGATCGGCACAGTGCTTCCATAAATAAGGATCATCCCATACATACTGCTTGGCATCACTTTTGATTTTATCTTTTTGAGCTTTAGACAAACTAGAAGGTAAGATGTTAGTAGCCAAATAATTCACAATATTTGCATACCATGGCATGGTTGTGCTTGCAGAAAATAATTGTGCATCGGGAAACTCTTCTTTCAGTTGAAGTTCATCATGCACATTCACTAAGCGACTCAAGTGATCCGCAACACTATTTTCCGCTCCCTTTTTGTCCTTAATTTCCAAGTCAAATTCACTCAAGAGGAGTATCCATCTTATCAATCTTGGTTTTGCCTCTTTCTTTGTCATTAAGTAACGAAGAGCTGCATGATCAGAATATACAATGACTTTAGTACCAAGCAAATAAGATCGAAATTTTTCTAAAGCAAAAACAACAGCTAAAAGCTCTTTTTCTGTAGTAGAGTAGTTTCGTTGGGCATTATTCAAAGTTCTCGACGCATAATAAATGGCATGTGATGCTCTTCCGATTCTTTGGCCCAAAACAGCGCCTACGGCGTAGTCACTCGCATCGCACATTATCTCAAAAGGCATGGTCCAATCAGGTTGTTGAATAACTGGAGTGGATGTCAGTGATTCCTTCAATTTATCAAACGCCTTGCGACATTTCTCGTCAAATTCAAACTCGGCATCCTTTTGTAGTAGATTGCATAGGGGTGATGCTATTTGGGAAAATTCCTTGATAAATCTCCTATAAAAACCTGCATGTCCAAGAAAAGAACGAATTTCCCGAACACTAGTGGGATATGAAAGAGATTGTATAATGTCAACTTTAGCTTTATCTACTTCAATTCCTTTAGATGAAACAGCATGACCCAAAACTATACCTTGTTCAACCATAAAATGACATTTTTCAGAGTTTAAGACAAGATTAGTTTCTATGCATCTTTGAAGAATAAGAGTAAGGTTTTGCAAACATTTATCAAATGAGTCTCCATAGACTGTAAAATCATCCATAAAAACTTCCATGATATGCTCAATGTAATCTGAAAATATACTAACCATACACCTCTGAAAAGTGGCCGGTGCGTTGCAAAGTCCGAAGGCCATGCGGCGATATGCGAAGGTACCAAACGGGCATGTGAAAGTAGTCTTCTCTTGGTCCTCTGGGGCAACTGCAATTTGGAAGTAACCTGAATAACCATCAAGAAAACAATAATAAGAATGACCAGCTAATCGTTCAAGCATTTGATCAATAAAAGGTAATGGAAAATGGTCCTTGCGGGTTACAGCATTCAATTTTCTATAATTTATACAAACCCGCCACCCATTTTGAACTCGGGTGGGAACCAACTCGTCATTTTGATTTTTCACCACAGTTATTCCAGTCTTCTTAGGAACCACTTGAACTGGGCTAACCCAACTGCTATCTGATATAGGGTAGATTACTCCGACATCAAGAAGTTTGAGAATTTCTTTCTTCACAACATCCATCATGGGAGGGTTAAATCTCCTTTGTGGTTGACGGGAAGGTTTCACTTCATCCTCCAGCAAGATCCGATGCATGCATGTGGAAGGGCTTATTCCTTTAATATCAGCTATCGTCCATCCAATGGCCTTCTTATGCTCCTTTAGAACATGCATGAGTTTCTCTTCTTGTGATGCACCAAGTGTATTGGATATAATCACTGGTAATGTTTTTCCTTCTCCAAGGAATACATATTTGAGATGACTAGGAAGATCTTTCAAATCAGGAACAGGTGCCTGCACAACAGAGGGTAAAGATCTTTCATTAGAGATCGGCAATTCAACGTAACAGATGTTACCTGATTTTGGAATGTCATCCAAAGCTGTTATAGTTGATTGCAACTCGGTGCTCAAGGTCAAAGTCGCACTTCCTTCATCAATGTCTTTACTAAGTGCAATTTCCAATTCATCCTTCCCATTGAGTTCAAAGATTTCCTGTGCTAAAGAGTCAATCACATCAACCGAATAAACAGAATTATCATCAGTGGGATAACGCATGGCATCATAAATATTGAACTTAACAATTTCGCCATCAAATTCCATTGAAAGTGTACCACTATGAACATCTATTTTAGTTTTTGATGTTTTTAAAAATGGTCTTCCTAGCAAAATAGGAGCATTTTGGTCACCGTTTTCCATATCAAGCACATAAAAATCAGTAGGAAAGATCAAATTATTGACTCGCACAAGAACATCCTCAATTACACCTTTGGGATAAACATTAGATCTGTCAGCTAGCTGTATTACAATACCAGTTTTATTCAAAGGTTCAAGTGATAGATTAGCATATATAGAATATGGCATAACATTTATCGAGGCTCCTAAGTCTAACATGGCTTTTTCAATTTTAGCGCTACCTATCGTGCACGGAATAGTGAACATACCCGGATCTGGGCACTTAGTAGGTAGCTTTCTTTGAATGACTGCGGAAACATTTTCTCCTACCTTCACCTTTTCATATTTTTTCATTTCCTGTTTCCTCTTGTGTGTACACAATTCTTTCAAAAATTTAGCATAACGAGGTACTTGTTTGATAGCATCGAACAATGGAATATTTACCTCGCATTTACGGAAAGTTTCATACAAATCTGAATTTTTCTCGTATTTTCTATTTTCTGTTAAAGCAAGAGGGAAAGGAGGTACCGGTTTATATTCAGAGAGAGGAGGAAATTTACGCTTAGGTTCATCCTTGTCATTCAGAACACTGCTGTCTGCTTCGTCTTTTTTCTTACCTGCCTTGTTTTGATCTTGTGGTGTAGGCATTGTCTTTTCTGGAACTTCTATCTCCTTACCATTTCTCAAAGTGATTGCACTTGCATTTTCTTTTGGGTTCACCACTGTTTGGGAAGGTAATTTTCCTGAACTTTGTGCCTCCAATCGACTAATCGCAGTCGCCATTTGTCCCACTTGCGTACCCAAATTCTGAATACTTGCCCTTGTTTCCTGTTGAAAATTTAAAGTGTTAGTGGCAAGTGTTTTAACAATATCTTCTAAAGACATACTAGGGTTAGAAGTTTGGCCCTGTTGTTGTCTGTTGGGATACGATGGTTTGTACTGCTGATGATTTGGAAAATTTTGAGGTGCGGGTTGACTTGCTTGTGGGTTCCCGTAGCTAAAGTTAGGATGATCCCTCCATCCAGGATTATATGTATTTGAAAAAGGATCATATTTCCTTTGTGGTTGCCCAGGAAATCCTCCTGCTGCATTTGCATGCTCAATAGTCTCCTCTTGGAGAGTTGGACACATATCCGTCGGATGACCGATTACCGCACAAATCCCGCAAGCTTTTACCTGATGTATGTTACCTGCACCCATTTGACGAACAAGAGAAGTTAAACTCGCAAGTTGTTGTTCAATAGCAGAAATTTGTACCTCATTAGCATTCCTAGATGCAGAATCAAGTCTAGTGCCAAATTGTTGAGAGTTGGCTGCCATATTTGCAATTAGATTTCTTGCAGCCTCGGGAGTCTTATCCACCAACGCTCCGCCACTAGCAGCGTCAATCATGCTTCTCTCGGTACAATTGAGACCTTCATAAAAATACTGGATGAGAAGCTGATCACTGATTTGGTGATGAGGGCAACTAGCACATAATCTCTTGAAACGTTCCCAATACTCATGTAGGGATTCTCCGTTGTTCTGCCTCACACCACAAATTGACTTCCGTATGTTGGCTGCCCTTGAAGCTGGAAAATATTTCTCTAAAAAGAGTCTTTTGATCTCTTCCCATGTGGTGATACTTCCGGAGGGAAGATAGTAGAGCCAATCCTTAGCTGAATCTTTCAAAGAAAATGGGAAGGCTCTTAGCTTGATCTGTTCTTCGGTTACTCCGGTGGGTTTCATACTCGTGCATACCACATGGAATTCCTTCAAGTGTTTGTGGGGATCTTCACCTGCCAAACCATGAAAAGAAGGTAGAAGATGTATTAATCCAGATTTCAATTCAAAATGAGTATTAGTATCAAGATTAGGAAAAGTTATGCATAAGGGTTGTTGGTTCAAATCAGGAGCTGAAAGCTCTTTCAAGGTTCGATTTGCTGCCATGACTCCCTTTTCTTCACGAATTTCCCGAGCTTCCTTCCTTAATCTGCGACAAGTTCTCTCTATCTCTGGATCAAACTTTAAATCACCTTGATTAGTAGATCGAATTTTAGGCATAAACAATCAAGGAAATTCAAATTACCTATAAAAAGAAATTAAAATTAAAATAAGAATTACAAAAAAAAATAAAAAATAAAATAAAAAAAATAAAAAAAAATAAACTAAAATCAGTCCCCGGCAACGGCGCCAAAATTTGGTGTGCTGTCGCAGACAACCAAAAATAAACCTTACTGCGAAAAATAATTATGTAGTAGTGCAAGTAAGAGTCGATCCCACAGAGACTGATTAATCTATTTTTATATACTTTGTATTCCAAAAGAAGGGGGTTTTTGAATATTTTTAATTACAAACAAACTAATGTGTAAAATATTGTAACAAATTAAATCAAAAGAACAAACCTTGGATTAAGTCAACTTTTACCTTAGAAACATACACTGATCATTGACTCAAGCATACACAATTAATATCTTGAATATTCATCGTTAGAATTAATTCCATGTATTTCCTTAATTTTAGTTAGTTAGAAACAAGCGATCTAAATAACCCTAACTACTAAACAACTTCAGACAAGCGCTAAAAGTTTAATTTAATATAAGCTTTAAGAATTAGAAAAATCGATGAAGCTAAACAACACAAGCGCAAGCGGTTGTATTTAATTTAGTTGAATATTTTTCCTAAGATATAATAATCTCGTGATCTGCAGTCAATTATTAATCTTAGTTGCTTCGCAAATTAGAGTGACCAAACAATTACGGATTCGATATCTAATTTAGCAGTAGATTTCAATGAATAATAAACTAGTGTGCACTCTAGAATTTAATCAAATCAATCATATAATTTAAGCACAGAAAAATAATCAATACTCAAAATAATAATTGAACAATTAAAATTAAATAGATCTCACAGTGTATTTAATCCAAGGCTTCCGTCTCCTTAATCCAAGAACAATAAATTAGCCGCACATGGCTATGAAAACACCAAGAATTATAGAGAGAGAATTATATTATTTTCTAAATACAAGATGATCTCCCCATATGTTTGCTTAAGTCTCCCTTTTTATATTATATAATAACAGTCCTAATTATACTCTAATTGCTGCTCCCTTGTTACACCCGAGTCCAATTCGTAAAAGGAAAAGAGCAGCTGATTTCTTCCTTCCCGCTGGGGCGGAACAAGCTGTTGCCCAGCTTATTCTTTTGTGGCTGCTCTCCCTTTTCTTTCATACTTGCTACACACGTGGGTTGCTCATCACTAAACTGCCGGCCCACGCGCTACAATCCCTTAATTGTATGTTTAAACCAACCGTGGGCCCCCATCATCCTTGCCAGCTGCTACTAAATCCATGAGCACATGTTTGCTGCTCTAATTTCCTTTTCCAGCTGCTTCGGTAACGTAGCCCACATGAATTTCAACTCTCCTTTAATTGCATGGAACAATCTGCAAGGCTGCAAGCTGCTTGAGATTTTGCTGGACCAATCCGTGGGCTTCCCTTTACTGGCTAAACCGCGAGCTACTTCTTTGCCAGCTGCTAACTCCTTTTGCAAGCTCCTGAACATGGGCTGCTTCTCTTTGTGGGCTGATTTCGGGAGCAGCCCATGAAATCCTTAAGCAATCTGCTGAACCCACTTGCAAGTTGCTACAATTCGTGGCCCAGTTTGTTCCTTTTGAGCCCATTTTGTTTCCTTGGCTCAATTGTACCTAAAATAAAAATATAAGTACAATGAATATATTTAGGTACAAAATAAATATAAAAGAATAAGTATTAAGGGATTAAAATATAACATATTTCATCCTTATCAAATTCCCCCACACTTATCTTTTGCTCGTCCTCGGGCAAAACAAAAACAAACTATAATACAAACTTTAACTAACTACATATGCCAAACTTGAGCCACGAATTAATATGAACTTCAACATAGACCTCAAAATTTTAAAACAATAACTCTTGGGAAACTTCAAAACAATGTATTATCTGAAACCCAACTTTCTCTACCAACCTTACTTTATTCTCAACCCTTTGTGTGTGTGTGTGCGTATCCACCTGTATCAAACCAATCAGACTATAGAAAAACTTATGAAATCGAAGCCTTAAAGGAAAAAAAAATAAACTCAACCACTTGTTTTTCTCACAAATCTCAGTTAAAACCAACAAGTAATATCAAAGGATCAAAAGGCTTTTCTTTCTGCCTTATTTTTTTCTTTCTTTTTTTTTATTTGGTAAGTGCATTTTATGCTCCATCTTACCTGCGAGTGCGTTTTACGCTCCATCTCGCATGCCACGTGTTTATGGGTGAGTGCGTTTTACGCTCCATCTCATCCCACCACATGAATCATTTATTTTCTTTTAATCCTGCAAAATTTTCCTAAATCATTTCCCTTTTCATAAGCAATACCTCATATCAATTTCAAGTGGTGATTATACAATTGAGAGAGTTCAAATTTTCTTCCCTAAACATTCAACCAGATAAATTTCTTCCAAGTCAAAACTAGGTCGAACAAATGGATATGTGCTTTATAGTAAAGGGTCTTAAATAAAGTAGTGATCAGCAAAGAAAATCAAATTTAGATTACCCAATGTCTATCAGTCCTCCCAGAAGCTATCACAAGGAAATCAAGATTTTTATCATTGGTCAAAAATTAAAATCCAAATTAACTTATTACTCAAGTGAGATATCCTAAAACTACTTCATTTTCGTAGGAAACACGATTGCACTTAGCATGTGCAATAAGCCTTTAAACCCCAAGGTTACCCCAAGTGGACGAGTTTTGTCTCGTGAGGGTTTGCAGTGAATATACCCACAAAGTTTAAAATAAATAAAAAATAATAAAAAAAATAAATAAAAAATTTGGAAAATATCTAAATGCTCCCCCCCACACTTAAAACTTACATTGTCCCCAATGTAAAGTAAAATGCAAAGAAAAGTAGAGAGATACTCCCCTATGGGTTGCCTCCCATGCAGCGCCTTTGTTTATGGTCGTTAGCTCGACTCGATATTGCCTTTGAGTTAATCTGTATAAACCGGATCCTCAAGATCCATATTCTCCACCTTATCTTCTTGGAAACCCTCATGAAAATATTTGAGTCGATGACCATTCACCTTGAACACTTTAGAAGTTGCTAAACTTTTGATTTCAACTGCTCCATGCGGGAAAACATTAGTAATAACAAAAGGTCCATTCCAACGAGAACGTAACTTACCTGGAAATAAACGAAGCCGTGATTGGTAGAGAAGAACTTTTTGACCAATTTGAAATTCTTTCCTAGATATCCTTTTGTCATGAAAAGCTTTTGTTTTTTCCTTGTAAATCCGTGCACTTTCATACGCGTCATTACGAATTTCCTCTAACTCTTGTAGTTGCAACTTCCGGTGTTCTCCACTTTCATCCATATTCATATTGAAGCTCTTAATAGCCCAATAAGCCTTATGTTCCAACTCAACGGGTAGGTGACATGGCTTCCCAAACACTAATCTATAAGGTGACATACCAATTGGTGTCTTGAATGCAGTTCGGTAAGCCCATAAAGCATCATCTAAGCGCAGACTCCAATCTTTCCTACTTGGGTTAACCGTCTTTTCAATGATTGCCTTGATTTCTCTGTTTGACACCTCTGCTTGTCCATTGGTCTGCGGGTGATAAGCAGTTGACACCTTATGAGTCACATGGTACTTCCTCAACAATGCTCCCACTGTTCGATTGCAAAAGTGAGTTCCTCGATCACTGATTAGAGCTCTTGGAAAGCCAAACCTAGAAAAAATGTTAGACTGAATAAAATCTGCAACCACTTTAGAATCGTCAGTCCTGGTGGCTTTGGCTTCCACCCATTTCGAAACATAATCAACAGCGAGTAAGATATAAGTACAACCGAAAGAGACAGGAAACGGTCCCATGAAATCAATTCCCCAAACATCAAAAATTTCACAATATAATATGGGGGTTTGCAACATCTCATTTCGTTGGGAAATATTACCCGTCTTTTGACAATTATAGCATGACTTACAAAATAGATATGAATCTTTGAAAAGAGATGGCCAAAAGAAACCACATTCTAATACTTTCCTTGCTGTTCTCTTGGTTCCAAAATGACCTCCACAAGCATAAGTATGACAAAAAGTAAGAATCGACGCAATTTCACCTTCAGGGATGCATCTTCGTATCACTTGATCGGCACAGTGCTTCCATAAATAAGGATCATCCCATACATAGTGCTTGGCATCACTTTTGATTTTATCTTTTTGAGCTTTAGACAAACTAGAAGGTAAGATGTTAGTAGCCAAATAATTCACAATATTTGCATACCATGGCATGGTTGTGCTTGCAGAAAATAATTGTGCATCGGGAAACTCTTCTTTCAGTTGAAGTTCATCATGCACATTCACTAAGCGACTCAAGTGATCCGCAACACTATTTTCCGCTCCCTTTTTGTCCTTAATTTCCAAGTCAAATTCACTCAAGAGGAGTATCCATCTTATCAATCTTGGTTTTGCCTCTTTCTTTGTCATTAAGTAACGAAGAGCTGCATGATCAGAATATACAATGACTTTAGTACCAAGCAAATAAGATCGAAATTTTTCTAAAGCAAAAACAACAGCTAAAAGCTCTTTTTCTGTAGTAGAGTAGTTTCGTTGGGCATTATTCAAAGTTCTCGACGCATAATAAATGGCATGTGATGCTCTTCCGATTCTTTGGCCCAAAACAGCGCCTACGGCGTAGTCACTCGCATCGCACATTATCTCAAAAGGCATGGTCCAATCAGGTTGTTGAATAACTGGAGTGGATGTCAGTGATTCCTTCAATTTATCAAACGCCTTGCGACATTTCTCGTCAAATTCAAACTCGGCATCCTTTTGTAGTAGATTGCATAGGGGTGATGCTATTTGGGAAAAGTCCTTGATAAATCTCCTATAAAAACCTGCATGTCCAAGAAAAGAACGAATTTCCCGAACACTAGTGGGATATGAAAGAGATTGTATAATGTCAACTTTAGCTTTATCTACTTCAATTCCTTTAGATGAAACAGCATGACCCAAAACTATACCTTGTTCAACCATAAAATGACATTTTTCAGAGTTTAAGACAAGATTAGTTTCTATGCATCTTTGAAGAATAAGAGTAAGGTTTTGCAAACATTTATCAAATGAGTCTCCATAGACTGTAAAATCATCCATAAAAACTTCCATGATATGCTCAATGTAATCTGAAAATATACTAACCATACACCTCTGAAAAGTGGCCGGTGCGTTGCAAAGTCTGAAGGCCATGCGGCGATATGCGAAGGTACCAAACGGGCATGTGAAAGTAGTCTTCTCTTGGTCCTCTGGGGCAACTGCAATTTGGAAGTAACCTGAATAACCATCAAGAAAACAATAATAAGAATGACCAGCTAATCGTTCAAGCATTTGATCAATAAAAGGTAATGGAAAATGGTCCTTGCGGGTTACAGCATTCAATTTTCTATAATCTATACAAACCCGCCACCCATTTTGAACTCGGGTGGGAACCAACTCGTCATTTTGATTTTTCACCACAGTTATTCCAGTCTTCTTAGGAACCACTTGAACTGGGCTAACCCAACTGCTATCTGAAATAGGGTAGATTACTCCGACATCAAGAAGTTTGAGAATTTCTTTCTTCACAACATCCATCATGGGAGGGTTAAATCTCCTTTGTGGTTGACGGGAAGGTTTCACTTCATCCTCCAGCAAGATCCGATGCATGCATGTGGAAGGGCTTATTCCTTTAATATCAGCTATCGTCCATCCAATGGCCTTCTTATGCTCCTTTAGAACATGCATGAGTTTCTCTTCTTGTGATGCACCAAGTGTATTGGATATAATCACTGGTAATGTTTTTCCTTCTCCAAGGAATACATATTTGAGATGACTAGGAAGATCTTTCAAATCAGGAACAGGTGCCTGCACAACAGAGGGTAAAGATCTTTCATTAGAGATCAGCAATTCAACGTAACAGATGTTACCTGATTTTGGAATGTCATCCAAAGCTGTTATAGTTGATTGCAACTCGGTGCTCAAGGTCAAAGTCGCACTTCCTTCATCAATGTCTTTACTAAGTGCAATTTCCAATTCATCCTTCCCATTGAGTTCAAAGATTTCCTGTGCTAAAGAGTCAATCACATCAACCGAATAAACAGAATTATCATCAGTGGGATAACGCATGGCATCATAAATATTGAACTTAACAATTTCGCCATCAAATTCCATTGAAAGTGTACCACTATGAACATCTATTTTAGTTTTTGATGTTTTTAAAAATGGTCTTCCTAGCAAAATAGGAGCATTTTGGTCACCGTTTTCCATATCAAGCACATAAAAATCAGTAGGAAAGATCAAATTATTGACTCGCACAAGAACATCCTCAATTACACCTTTGGGATAAACATTAGATCTGTCAGCTAGCTGTATTACAATACCAGTTTTATTCAAAGGTTCAAGTGATAGATTAGCATATATAGAATATGGCATAACATTTATCGAGGCTCCTAAGTTTAACATGGCTTTTTCAATTTTAGCGCTACCTATCGTGCACGGAATAGTGAACATACCCGGATCTGGGCACTTAGTAGGTAGCTTTCTTTGAATGACTGCGGAAACATTTTCTCCTACCTTCACCTTTTCATATTTTTTCATTTCCTGTTTCCTCTTGTGTGTACACAATTCTTTCAAAAATTTAGCATAACGAGGTACTTGTTTGATAGCATCGAACAATGGAATATTTACCTCGCATTTACGGAAAGTTTCATACAAATCTGAATTTTTCTCGTATTTTCTATTTTCTGTTAAAGCAAGAGGGAAAGGAGGTACCGGTTTATATTCAGAGAGAGGAGGAAATTTACGCTTAGGTTCATCCTTGTCATTCAGAACACTGCTGTCTGCTTCGTCTTTTTTCTTACCTGCCTTGTTTTGATCTTGTGGTGTAGGCATTGTCTTTTCTGGAACTTCTATCTCCTTACCATTTCTCAAAGTGATTGCACTTGCATTTTCTTTTGGGTTCACCACTGTTTGGGAAGGTAATTTTCCTGAACTTTGTGCCTCCAATCGACTAATCGCAGTCGCCATTTGTCCCACTTGCGTACCCAAATTCTGAATACTTGCCCTTGTTTCCTGTTGAAAATTTAAAGTGTTAGTGGCAAGTGTTTTAACAATATCTTCTAAAGACATACTAGGGTTAGAAGTTTGGCCCTGTTGTTGTCTGTTGGGATACGATGGTTTGTACTGCTGATGATTTGGAAAATTTTGAGGTGCGGGTTGACTTGCTTGTGGGTTCCCGTAGCTAAAGTTAGGATGATCCCTCCATCCAGGATTATATGTATTTGAAAAAGGATCATATTTCCTTTGTGGTTGCCCAGGAAATCCTCCTGCTGCATTTGCATGCTCAATAGTCTCCTCTTGGAGAGTTGGACACATATCCGTCGGATGACCGATTACCGCACAAATCCCGCAAGCTTTTACCTGATGTATGTTACCTGCACCCATTTGATGAACAAGAGAAGTTAAACTCGCAAGTTGTTGTTCAATAGCAGAAATTTGTACCTCATTAGCATTCCTAGATGCAGAATCAAGTCTAGTGCCAAATTGTTGAGAGTTGGCTGCCATATTTGCAATTAGATTTCTTGCAGCCTCGGGAGTCTTATCCACCAACGCTCCGCCACTAGCAGCGTCAATCGTGCTTCTCTCGGTACAATTGAGACCTTCATAAAAATACTGGATGAGAAGCTGATCACTGATTTGGTGATGAGGGCAACTAGCACATAATCTCTTGAAACGTTCCCAATACTCATGTAGGGATTCTCCGTTGTTCTGCCTCACACCACAAATTGACTTCCGTATGTTGGCTGCCCTTGAAGCTGGAAAATATTTCTCTAAAAAGAGTCTTTTGATCTCTTCCCATGTGGTGATACTTCCGGAGGGAAGATAGTAGAGCCAATCCTTAGCTGAATCTTTCAAAGAAAATGGGAAGGCTCTTAGCTTGATCTGTTCTTCGGTTACTCCGGTGGGTTTCATACTCGTGCATACCACATGGAATTCCTTCAAGTGTTTGTGGGGATCTTCACCTGCCAAACCATGAAAAGAAGGTAGAAGATGTATTAATCCAGATTTCAATTCAAAATGAGTATTAGTATCAAGATTAGGAAAAGTTATGCATAAGGGTTGTTGGTTCAAATCAGGAGCTGAAAGCTCTTTCAAGGTTCGATTTGCTGCCATGACTCCCTTTTCTTCACGAATTTCCCGAGCTTCCTTCCTTAATCTGCGACAAGTTCTCTCTATCTCTGGATCAAACTTTAAATCACCTTGATTAGTAGATCGAATTTTAGGCATAAACAATCAAGGAAATTCAAATTACCTATAAAAAGAAATTAAAATTAAAATAAGAATTACAAAAAAAAATAAAAAAAAAATAAAAAAAATAAAAAAAAATAAACTAAAATCAGTCCCCGGCAACGGCGCCAAAATTTGGTGTGCTGTCGCAGACAACCAAAAATAAACCTTACTGCGAAAAATAATTATGTAGTAGTGCAAGTAAGAGTCGATCCCACAGAGACTGATTAATCTATTTTTATATACTTTGTATTCCAAAAGAAGGGGGTTTTTGAATATTTTTAATTACAAACAAACTAATGTGTAAAATATTGTAACAAATTAAATCAAAAGAACAAACCTTGGATTAAGTCAACTTTTACCTTAGAAACATACACTGATCATTGACTCAAGCATACACAATTAATATCTTGAATATTCATCGTTAGAATTAATTCCATGTATTTCCTTAATTTTAGTTAGATAGAAACAAGCGATCTAAATAACCCTAACTACTAAACAACTTCAGACAAGCGCTAAAAGTTTAATTTAATAAAAGCTTTAAGAATTAGAAAAATCGATGAAGCTAAACAACACAAGCGCAAGCGGTTGTATTTAATTTAGTTGAATATTTTTCCTAAGATATAATAATCTCGTGATCTGCAGTCAATTATTAATCTTAGTTGCTTCGCAAATTAGAGTGACCAAACAATTACGGATTCGATATCTAATTTAGCAGTAGATTTCAATGAATAATAAACTAGTGTGCACTCTAGAATTTAATCAAATCAATCATATAATTTAAGCACAGAAAAATAATCAATACTCAAAATAATAATTGAACAATTAAAATTAAATAGATGTCACAGTGTATTTAATCCAAGGCTTCCGTCTCCTTAATCCAAGAACAATAAATTAGCCGCACATGGCTATGAAAACACCAAGAATTATAGAGAGAGAATTATATTATTTTCTAAATACAAGATGATCTCCCCATATGTTTGCTTAAGTCTCCCTTTTTATATTATATAATAACAGTCCTAATTATACTCTAATTGCTGCTCCCTTGTTACACCCGAGTCCAATTCGTAAAAGGAAAAGAGCAGCTGATTTCTTCCTTCCCGCTGGGGCGGAACAAGCTGCTGCCCAGCTTATTCTTTGTGGCTGCTCTCCCTTTTCTTTCATACTTGCTACACACGTGGGTTGCTCATCACTAAACTGCCGGCCCACGCGCTACAATCCCTTAATTGTATGTTTAAACCAACCGTGGGCCCCCATCATCCTTGCCAGCTGCTACTAAATCCATGAGCACATGTTTGCTGCTCTAATTTCCTTTTCCAGCTGCTTCGGTAACGTAGCCCACATGAATTTCAACTCTCCTTTAATTGCATGGAACAATCTGCAAGGCTGCAAGCTGCTTGAGATTTTGCTGGACCAATCCGTGGGCTTCCCTTTACTGGCTAAACCGCGAGCTACTTCTTTGCCAGCTGCTAACTCCTTTTGCAAGCTCCTGAACATGGGCTGCTTCTCTTTGTGGGCTGATTTCGGGAGCAGCCCATGAAATCCTTAAGCAATCTGCTGAACCCACTTGCAAGTTGCTACAATTCGTGGCCCAGTTTGTTCCTTTTGAGCCCATTTTGTTTCCTTGGCTCAATTGTACCTAAAATAAAAATATAAGTACAATGAATATATTTAGGTACAAAATAAATATAAAAGAATAAGTATTAAGGGATTAAAATATAACATATTTCATCCTTATCAAATTCCCCCACACTTATCTTTTGCTCGTCCTCGGGCAAAACAAAAACAAACTATAATACAAACTTTAACTAACTACATATGCCAAACTTGAGCCACGAATTAATATGAACTTCAACATAGACCTCAAAATTTTAAAACAATAACTCTTGGGAAACTTCAAAACAATGTATTATCTGAAACCCAACTTTCTCTACCAACCTTACTTTATTCTCAACCCTTTGTGTGTGTGTGTGCGTATCCACCTGTATCAAACCAATCAGACTATAGAAAAACTTATGAAATCGAAGCCTTAAAGGAAAAAAAAATAAACTCAACCACTTGTTTTTCTCACAAATCTCAGTTAAAACCAACAAGTAATATCAAAGGATCAAAAGGCTTTTCTTTCTGCCTTATTTTTTTCTTTCTTTTTTTTTTATTTGGTAAGTGCATTTTATGCTCCATCTTACCTGCGAGTGCGTTTTACGCTCCATCTCGCATGCCACGTGTTTATGGGTGAGTGCGTTTTACGCTCCATCTCATCCCACCACATGAATCATTTATTTTCTTTTAATCCTGCAAAATTTTCCTAAATCATTTCCCTTTTCATAAGCAATACCTCATATCAATTTCAAGTGGTGATTATACAATTGAGAGAGTTCAAATTTTCTTCCCTAAACATTCAACCAGATAAATTTCTTCCAAGTCAAAACTAGGTCGAACAAATGGATATGTGCTTTATAGTAAAGGGTCTTAAATAAAGTAGTGATCAGCAAAGAAAATCAAATTTAGATTACCCAATGTCTATCAGTCCTCCCAGAACTGTCAATGGCTGAATTGTCTCGGTCTGTACCCGACGCTTCGCTGGGGATGTGTCAATGGCTGAACTATCATCGGTCAGTACCCGACGCTTCGCTGTGGTTGAGCCAACGGCTGAACTGTCTCGGTCTGTACCCGACGCTTCGCTGGGGTTTTGCCAACGGCTGAATTGTCTCGGTTTGTACCCGACGCTCCAAAAGTGGCAGTTTTTGGCAGTTTTTCGTACTTTTTCTGTAGTTTGCATAATTGATCCATAGATATGGCTTCGGGATCAATACCAAGGGTTTTCAGAGGGTTCCCCTTTCTGTCAGGATTACGCTGCCTAAACGTAGGATTTCAGGACAAACTGCTCAATCGCGTAGCGATTTTTCTTCAGATTGACTTGGCAGCTCATATAAACTCCGTTTTAACTCGAATCGAACCTAGCCCGGGGGAGTGTGACCCACCATGGGGTGCCGCAGGTAGGGGTGTGGCTGTCGCGGGTGGGCCTGCTTCCACCTGTGGCTTTATATTGGGCAGCGGGAGTTCATAATTTCCAAGTTTCATTTCGAGTTTCAAACGGAATTTGATTTTCTTTTTTAGATATACAGAGTTCGGGCAGTCTTTTTCTGATTTTGTCAGTTTCTATGCTTTCAGTGTATCGCAGGTAACGTTTTACGTCCTTTTTTCTCAAGTTTTGACCGTTAAAAGCATGTGAACCACGTAGGGTGCTTTTAGACGCAATGTAAAAAATGTATGCCTATATGACCTGCTAAATTTTTTTTAACTTCATATGTATGCATATTTTACTGTAATGCACGTTTGGATGTAAGAAAATTTAGATTCTGAGACAGTCATATTTTGCTCTTTTTGATCAGTTTACTCATCCTTTTTGAGGCCTAGTGAGTCTGGATTTTCAACTAAAAATGTCTATGGTAATTTAGCTAAAATGTAAGGTTGACTTTTGATTTTATTTTATAAATATAAACTGTTCCTATTTTTGGGAAGGTGTGCTATTGAATGGCCACCTAGACATGCCTATGTGCATGTAGACAGTCTATTTTACAAAGGAGACTCTAGCGAATTTTTTTTAAAAGCCCGTGCATTTAATAAACAAGTAGTTTTGACTCTACTGGGGATTTTTGACTGACCCATGCATGCTTTTAGGATTTATCTTTTGAAAAATATGCAGTTTTGACTTTACTGGGTATTTTTAACTGACTCATGCATGTTTTGAGACTTAGAAATGCGTAGAGTACTGAAAAAATAATAAACCATAGGTTTTAGGCTTAATACACCATTTCTAAAGTGATTTGGAGACTTTGTCCAGGTGATGGATCGAGATAGACCCGGCAGTGCCAGCAGAGTCGTCTTAGGCATTAGACGTAGGAGGGCTTCTAAGGTTCCTCAGCCACATCCAGCTCGACCGCCTCACAGATTGGTAGAGTCAGTGATTCGTCCAGCCTATGACGAGCCGTCGATTGATATTGATGATGATCAGGCTCCTTTTACTGCTCTTTCCTCGGCTCAGGCCCCACGTGCTGAGGTTCCAGGCATTGTTGTGCCGACCCAAAAGCTGTTGGGCGACTTGAGTCGCAATCCATCGAGATTTCTCCATGCCAACGAGGTGACTTAAAGTTTTCTTCTTTCTGGATTCTCTTTCTTCTTTTTTCCTTTCTCGGGGCACAGGTTTTTGACATGCGTTGGTTTTTTATGCAAGTTCCCAGCTTTACGCAGCCTCGAGGGAACTGGTTCAACGTGCACTCCTTGTACCATACTTTGCACCAAGACTACAAGGATATTGTTGATGGCTAGGGGTTTTAGGCTTTCTTATCTATTCTCCCCCCGCCATTGCCCCTGGGGTATATGAGGGCTTTGTCTGAGCGTTGGTTCCACCAGACTCAGTCCCTTCATTTGCTGGACTGTGAGGTGATGATGACCCCTATGGACTGGAGGTTCATCACCGGCATTGAGTTTGAGGGTGAGCCAGTACCTGTCGTGGCTGACATCACACCTACTGTCATTCAGTCTCTGCTGGGAGTTCCTGCGACGACGATCAAGGGTCGGACAGTCCAATCCGGTCCCTTGAGTATAGATGCCCAGAGTGGGGCTTTCCTTGAGCCTCTACCTAATGATCAGAGGCTTAGGGATCGCATCTTGAGGCGATTGTTCCTGGTGATCATCAGGGGTTATTTTGTGGCGAATAACTCATCTACTGTGTCCTTCGTCCTGGTCAATGCTACCCGACATGTAGAGCGCCTCAGTGACTTTGATTGGGGTTCCTACACCTTTGCCTATTTTCTACGAGGCATGCTTATGCTTTCGGAGGGTTTGACGGAGGCTTGGTAAGGGTTCTATTCGTTTCTACTAGTGAGTACATCTTTCTTGTACCTTTTTGATTTCAGCATTTATATTTGTCAGTCTTGGTCACTGAGGACTTTTGATATTTACATGGCCAGTTCTGGGCATTTAAGAGGCTTCCTTGCCTACGGCCCGCCACTTCTTTAGGTCTGGAAATTTATCCTCGAGGGCGGCGTTGGCATCACTCCACTCTGACGGAGGTCCCTGTTGCTAGGGGATTCACCCATGCCCGCCTACAGTTGGAGCTTTTGACGGTTGGATCGATCTCCTAGGTGTTGTATACCTTCAATTTTTTGACAGTCAGATTTGAGGGAGGCTTCCCTACTGGTCGAGAGTTTGCATTATCGACTCGCAGGGTCCCGATTTTGACAGAGGGAGGCTGGGAGCTCTATTTGGGAGAGTGTGCTATCAAGAGCATTACGGGGTAGATCTACATTCCCATTGTTCCTGCTGCTTGGCATTATTGGCCGTTGCTCTTGCCACTGACAGATATTCCCATGGAGGGCATAGACGGCTTTACCCTATCAGAGGGCCCCGTTTAGCCAGGAGGCATTCAGTAGCTGGTGGAGTCCTCACACGATTTGAGCTCAGACTCGTGCCACCCAGTTCATGGCAGACAAAGTTCTAGAGTCTGTGATGATGACAAACTAGATAGCTTGCCTTAGGGAGCCCACTCATTCAAACCAGATAGCAGAGATGACCCGAGAGTTGGAGAGAGCTCGCTTTTTTATCAGGCACCTTAGAAGAGATCCGTCAGAGGCATCTTCTTTTAACCCGTCCAGCTCAGGAGCGGGCCCCTCTTTAGGTCTAT
This sequence comes from Panax stipuleanatus, assembly GCA_020205555.1. Lineage (NCBI taxonomy): Eukaryota > Viridiplantae > Streptophyta > Magnoliopsida > Apiales > Araliaceae > Panax > Panax stipuleanatus. Next base: position 99,193,202 of record CM035122.1, on the reverse strand, counting down.
TTTCCAGCAATTTTGCAGGGGAAGATCCTCCCATGTACAGCCCATATATGCCTGATGATCGTAGTTTTGTATCCACAGAGGAGACGGAGCAGGTTATTAACCTGAGCGTAGATTATCTGGATCTGTTTGGATAGCTATGGCAGCTATATCTTTTGGTCAGCCACTATTTTGACTATTTTGCAGTTATGCCTCATTTTGATAGACCACTGTTAGTAGTTGGGTGGTGGTGTCCCATATTCCTATACTCTTCATTTTACTTTGTATTATCAGACAGGGCTGATGCTCGTAGTAGATAGTTTGTTGTAGATATGCAAGATATTTCCTATTTATCGTATCATGTTTATATTTGTCATCATGCATGTATTATGTCATATGTATGCATTTAGACAAATAAGTTCAAATTTGACCCCTGGATAGTCTTGTGATCTGATGATACAGATGACGTCCTCTGCCGTCAGTCGGATTGAGCATTTGCCACCATCTGAGGTGGCTTTATCCTTGAGATCGTGGTATAGCAGTTTGTCCTCCACAGTCAGAGGGACAGTCGATCAGATGTTGGGGCATTCATTGGCCCTTGCAGACTTTCGAGTTCCATATGGGTTCGTGGATGGTCTTTTACCTTGTGGGTAAAATCTAGTTACGCACAACACGCAAGTATACGTGGTCAACAAGTAATAAAGTGAAAGTAAAGTATTGTTCGCACGAGAAATTATTTAATAAGAATCACCAAGTACTAACCCTTAAAAAACTCAATCTTATCTAAACGAATGAATTTCAATATATATAATTAAACAACTACTAATCACCACTAGTTAAATTAAGATTACGGAGATTTAAGATCACAACTTCACTTATTGGTTCATTTAAGTTAACATACTTCTTATCAATTATTCTCACTATTCTGAATTGTTAATCAAGAACACTAACGAAGATATAACCACCTCTCGATGCATCATACCCATACTCACTCGCATCCATAGATGATAGAATTAAGCAAGACACCCTAATTAACTAATCCATTATATCTCTATGTGAATTACAATTAAAAAGGATTTACCGCACAAGTTCTCTGTTAGATTACATATGGCGTAAAGGTATATCTCTATCCTAAACACGAATCATGAATTCTATCTACGCAGAAATCATAAACACATGCTATTATGATCAGATCTAAATCTATACTCCGCTCTAGATTTTATATAGATTATCACGGTAATTGATAATTAGGCAATTAAACAGTTAAGTCCAAATCACAATAGACAATTCACAACGATAGATCACAATAATTGATAGAGAAGCATATTAAAACAAACTACACAATAAGATCCACTGTAATCTTAAACAAAGAATTAGTTAATTATTATTGAATTAAAAATAAAAATCCACAATTGAATAAACATTAAAAGATAAGAATAAGATTAAGGAAAAGGATTGAATCTGTTGTCGGCAAATTCTTGCTCCGTCTCGCTCTTGATCTTGATCTCCAATGGCCTCCAAGTGCTTCAATCTCCAAATCCCATATAAACTAGGGTTTAATATTTACTTTTATCTAAGCTAATCTAATGGAATCACCCCTCTATATTGAGTATCAGATGTCTTTATATAGTCTCCAACAATCCCTCAATCCAAATCCTATTAGAAGTCTCCCTAAAACTTCCCAGACTATTTTTCTAACTCGTTCCGTGCTGGGGCGCACATTTTCTTCATAAAATTATGCTGGGGTGAGTTTTGGCAAAGAGGTTCGCCCCGGGGCGCACATTTTCTTCACAAAAATTCGTCGAGGAGCGCTCACATTTCCTGCTGCAGTGTCCTCTGGTAGAACAGCTATAACGTTTGATCCGGGAAGAGTTACGGGGCCTGATACCTGTTAAATCCAAGCTGTCGACGATATCTACAACTTTCATTATTTGAGAACTGAGAAATAATGGATGGAAGAAGGTCAAATTTGGGCTGGAAGTGACTTCTTTGCAATGGCAACCCCAAACAGTGAAGTTCAACGTTCGTAATTGGTAAGGGTCATAACTCTCGCCTCCGAACTTCGATTGAGATGATTCAAGATGTTCCAGAAATCTAAGAAGAAGCTATATAATAATCCAAGTCCTAAGCCAAGAGTATGAATTTAACATGAAAGCCCAAATGAGTTCCGGATTGCATTTCCTTGCCTCTCCATGCCAATAGTCGCTCACACAGTTTCCAAGCATGAGATCTACAAAATAACCACAAAATGCATGAAAAGTGACTACAACATATAGGATTAAATAACTTATTTAAGTAAATAGATACCGAATAAGTAGGTATAAAATCAACTTATCATTACCCATCTGGATACCCGAGAGACAGGTCTTCCGTTTTGGACAGCATGAGCTGACGCCGACTCTTGAGGAGTATCAGTAATTTACTATTTTATCCTTAGAGTTGCCCTACGCTCGGATAGCGATCAGCGATATGAGGAGACCGTTCATACAGATGTCAGGTCTTCGCCAAAGCGTGGTGAGGGATGAGATCATCTATGGACGGGTGATCTCTATTGACTTCTTGATTGATCGCTTTGGTGAGCTCGACAGCTATGATCGACATGCTGTGGATTTCATTATTTCAGCAGAGGCATGGCATTTGGCCAGGATAGACATTTTGCTGATGTGCATCGTATCTTATGTCTATATGCCGCTACGCTTGGACCACTTGGATGTGGTATTGGTAGTCGTGGTTAGGGCCCTTAGGCAGGGTAGCACCATTATTCTGATAATATTGGCTGAGATGCTGAGATCAGTCACTTACTACAGTACCCACCCGGAGGGGTTTTTTAGAGGTAGTTTGGTCTTGTTGTATGTATGGCTTATGTCCCATATACGACCGATTGGATTTTTTAGAACTCATGGGTATTGCTTCACCTGCGAGGTAGCCACATCTTACACCTTTCAGCTTGTAGAGTGTACTGATGCAGAGACACGGTCGGCATTTCTGTCGGATATTGAGCATCTGTTCTTGATTTTGCCATGCTCAGGGCTAGCCTCCCCTTATAGCTTTATTACTCATGCATCTAGCATTGACTATCTGCCCCTGGCGGGATTGAGAGGAGTGACCACTTACCATCCTCTGGCTGTTATGGGCCAATTTGATCAGTATTAAGGCTTGCATCTGTTTGAGGGGGCTGTTGATCAGAGGAAGTCAGCTTCGTCTATGTCATCTGTTGACTTAATCTGAGTGTATGAGTGTTGGACTCATAGAGAGAGGGTTAATTTCTCCAGTAGCCTTCCAGATCGTTCTCCAGAGTACTCAGCGTGGTTGGAGGCAGATATAGCATCAGTTGCATTCTTCCAGTCCGCTCTTATTGTAGATTCAGACGAGGATGAGCTTATGGAGGATCCTGAGTCTCCTTACCGAGGATGAGTTATTTATGGATCTGACAGTAGCACTAGTTAGTGATCCGCCGATCATTCTTGTAGGGACAGATCCAACTTTGGCGAACTCACTAGCTAGGATGACCTTTGAGAGAGATCAGGCTAGAGCTCTGATGTTGACCGCTTTGTTTGGCAGAGACATAGCTTTGGCGGAGAGAGATGTGGCTCGAGCTGCTCAGGATCCAGGATTGATTGAGTGAGAAGAGCTCTGATCCGCCAGAGAAGCGACTTTTATTGAGATCAAGGAGAATTTGATTGCTAGGGATGCAACTTTTGTGGAGAGGGACGAGGCTATAGCTTCCCAGGATTTCCAGATTGCCGATAGTACTGCTCTTCAGTCTTATACTCATGGTCTGGTTACCGAGATGAGTGCGTATATTGATGACCACAGTTCCACACTGCAGATGGCTATGGAGGTCTTGACCGTATGGAGGCTGAGGGCATTGCACTTGCAGCTGCTCCTCCATCTTCAAAGAGAGATGCCGTGGTGGCATTACGGGCCCGCTTATCCCTGGGTCCATAGACTAGCTTTATTTTTCTTGCACATGCTAGATTAGCCATTTTTGTCATGTACATGACACTTTGTATATATCAAACAGTGTTATATATCAGAGAAATATATTTTTTTGATTCACTTCCCTATTTGGATATGTATTGTCATTGCTGAGTGATTACCACTTCTTTCATGACTCGTTGTTGTTGATGTATCTTGAGCTTCTCCTTGATGAACTGACAGTTAAGATGTTAGAGAGTATCTCAGATGGGCCTGTTGACCAGGGTAGCTTGATAGGACTTAGTTTTTATATGGTTTTGGTGTCTTGGGACTGATTTTTATTTGTTTTTTGTTTTTCTTGAAGGTTAAACCGCACCGTAAATGGCTGCCCATATACTCTCGGGTTGAGGGAGATCAGATCATTCGTAGTTCAATTTTTGTGTGAGAGAGGTCTGAAAATTATTTATCTTGGGTTTTAATTTTGGTTTAATGAGTTTTTAAATTTTTTTATTTGGTTTGACCGCACCAGAAATGGCTGCCTACGTACTCCCGGGTGGAGGGAGATCAGGTCATTCGTATTTTTGACTTGTAGTGAAAACTGAACCTGATTTGATTTGTCGGACCCTGATACGGGTATGCAATTAATTCAAATATAGTACCGTTTTATGGTGTATGAGTTGATGAGTTGGGGAAACTCGGTCCCGTCTATTTCTTGTAGTCTGATAGCTTCTCCCGTCAGTACCTTTTTGACAATGAAAGGGCCTTCCCAATTAGGGGCGAATTTTCCTTTAGCTTCATCTTGATTGGCCAAAACTTTCTTCAGCACTAAGTCGTTTTCTTTGAATTGCCGTATTCGGACCTTCTTGTTGTAGTATCGAGCAATCCTTTGCTGATATAATTGCCCATGGAAAATGGCTGTAGCCCTCTTTTCATCTATCAGGGACAGTTGGTGATACCGGTCTTGCAACCACTGATCTTCGTCTATCTGAGCATCGATTAGCACTTGCAAGGACTCCATCTCAAATTTTATGGGAAGGACTGCTTCCATGCCATAGACTAATGAATAGGGTGTAGCCCCAGTAAAGGTGTGCATTGACGTCCTGTATGCTAACAGGGTTAGAGGTAGCAGGTCAGGCCATTCTTTGTGATTGGCGGACATTTTCTGCATAATCTTTTTGATGTTCTTGTTAGCCGCTTCGACAGCACCATTCATCTTGCACCGATAGATGACAGAATTGAGATGCTTAATGTGAAACTTACTGTACAGTTCTTTCATCATTTGATTATTTAGGTTCTTTGCATTGTCTGATATGATCACCTCCAATTGTCCATATCGACAAACGACATTATTTTTGATGAAACTAATGATGACCTCTTTTGTGACTTTGGGAAAGGAGGCAGCTTCAACCCATTTGGTAAAGTAATCGATCATGGTGAAGATGAATCGATGACCATTGTTGGCTTTGGGTTCCACGACACCGATCACATCCATTCCCCACATAGAGAAAGTCCATGGTGAACTCATATTGTGTAGCTCATTTGGAGGAGCTTGTATGGCGTTTCCATATATTTGGGATTGAAAGCATCTCTTGACGTGATCATCACAGTCAGCTTTGAGCGAGATCCAATAATGTCTTGTCCTTAGTATCTTATTGACTAACAGATGATCGCTCATGTATGGGCTACAGACTCCACCGTGGATTTCATCCATCAGTCTATGGACTTCCTCTTTATCAAGGCATCTTAACAGGCCTATTTCCCTTGAAGGTACATGAACAAGGGAATTCCCTCCCTTGAAGGTACCAAAATAGGTGCTTCGATAAGCTGTTTCTTTATTGCAAGGAAGGCTTGTTGACAATCTTGATTCCATTTGATGGAGGAATTCTTCCTTAATAGCTTGAATATGGGTTCACAAGTTGTTGTGAGCTGGGAAATGAATCGGCTTATGAAGTTGGTTCTCCTCAAAAACCCACGTATCTCTTTCTCTGTTTGAATTACTGGCATCTCAGTGATGGCTTTGATCTTGGCAGGGTCTAGCTCGATGACTTGATTACTCACCAAAAATCCTAACAGCTTGCCTTCTTTGACGCCAAAAGAACATTTGGCGGGATTTAGCTTGAGGTTATACTTATGCAACCTGTTGAACAGCTTCCTGAGATGGTCAATGTGATCATCCTCCCTTCGGGATTTGATGATGATGTCGTCCACATAAACTTCTATCTCTTTGTGCAGCATGTCATGAAATAAGACCATCATGGCTCGCTGATACGTGGCTCCGGCATTGATGAGGCCGAAGGATAGTCGCCTATAACAGAAGGTTCCCTAGGGAGTGATGAAAGCTATTTTCTCCTGGTCTTCTTCAGTAACCATGATTTAATGGTAACCAGCAAAGCATTCTACGAAAGAATATATGTCATACTGCGCCTTATTGTCTATCAAGATGTGGATGAAAGGTACCGGGAAATTGTCCTTAAAACAGGCTTTGTTCAAATCCCGGTAATCCACGCATACTCGTACTTTCCCTCCGGGATTAGGCACGGGGACTATGTTCGACAATCATTCAGGGTATGTTGATACCATGATGATTCCGGCTTTGAATTGTTTAACGACCTCTTCTTTAACTTTCAGACTCCATTCAGGTTTCAATCACCTGAGCTTTTGTTTGACTGGTTTGAATCCATCTTTGATGGGCATTCGATGGATTACAATGTCAGTGGACATGCCAATCATGTCTTCACGTGACCATGCAAATATATCCTGAAACTGTGTTAGGAGTTCAATCAGGTCGACTTTTTGGTTTGGTGTGAGGTCTAAGCCTATCTGGATTTCTTTGATGTTTTCGGAGGTTCCTATGTTGATAGGGGTGGTTTAGTCGAGGTTTGGATTGGGTTTGTCATCGACCCATTCTTTGATCTCCTCGGGCACCTTATAGTCATCTTCCTCCTCCTGATCAATATCCATCAAGTCGAAGTTCAGTTCTACATCAAAGTTGTAGTCACTTTGACAGGCTGGCATCTCATCAGCAGAGACAAACACATCTAATGCTAAAGTCCTGAAAATAAAAATGCTTTCATTTTAATATATACAACTGCTTAAATATACAAAGCATTTGGCAAAGCATGACAAAAGTTACTGCTATAGCTGTGTAGTTAAAATAAGCAGTAAATAAAAGCATGATTAAAGGGCAGATGTACTCTCTGCTCCATTACCCTTTTTGACCGAGGCACGAGATGCTGCTCCAGTTATCCAAGGTTTAATCCTCATGAATAGGGAAGATCAAGGAATTGTGCTCGTCGGCCTTGTCTCGGATAATGACTGAGACATCCTTTAAAATAAGACCGGGGTTTTTCTTTGAGCTGCCCCCTTTTTCCTTCTTGATGAGAGGAATTTGAATCTAATCCTCGTCGTCGCTGTCTGGGATCTCATCATTCATACCCTCGTAGTTTATGATAACTCGCATGTTAGCAAATGGGTCTCGTCCTTTGTACGGGATCTTTTCTTTTCCCTTTTTGCTATCACCTTTAGGCTTTGGGGATTTCCTTTCCCCGACTAGTATGATTGGAGGAAATAGCATGGCTGATACAACAGCGGGGATCTTCCTCATTGGCTTTATAAAACCAATATTAGTGAGGTTTGGTAGCAGTATGTTGGAAGCATGAGCCTTAGGGTGCTTATGTGGATTCCGGCGGCTTGACTCGGACGAATAACCCAATCTGGCTCTCCCTGTCAGGGTCAGGATTTGGACTGGACTTGTGATACCTTGTTGGTTCTTTCCTAACCCTTCTCCAGGTTTGAAACCCACAGATACCATCTCTTGGCCTACTGTCATTACTTCAAGAGAGACTTTAGGCATCAAGGCTGGTGCTCCGATAGGTATATACTGAGTATTACTCACCTCCAGGGCTTGAAAACTAGCAGGTTCAATCCCTACATCCAGGCTGATCACCGGCATATCTCCCTGTATGCAGATAGGGTATTTTGGTTCGGTATTGACCGTGATTAGGTTGTTATTAATAATATATTTGAGCTGTTGATGGAGGGTGGATGGCACTGCCCCTTCCATATGGATCCATGGCCTGCCAAACAACAGGTTGTATCTAGTGGCGATGTTGAGCACCTGAAAGGACACATAGAAATTTTGTGAACCAATCTCTAATGGAAGCTATATTTCTCCCATTACTTGTCAGCGAGATCCATCGAAAGCCTGGATGACCACATGACTAGTTTTGATCCGGTTTAGGTAGATCTTCATTCTTTCCAAGGTATCGTAGGGACAGATGTTTAGGGATGATCCTCCATCTATGAGCACACCTCCGATCACATACCCGGAAGACATCACAGCTATATGCAGGGACTTACGATGGCCCATTCCTTCTGCAGGGATATTATCATCAGGGAAAAATATCACATTGCTATTGAAAATGTGTTCTACCACATGACGGAATTTCTCGGCATCCACGGTATGTGGCAGATGGGCTTCTTCCAGTACTTTCACTAGAATGTCACGATGATCCACCGATGACAAAACTAGATCTAAGATGGACATTTTCTTGGGTGCATCTTTCAAGATTTGCACGATTTTGATTTCATTGTGTCCCATTTTGTTGAGGAATTCTTCGATTTTCTCATCGATTACATTTTCTTTGGCTTTGATGACTGGTTTGATCACCCGCTGAGACAGGTATAATGGATTATTCTTTGGTACAATAGCATTGTTGTTTGAAGTGGAACCTTCGTCGTTCCCGTAGTTCCATGGGACTTTCTTCAGATTGACAACTTGATACTGAGATCTGAAAGGCAATATCAAAGGCTCGGGTGAGGCCACCATCACAGGATTTGGTATTTCTTTGACCCCTTTCCCTGGCAGTACTAAGGGTGTGAGGGTTGACTCCTTATCACAGGAGATGACATCTATTGTATCCTGATTCCATGCAGTGGGGATAAAGATAGTGTCTTCATCTGAGAGATCGAGAACTTGATTTCCCCTTATCAAGTCACCACTCTCAATCAAGTTCTGAATTAGGTTACGAAGTGCCCAGCAATCTTCAGTATCATGGCCGGGTGCATTGGAATGGTACTGACATATTTGGCCAGGCTTGAATTTTCTGGACTGAGGGTTTAATGGAAGTATTAAGTTTGCAACCATTCCCTCGTTGATTAACATCTGAAGGATTTCCTCCATTAGCTGGTTTAGGTTAGTGAAATTCCTTTGAAATAAGAATTTCCTGCCAGCTTGGCAATTCTCCTCTTTGACCATCTTATCTGCCCAGGGTTCAGGTTCATGAGACAGGTAGTGGTCCATCCTGGGGATGGGATTAATTTCCAGTGTAGGAGGACGATCGACATCAGACTGGTTAGCCTGTTTCATCATTTGTCTGGTGATCTGATGTTGGTAGACGACCAGTTCTGCTAACTGTTCAATTTGTTCTTTGATAGATTTTATCTATTGCTCTATTAGGAACCGCTTTTCTGAGACTTCCCAACTGTCTGGGGTGTTGTTGCTGGATGAAGTTGACTCTCCCATATAACGGAGATATTTAGATCCTTCTCCATTTTCGGTACTGAACATGTTGGCATTCTCCTCTTTGTGCTGAGGGAAGGGATTGTCTTGTACGTGTGGTTGTTCTGGTTTGGTTACCACAATCTCTCTATTGTCAATTAAGTCTTGAATTTTGTGCTTGAGAGACCAACAGTCTTGAGTGTCATGGCCCGGAGATCCAGAATGATAAGCACACTTTTTGCTCGGGTCGAAGTTTCGTCCACCAGTGTTGGTTGGTGGAAGGAGTTCGACAATCTTCTTCTGTGCCATCAACAGCTTCAGTACATTCTCGAGTGAATCCCCTAGAAGGGTGAAAGTTCTTCGACTCCTGACCTCCATATTTTTCTAAAATGGAGAGTTTGAAGGTTGTGCAGTAGCTTGGAAAGGGGTATAGTTCCTCCTTTGAATGGGCATACTGTTTGACTCGCCCTTTTGATTTTGTCCTTGTAACACTAAGGACACTTCTTCATCTTTCTTTTTGTGTACCCTTCGGGGATTACTCCTGTAATTTTCGGACACTATATGCTCAGCAACAGCTTTGACGGCGGTTAGATCCTTTATCTTCTCGGACTTGAGCCCCATTTCTGCCATCTCGTCGTGTTTGATCATTTCAAAAAATGGTTTTCCTATGCCTACTAGGACCCTCTCATAATATGGAGCTTCTGGATGTCGATGAATGTTATGACTATCTCAGACTCAGTCATGGCTGGGGTGACTTGTAATGCAACCCGCCTCCATCGTTGGGTATACTCTCTGAATGATTCAGTGTTCTTTTTTTGATTTTGGTTATTTAATATCTGTCTGGAGCCATCTGAGATTGGAAGCAATATTGACTTAGGAAGGCATGGGCCAACTCTTCCCAACTGTGAATCTTAGAGTTGTCCAGATGGGCATACCAGGCTCTGGCCTCTCCGATCAGACTCTTTTGGAATAACTGCATTCGAAGTTTCTCGTCCTTTGCATAGAATCCGAGTTCTCCAATGAATACTTTCAGGTGTGTATAAGGGTCTCCCAATCCATCATATTTCTCAAAATTAGGGACTTAAAACTTTTCGGGATAACGAGCCACGGGGAATATAAAAAGGTCAGAGTAATTAACATTGCCGAATGTCCCTGTCCCTTTGATAGACCGGAGAGTTTCTTCCATCTGCTATACTTTCTTGAGGATATCACCAGCTTCTTGTTCTTTGTTGATGATGATGATTTCAGCGGTTTTGTTGATTGTGTCCTGGTTTTTTTGTCTAGGAATCTGAGTATCTGCCTTTTCAGTTTCTTGACTACCACCACTACCAGGTGTTCTCGGTTCTGTGTGAGTTTGGGCTTGCTTCCCTTTAAGGGCCTTTCTCTGTTCTCTCAGAAAGCTGGCCAATTCGGCTATCTGATTCTTCGGTCATTCAAACTCTTCCCTATATACAGGGGTGGACTCTAGTTGAGCACTAGAAGTCATGTCCGTGGATGGACGTTTTCTTAGACTTAGATCTAGTGACAGGACTAATTTTTCACCTACAACAAAACGTAGGCGTGTCAATTTTCTGATGTAGATAGGGATAGGATGCATACCAAGATGTGTTTTTTCTTATCCTGTAAAATAGAGGTCAGTTATTTTGATGACAGGATGACAAAAGATATATGACAAGAAATGTAAATCTTTCATTATGATATTTACATTGTGCTCCTTTACATTTGGAATTGAAAACTTGACATTAAATTAAAGGAGGAAGGCATGAAGAAGCTTCCCATCGGATTTGGTTAATCAGAGGCTGACCTATCCTAGACTACTCTCGCGACTTTTTGGCATGAAGGTCCCCAGATCATCGCAATCTACTAAAGGGGAAATTAATCCCACCTTTCAACTGGAGCGAATCTGGGTGGTGCGTTTTTATGAACCCCAGAGACTAAGTCGTCCCTAGAGACATTACTTATCACCAATAGGTTTTGCCTCCCGAAGGAGGAATCACAACATACATTCACATACATCGTGTCTAACCGTATGCATATGATGACATTGGTGTCAAGCACTAGTATGGGTGCGAAGCACTAAAAAATAGGAAAGCATTCATTCACATTCATTCACATTCATTCAATGTAAATACACAACATTCACTCATTCATTCAATGTAAAAGACGCGACATTCAAGCATACATTCAATGTAAAGACGAAGCATTCACACATACCTAGTTTTGAAAGGGAAATATTTGAAAAGATTGGAACCCGACCTAAGCCCTCTACTGTCCCTAGCAGAGTCGCCACCTGTCGACGGCGGGAAAAAATCCGCAGGTCAGGTCACAACCCGGATCTTCCTCTCTTCCTAAGTTATCTCTACCCTTATTCTTTTTATTACGAAAATAGGTTTTGAAGGGTTTTTTAGGAAAAGGCCAACATGTATCATGTCGATGATTTGAACATTTTACAGAGTCGCCAGTTGGTAGATTTGAAATGGTTGTACCAACTCAACCGAGTTTTATTTGAAAGAGGCCCAATTGCTGGACACTGTCGAAACTTGATCTTTGAAAATAAAGTTTTGAGCTCGGGGGCTTGGTTAAGTGTGGGAAAGGTGTTAGACACCCCACAACTCCCGTGTAAACATGGTACTGCATCTGTTCAATATTTCCCTTTAAAAACTGAAATGTATGTGTGAATGTTATTTTTAAAATTGGGCCTATGTTTGATTGGAAAGCATGTCTATGCATCGTTGAACCTATATAAGAAGGGTTTGATTTGATTTGCAAAAAGTATTTGATTTGATTTGTAGAAGTCTTTGATTTTTTTTGCAAAAGCTTCTTTTTTCGAAAAGATTATTAAAGTGATATTTTGAAAGCCTTTTATCAAACCCCTACGCTAACATAGGAATTGAAGCAAATTGATACTTTAATTTTATTTTTTCAGCCTAAAGGCACAATTTGAATGGTGATTGCTGGGCTGCGAAGCATCCTCAACCACAAAAATAAATATGAGTGTCGATCTCCTCATGGGCATGACAGCCATCGAAGGGACTCTAACACGACAAACCATTATTCTCATTATTTTGAGACCTTAAATCCAGATAATCGTTTTAAGATCTTTTGTATGTACATTTTACAGAAAAACTGGCAGGGTCCATTTGTAAAGTGGAGTTTGTCCATCATGGGAATCAGATTCTGATCAGTTTGATCATGAATCCCACGATTCCTAGGCTCACATATGACTAGCCAATAAAACTGCATAGTTCAAATTTGTACAGAAACAGATATATATCCCAAATGTCGCCAGAATCAAGGATTCATTCAGTAAATCCTAGCTCGCACATGGCCGAAGCATCTTGTTCCCACTAGATAGCGATCTAAGGGCCACGAGGTTGCTTTTACAACTGAAACTAGAAAAGGCTAGATTTAAATAAATCTCAGCCATTCTAGCTTCCCGGTTCCGTCTATACCGATTTTGAACCGTTTGAAAGCTAGAGTTGGCAAGATTTAAATAAATCTTATTCGCCCGCAGATATGTTAGTGTTGATTCATATAAAATGAAAATTTAAAGCAACAGTTTTATAAAAGCGAGTAAACAAATATATATGCAATTATATATACGAAAGTCGTAAAGGGCGATGGGTTTTCACACCGGTGCCTAGACTGGAATTGAAATATATATATATATATATATATATATATAAGCTGTATAAATGCCACGGAATAATTCAGGCTGGACAAAATTGAAATATATATAGAAAAATAGTAAAAAGGGAGATGGGTTTTCACGCATGTGCCCAGACATAAATGTAAATGTACATAAATGTTGTCAACCAAGATTGGGAAGATAACTTAGTGTGGTGAAGGCTGCTTATATATGCATAAATTTATATAAAAGCAGTAAAAAGGCTGCAGAATAATCCAGGCCGAACTGAAATGTAAATGTACAGAAAAGTAGTCAAGCAAGACTGGGAAGATAACCTTGTGGTGGTGAAAGTTGCTTATATATTCATATTTATATATAAAAGCATTAAACTACCACAGATTTGACATCCGGACTTGACAGAATTGAAAAGTTAGTATATATATAATTAAATATATACAAAAAAAGCCAAACCCGGACTGGGAAGATAACCCAGTCCGGTAAAATGGCTCAGTATGAAGATGCAAGTATGTGCAAGCTACTGGAAGCGACGGATCGTCAATCCGAGTTGTAAAAATGCCAAAAAAATGTGTTTATATACAAAAATGTACCAAAAGTTGACAAAAATGGCCACGGAACTGAGTTCCGGACATATTTAGAAAATGAAACTTAACATGCAAGTGTATAAAAGAGCGAAGAAGTAGTATTGACTTGTTGATCGTAAAAATACTCACAATGGACTGCTACACGGGCTTTTTGCCAAATCATAGACTTTAAACGTCCAAATCTACCGGTTATTTTCTGATATGTGGTAGTATGTGGGTATATCTACGTGTTAGAGTGAAAACAATTTGGGTTTGGAAGACAAGAAAATAGACTAAAAACCAAATGGACAGAGGTTCGGAGCGTTTTCAAATTAAGAAAATGAGGGGGGATGCCCTCATATTTATAGGCTAGGGAGCCTCCACTCTACCTGCTGCTGCAGTAGGTAGAGGTGCGGCTCCGCGTGGTGGGGCCCAGGTGGTGAGTCTTGTTGTCTCGAAGTACGTGCACTCCGAGTAACGCGAGGTCGAAGTCGAAACTTTCTAACTTTTGATCGGAGCGTCCATTTGAGGCGTGCGATACCTTTTCGGAAAGCCCTCTTCAAGTGTCACAATGATATGGGATAAAACATTTTGTAGGTCCAAGAAGACGGGTTCATAACCAAGTCTTCGATTCCCCGCAGTTTGTCCGTTTAGCTGTCTTGCGCTGTTTGCACTCGGGATCAATGTTATGGTTCGTTCTGACCTTGATGGCATCGATTCAGCTTGTGTTTGACCGAATTGGCTTAGAGTTGATAAAATTATTGTTTTGCCCCTCCTGGGGTTGCCATTAGTGTCGGCATGGCCTTCGATTCACTTCCTGGGTGGTTTCCAGGGTTTGGATCCCAATTAATTCTGTTTGTCCTCATGGTTATCTCTGAGGCTGACTTGGTCACTCCAGGTTTTCCTCTGGAGATGTAGTGATGCTTCAGGATTATTTCTGAAGTTAAGCTGACCTCCCGGATTAAGACCGGGGATGACCTGCACCTCCCGAGTTGAGACCGGGGCTGACCTGTACCTCCCGATTGAGACCGGGGATGACTTGTACCTCCTGGGTTGAGACCGGGGCTAACCTGTACCTCCCGGGTTGAGACTGGGGCTGACCTATACTTCTAGGGTTGAGACCGGGGCTGACCTGTACCTCACGGGTTGAGACCGGGGCTGACCTGTACCTCCCGGGTTAAGACCGGGGTTGATTTGACTGCCCAGTATTGAGACTGGGGTTGATTTGATGACCTGGTATTGAGACCGAGGTTGAACTGATGGCCCGGTATTGAGACCGAGGTTGAATAGAAGGCCGGGTATTGAGACCGGGGTTGATTTGATGGCCCGGTATTGAGACCGGGATTGAATTGAATGACCGGTATTAAGACTGGGGTTGATTTGATAGTTTGGTATTGAGGCCGGGGTTAATTTGATCGCCCGATTTTGAGACCGGGGTTGATTTGATAACTCGGTATTGAGACCGGGGTTGATTTTATGGCCTGGTATTGAGACCGAGGTTGAATTGAAGGCCTGGTATTGAGACCGGGGTTGATTTGATAGCCCGATATTAAGACCGGGGTTGAATTGAAGGCCCGATATTGAGATCGGGGTTGATCTGATGGCCCAGTATTGCGGTCGGGGTTGATTTGATTGCCCGGTATTGAGACTAGGATTGAATTGAAAGCCCGATATTAAGACCGGGGTTGATTTGATGGCCCGATGTTGAGATCGGGGTTGAATTCAAGGCCCGGTATTGAGACCGGGGTTGATTTGATGACCCGGTATTAAGACCAGGGTTGAATTGAAGGCCCGGTATTGAGACCGGGGTTGATTTGATGGCTCGGTATTGTAGACCGGGGTTTATTTGATGACCCGGTATTGAGACTAGGGTTGATTTGATTAGGCATTTTTGCCCTCTTACAATGTTAGTAACAGGGAAAAAAAATTCGAGTGTCTACAGGGGGCTTAACCTTATTGTAGAATAAATGTTATTTATTTAAATGAATTATTAGTTTAATTTATTTATTTAACTAAGATTAGAATTGTTCTAATTTATTTATTCACAACCGGTTTAATATGGAGAACCTAAAGGGTCACCATAAAATGAAGAATATTTATTAAATAAGCTAATGGCATAATCGTAATAATAAGTTAAGTGTATTTAATTTAATCTATGGTGATAGAATAAATTAAATTGCTTAATATTTATTATTTAATATTCTGAAAATATTAAATATAAATTAATAAGAAGACTCTTATTATTATTATTACTATTATTATTATTATTTAATTCCTAAAGGAGCTTGGGAAATAATTAATAAGATACTCTCTTATATATATATTCCTAATAAGATTAGGGGGCTATTTAATTAAAAAAGTTTAATTATTCCCAATTGGATCGAGAAGCCTAATTAATTAAAAAAGTTTAATTATATAATATGAAACCCTAATCCTAAATAGATTAGGAGGGTTACCTATATCTATAAATAAGAAAGTCTTATTATGGAACAAGGTAACACAACACACTTATTCCTTGTATTGGGAGAATATAGAGATTCTATAGAGATAGAATTATGGTTAGCCAAACACCCATTTTCTTAGTTCATCTTCTTCCTTGGTGGATCATCTCTAGAGGCCAAACGTTTAGGTGGCTTGCATTGATCAAAGGAAGGAACCAATCTCGTGGATTCAAGTTGGAGTAGAACTCGTACATGTGGCAGCTCGATCTACAAGGGTATAATTATGGTCTCCTACTCTTTTATAGATTTATAATCAAGCACAAGATGTGATCATGGTTTATAGTTTGCAAGAAAATTTTAAAATCCTATTTTATTACTATTCGGCTTCGTTTATATGCAATATGATTGCTTGTGTGCGTTTCTAGTAAACCTAACAGTGGTAGTGGAGCCTAATCTCGTGCTAATTATCAATATTTGTGATTCTATGTATTTATCATATGCGATTGGATCGGATTTTGGGCAACAGAGAAAATTTTTGGTTTTGCTACTGGGCGCGGACTCTGGGCGCAGCTGCGCCGTTCTACAGATTTGTTATATTCGGAAAGGCAGCGAAGCTGCGCCGCGCCCAGTTCAATCTGGGAGCAGCTGTGCCGTTCTACAGATTTGTTATATTCGGAAAGGCAGCGAAGCTGCGCCGCGCCCAGTTCAATCTGGGCTCAGCTGCGCCAGCCTATAGACAAAAACTGAAATTTTAATTTTTCCTTCAATTAAAATAAATGGTTTATTTAATTGATAAAAGTTTAAAATAAAGGAGTTTATTTTATTTGAAAAATGATTTCAGAGTGCTATAAAAATTAAAGGAGTTTACTTTGGATTTAGTTTTTGATTAAAATAAACGAGCTTATTTTGTTTCAAAACTAAATAATAGCAAAACTTTTGCCCATTAATTGATATTGATACATATATGGAATGGATTTATTATTCATGAGATGAATGTTTTTATTGATGCATATGTATGATATGTATGATAATAAATGGGGTTGATTATGGACTATTGACTAATGTGATTGGATTTTATTTTAGTTGGATGCTTGAATGTATAGGTTTTATTAAATGGGGTCTGCGTACCACGTTTTCTCTAATTTTTCTTAATGTAAAATTCTATCTCCCTCCTATGTACTTCCCCTTGACTGCTGATCAAGGTTTCTATTTAAATTAAATAGCTTATGTAATAGGACTAGTTAGAATTATCTTGAAGAATTGGAGATCAAGGAGCAAGGAGCGCTAGAAGACTCGTTTGTATGGAGCCTGTGTTTAAATGTAATAGTTATGTTTAAATTTAATTCTTGCACTCCTAGATTTGGCCTTTTGGTTCACTTGGTGGCTCGAGTGAACCAAACTAGAATAAAAATTCATAATCAATCCGGGTAGAATATAGCATTCTATATGTATGCTTATACTCTATATATATATATTATGCAATATATTTCGCATGTTAATTAATATGACGCGTATTATATATATATATATATATATATATATATATATATATATATATATATATGTGTGTGTGTGTGTGTGTGTGTGTGTGTGTGTGTGTGTGTGTGTGTGCGGGCTAAACAAGATGAGACAATTAATAACAAACCCCTCAAAGAAATTATATTAAGTTGTAACGTTCAAAAATATTTGGAATATCGAACGTCGCCTTCTAGCAATAGAGTATTAAATATTTAATATGATTTTGTTGTGCACACACAAGGCAAGTGTTAAATATTTAAGATGTTGTTTTATTACATTAAATGTTTATAAAGGAATTGAACATTACCGCTTTGTTGTGCACACAAAAGGGCTGTAGTTTTCTCTTCACTTGTACTGAAATGTTGGGTCCGACTTAACTTAAATCATTTTAGTTCGGATGTGCACACAGTTGACCATTATGATCTAAGAGGCAAAATACAAGGAGTTACATGATGATGTAATTGACAAGAGTTGTCAACCTATTTATTTATATATACTTTGTTGTGCTCACACAAGACTATATACATTTGAAATAGGATCCTTATTCTCACTAACAAATCTTTAATTAGATTTGTCGAACTATATATTATGAGGGTAATATAGTTTGAAGAAAATAGTGGGAGATACTAATTTAAAATATAGACCTAATTTATTTTGGTAATTAATTAAATGAATGTTTGCTAAAAATATTATTTTATTTCATATGAAGAATTTAAAAATGTCACACTCACTATTACTGTGTAGCATACTTGATGCTAGCAAACTAACCGGCCCAAATTACACGGTCTGGTTAAGGAATATGAGAATTGTTCTCACTGCAGAAAAGATTTCTTATGTCCTAAATTCATCTATCCCTGCAAATGTTAGAGAAGAAGCCTCTGAGAAAGAGATTACTACTTTTAAGAAGTGGCAAGATGATGCATCTGTGGTTCAATGAATCATGCTCGTATCCATGAGTAACGAGCTTCACCGTCAGTATGAAACTATGGATGCTCCTGCTATATTGCTGCACCTTCAAGAGTTGTATGGTGAGCAAAGTAAGATTGCTAGATATGAGATATCTAAGGAGCTCTTTCGATCCAGGATGACAGAGGGCACTACTGTTGAGACTCATGTCCTCAAGATAATCAATTTGATTGAACGTCTTAGATAGCTTGGGTTCATCATGGATGGGGAGTTAAGTCAAGATTTGATCTTGCAGTCACTCCCAGATACCTTCTCACAATTTGTTGTGAATTTCCACATGAATAAGTTGTATATCAGCTTTCCTGAATTACTTAACATGTTGAAAACTGCTGAAGGACACTTTCCATCCAAGAAGAGCCAAGTCTTACTGGTGGATGATTCTTCCAAGAAAAGGAAGAGACCCAAGGTATTTTCTGAGAAGAAGAAAACCAAGAAGGCTAAGGGCAAGGCAAAAGTGAAGGATCAAAAGAAAACTGATCCAGCTAGCAAAGGAATGTGTTTCCATTGCAACGAGCTGGGTCACTTGAAGAGGAACTGCAAGAAGTTTCTAGCAGAGAAGAAGCTTGTAGAAGCTTCGACTTCCAATCAAGGTTAGTTCATGATTGAAATTAATTTTTCTGAAAGTCAAACTTCTACTTGGGTATTGGATACCAGTTGTGGTTCTCACATATGTAATACTATGCAGGGAACTGGTCAGAAGTAAAAAACTGAACAAGGATGAAGTCGTCCTACGAGTGAGAAATGGAGCAAATGTTGTTGCATTAGCTTTAGGGACTTATTGTTTAGCACTACCTACGGGCAAGTCCATTTATTTAAATAATTGTTATTTTGTTCCAACACTCATTAGAAATATTATCTCAATTTTTGTATTGGATATTGATGGTTTTGACATTATAATAAAGAACAAAAGTTGTTCTATTTATAATAAAAATGTTTTATATTGTGTTGGAAAATTATTTAATGGACTTTACGTACTTGACTTGCATGAAAATATATTTCAAATTGAACAAACTAAGAACCAGAAAAGTGATGATGTTAATTATACCTTCATGTGGCACTGTAGACTTGGTCATATTAATGAAATAAGATTATCCAAGTTGCATAAAGATGGTGTGACGCCTCAAAATCCGATCTATCTTCACACCCGAATTTCGTGCCTCACGAGTACATCATACTCTATACATACATCATTATATCATGTAGAATAACAAAATATCCATTCAATTCCCAAATTCTATTACCTTAAAACTTTCGTTCCTTACAAACAATGATAATTACATTACTCTTTTCATCTTACAAGTGTGACTTAACTAGTCACCATATGTACAGAATAGTTTAACTAACTATTCTACAAGTCTCTTCATGCCCATTCATGCGACAAATGGCACTATATTTTGTGACACTAATGGTACTTGCAACCATAACACCTTACCATAGTAGGACATCAATCATCTTGATCTTCACAGGGTCCTTAAATACATACTACCGTCGTTCGCTAAAAATGTTTTTATTTCAAGCAAGTGTGAGACATTCAATTGCTCAGCAAGTCATAGCAGTTGAATAACAACCAAAGCAAGAATAAAAATTCTTTTAAGACTTCAATAACTGAACAAAGGTTATGAAGTAGCTCGAATAATAAGAATACGTTCTGATTCCTATCATTTTAAAACATTAATCACATTCTTTACTTTGTCATACTATCATCCTTCTACCTTTTTCATACATGTTATGTCTGGCTAGAATCATTAGCAAAGACTTAACAAGAACGATTCATAAATAAACTGCACTATTTCACATTGAACAGTTCAATCACAGAACAATTCATCTCACAGAAACACTGAAGTGTTAAAATTATGGCACAAGGCCTCATACATTCTACCACCTTGTACAAATATCACACACTTATACAAAGGTAAAAACTTCCCAAGTTTAACATCTAGGAAAGTTTAAGAAACTAGCATTCATATAAAAATGAATGAAGTTAGGAAATTTGCCTTACGCACAGCTACCGCTTATGGTTTACGCTTAACTACCGCTTATGGTTTACGCTTAACTGCTCATCAAATATCCTATGTATCACATAAGGAACAACACATACCAATTAGTCATATACTTGACTCATGCATTGATTTAAACTTCTCTTTACTTCTTGTGGTTCATGTTATTGTAATTAAGTCTACGCGACCAACTTCCAGATTTATTTCTTCTATTCTTTCAATAACATTATACTTAGCACAGATCGAGTCTCTAACAGTATTCAATATAGTACACTGAGTGGTTTCTCATAAACAACCAACAAACTAGTTTCTCGTCTCGTCTATACTATCTTTCACAATGAGTTACATCGGTTGCTAGTTCGTATTAACTGTCGCTCTCTGACGGAATCGTTTAGCTCAGATACTATATCTCTACCATTATAGACTACGATTG
Organism: Panax stipuleanatus; assembly: GCA_020205555.1. NCBI lineage: Eukaryota > Viridiplantae > Streptophyta > Magnoliopsida > Apiales > Araliaceae > Panax > Panax stipuleanatus. Next base: position 99,172,244 of record CM035122.1, on the reverse strand, counting down.
TACTACAACTTAAACTTAACTTATCCGAAACATTATAACTATAATGTTCGTTGAGGTAATCCTCATTTTATATCTTACAACGTCAGGTCCATTTGACCCGGAACGTTATTCAAGTTATTATCATTAACTAGGCTTTTCAACGTTTACACGTTATTTATTACTCTTAATTCTCTTACTTTCAAACCATACACGGCGTGTATGCTAAACACGCTTAACTTACATGTACACTTAACACCTTCACGTCGGTTTAAGTGTTTTACGTTTACTTGTCTTCCTACTTTTCGTTATCCGATTCACACTTGGATTTTCATTCATCTTATTACCATTCGTTATGGATTTCTTGATGATTATACATCTTACTTACTACATTTGACAATGTTTAAGTCATACAACCAATGTATACTTAGAACGTTCGCTCAACACAGATACGATTCACGAGAATCGTTCGCGTATCATGCATTCACGTTACTCGTCTCTTACTCTCATTCAACCTTTACTTAAGATTTAAATAACTTGTTTAAGTGTTACATTATGTGAACTATATGTTCATAACCATTCCTTATACGTTCCCCAATTGTTGAGCATACAAAAGCTATTCACTTGTTTTCCCCTGCACCGGCGCTACAACGTCGATTCCCTTTGGTTTGGCCGCGCTGCGGCGCTGCAGTTGTAGGGAATTTCTCCCAAAAAGGCGCCGATCCTCAACCTTAGAAAGATTTTTTTTCAAACTTTAAACTTCCCGAACTCGTAACGCGATCGTTATAACTCAGAATTGGCTCATTCCAAAGCCATTCGCTCACATATCACATATTATACGATTTTATCCAGTCAGATTCAATTTCTAAATCCGTTGGTGAAAAATTTGCCGTTTCGTTCATTTTTACGCGTTCGTTAAATGTTCGTGAATGTTCGACGCTCAATTATTCGTTTTAAGTCCGAATTCGTTCGTACTTTCTCTCGCAAGTCTTATTTACCTAATTCTATGATACGCCATCAAAAACTAAGGTTTCCAAGTTAAACGTTGACTTTTAACTTTCATTTCGTGAAAATTTACGATTTAACGACTAACATCCAATCTCGTAAACTTCGTCATAACTTCGTTACTCGATATTTTTACTCCAAACCAAATGGAATAAATCCATTGGTTATTCATATATGATTCCAACCATCATAACCATCTAAGTTTTAATGGCTTCTGTGACGCCCTGAAATCCGACCTATTTTTCACACCCGAATTCCGTGAGTTACGATACTTCCCATTCCATACATACATCATCATATCCTAAAGATACATGATATATTCACACATTCCCAGGTTCTATTACCTCAAAATGTTCCTTCATTAAAAATAATGATACTTACATTATTCTTATCACATTACATGTGTGACTTAACTAGTCACCGTATCTATAGAACAGTTCTAATCTAACTATTCTCTAAGTCTCGACTTGATCTTCAAGCTTGTTCATAACATGAACAGTCTTCATCTTGTGATGATAATGGTATTCGCAACCATAGCCTCTCACCATAGCAGGACATCGATCCACTTGATCTTCGTCAGGTCCTTTAACACACACTACCGTCGTTCGCTGAAAATGTTTTTATTTCAAGCAAGTGTGAGCATTCAATTGCTCAGCAAGTCATAGAAGTTGACTATTAATAACTCAAGAATCAAAATTCTTTTAAGTCTTTAATAACCGAACAAGGGTTATGAAGCAGCTCGAATAATAGGAATACGTTCCGATTCCTATCATTTTAAAACATACATCATATTTCACATATCATACTTTCATCCTTCTACCTTTTCTATGCACATTCTATCTTGCTAGAATCATTAGCACAGACTTAACAAGAATGGTTCATGTATAAACCGAACTCATTTACACTTAACAGTTCAATCACAAAACAGTTTATTTCATAGAAACACCGAAGTGTTAATATTGTGGCATAAGGCCTCATCTATAATACCATCTTGTACAAATATCGCACATTTGCACATACGAAATTTCTTCCTCATGTTCAACATCTGAGGAAGTTAAGAAACTAACATTCATATGAAAATGAATAAAGTTAGGAACTTGCATCAAGTAGAACTTGAGCAAGATTAGAAACCTGCCTTAGCGCTGCGTACTTCTTATGCCTTATCGTTCATCACAATCCCTATATATCACATAAGGAATAACACATATTCATTAGTCAAATACTTGACTTATGCATTAACTTATCTTTACTTTACTTTGTATGGTTCGCGTTTTTGTAATATAAGTTTACGAGACCAACTTTACGTTCATTACTTCTATTCTTTCATTACATTCCCTTACCACGTCCGGTCCATACGACCCTGAACATTTATCCAAGTTATTAATATTAACTCGGCTTTTCACATTATACATTCTTCATTCTCTTATTACCGTTCATTATGGCTTATTACCAATCACATGCCAACATTCATTAACTTCTAAGTTATACAACCAATGTATACTTAGAACGTTCACTCAACGCCGATACTATTCTCAAGAAACGTTCACGTATCCTGCGTTCATGTTACTCGTCTCTCAATCTCATTCAACCTTTAATTAAGGTTTAAATCACTTGTTTAAGTGTTATATTAAGTGAATTCTATGTTCACTCGAACTCTCATCAATTATCATTAAGTATGATGATCGACGAGATCTTAACTTGTTCTTCAACTTAAACTTTGGTTAATGTTTCCAAGCTTAATTTCAATTACATTTGTTCAACGTTTAACTCTCATAAACATTGATTAAACATGTTGTTTAAAGCTTACATTACATCACTTGATAGCCCCTTAATTGATATGCAAAAGGTTAAATACTTACTAGCAATGTCAAAATTTTCTGACATACTTGCGCTGCGACGCCAGATTTTCATCTTGGAGTGGTGCTGCGGCGCTACCCGTCCAAAGATTTCTCCCAGGAGTGGCGCTGCGGCGCCGGATTAAGCCTATTGGGTGGCGCTGCGGCGTTAGCCCTGCAGCTCAAAAAAATTTCTAAGTCTTTAAAAATTCTGAAATTCCTAAGTCCGTAACGTGATCGTTATAACTCGGAATTGGTTCGTTCCAATGCCAAAAGTTCACAAATGACATGCTCTACCATCCTATCAAGTCAAAATTCATTTCCAAAGTCGGCGAGAAATTCGCCGATTAGTCCATTTTTACGTGTTCGTCGAACATTCGCGAACGTTCGACGCTCGTTTCTTCGTTTTAACTCTGAATTAGTTTGTTCTTGCTCTCGCAAGTCTTGTTTACATAAATACACGTGTTGCAATCAAAAACCATCATTTTTGAATCACACGGTGACTTTTGACTTTTATTTCGGGAAATTTTACGATTTTGACGCTTAACGTCTAATCGCATAAACGTCCGCTGAAACTTCGTTTCTCATTATTTTTACGTCAAACCAAATGGAATCAATCCATTGGCTATTCATCTATGATTCTCATCATCTGCAACATCTAAGTTCTAATGGCTTTCTTCATTACATTCTTCGTGTTCTTTTGGTGTTATTCGTTCGTTCTTCGTTCTTAATCAATATTATGATTATGATTTTACGTTTTCTCGCATTCTAACTTTAGAAGTTTGATAATTCACCCTTATAACATCGGAGAGTTCATATAACTTATCCAAATCATCTACTAACATCTTCTATTCTTCTTTTCTTTCATTAACCATTCATTATGGTTTAACTTAACCATTTTAAGGTTTTAACACATTTCATCATTAACTCCCTTAACCAGTCACTTATGATTTTACTTGTTTTTGGTTCTTAGTGCTTTAAAATACACTAATACCAATCTCCATACTTCCTAACATGCATGCTTTGTCCATTTTCACTTCTCTATAAATCTTTGAAATTAAAGAAAGATGAAGATTAAAATTTAACACTTATACCTTATAAATGTTCTTAAGCTTGTGACTTTGTTCTTGACAAAGTCTTAAACTAGCTTCTTCTAGCTTCCTTGATTGCTCATCAAGCTCTTACTCTTCTTTTCTCTTTTTTCTTCAAGCTCTTAAGCTTTCTCTCTCTCTCACATGAGTTGGTGATTTCCAAATAATGAAAAATGAAGACAAGGCCTCTTTCTTTATAGGTTAGCAAGACTTAGGGCATAATGGTAACTTAGGCCTATCCTCATCAACCTTTCTTTGGCCCCAAGTTTGGCCACCTCCTTAAACTTGCTTTCCCACCAAGTTTATGACATCATGGTGGTGATGTCATCCTTGTGACATCACAAGCTCATGGGTTTCTCCATGGGTTGGTCCATGGGTTTAACCCACCCATTTACCTGCCGGTTCGACCCACGGGTTCAAATTCTTAGATTTAATTCAAATTAAATCTATTTACTTCGTATAAAATTCGTATTATACGACGTATTAATTCTTGTATCCTCCTCGTATTATCCTCGTATACATTCCGTATAATAAAAATTTATTATTATACGTAATCAATTTAATCATTGATTTTACTTTTCCTAACGCTTAGGATTTTAAGTCCTTACGCGAAAACTTCACGAGCATAAATAAAATATTTTTACATATTCCATCTCGTCTCAAAATCCTATCATTACGCGTTTATCGGAATTTTAAAATAAATTCCCGAACAGAAATGGATGAATAGTGATTTTTGTCATTTTCTTTCCGAGAAAACTTTTCTCGGCTAACTTAACTTTTCACGGTATATTACCGTCAAATCTTTAGACAGAATGTCATTCCGACATTCCAGTCTCCCGAAAAGGCTTAGGGTCAAACCCTAACCTTAGAATTTCATGAATAGTGCCCATTTCATTTTTTTCTTAGAAATATTTTTTTTTCCGAAAATCTTTTATTTTCGTCTTGAAAATTCATAATCGTTCATTCCAGCTCGTAGCCAGAATCCTCCCCATTTCTAATCATCCTATGTCATAGAATGATTAATATACACATATCATAGAATAATAATCAATAAAATACCTTTTTTTAATTATTAATCCTTTAATCTTAAATTTCTGGACAACTCAATTTTTCGGGTTGTCCCATTCTTCCTTCCTTATAAAAATTCCGTTCTCGAAATTTCCCAAACCACATCCATTCCCGGATGCGTTATCCTTATAACAACCCTTCAAGAAGAGTTAATCTTAACTCTTCTTATTATGTTGAAAAATCTCAACATCCTCTTTCAATTAGCTATTTACCTAGTCTTTCCTTCTTATTTTCTCTTCTACATCCTTTCCCCCAAGGATCATTATCTTCTTATAGTTGTCAGATGATACATACCCTGACAACTATACTTCTAAAATCTTGGGTTATCACATTCACCCATTCTTCTAAAAATTTCGCCCTCAAAATTGTTGCCATAACCTTTTTCTCAACTTCTCATTACATAAGTCATCATCCATCGTTGATTTAAGAACATTTCATATGTTGCCTTTATATTTATAAAGGAACAACTCGGCACTAAGGCCCCATATTTCTCATCTTCCCACATTCAGTAATCTTCACAATCTACACACTAATTATGAAGTTTGAATGACAAGGAATATATAAGATTCCTTTAAAACATTTTTGCTGAGGGGTCCTAGAAACCATGAACCATTGAACTTGATTTGTCAGTATTTATCGAGAACCAATTCCTTGTCAGTCAGTTTACAATCAAAAAGAATGTAAACTACCTCTTCTGGTACATTAGGTGATCAACCTATTGTACAACCCCAAAACAGTGGGTTTGTTCACCTCAGACTTATTTGTCAGATTTTGCACCAAAATAATTTGGCTTAGGATAACTTCTCAAAGAAAGCTTGATTTCTGTTAAGCATGATAAACCATTTGTCTAGCCAAATCAATAGCTCAGACCACCAATAAATTGGACTGCAACTTGGAAACAGTCGTCTAGTCAATCAGTTGACATCGACTTCTCTTTTTAAATTCTTTCACAATAACTCAAAACGTGTAATGATGTCGTGATACCGTACTGATTTCTAGCATGTTGAGGACTTTGCCATTTTCTTGACTTTGTCATACTACATGTGACAATCCAAAAATTTAGAAAATCTTAAATAATTAAATTAAATTAAGTTGATACATTTAGTGGAGTATGTTATGACTTATGTGAATTGTGTGTACGATTAAATACATATACATTATATAATGTGTATACATTTATTTTGGATATAAAGATAATTAAGAATATGTATATATCAAAAATATTGAGCATTGGTTCTAGTGAGAATAGATTTAATGGACTAAGATGATTTTGTAGCCCAAGGAATTAATTAAGTAGCTCAATTATTTATTTGAGCATTGGACTTGTAACTAATTTGATTTAATAGCAATTAAGTTGTTAAACTAGCCAAATGTATTATGTATAGGTCAAGTATAGTGATGGCCCAATTTAATTAATGGAGGAAGCTCAAGCTCATTTTATTAGTAAGCAATTTAAGAAATAGTCCAAGACCAAAAGAAATTAAGTGTGAGCCCAAGCTTGTCCCAAGCTTAGCCCACTTGAGGAAGAGTATTTAAGTCATTGAATAAGTATAAAAATTAAAAAGTTTTGCTAGTCCAAAGAATGAACATTGCAAGCCCAAAGATTTATTTGAGTAACCCAATTGGTGACCCAATTGAGTGAGGACCTATGGGATGCTAAGTAAGCTATTTGGGCTTTAAAAAGAAAACAAACTTGAGCCCAAGAAGGCCTTAGGGCCGAAATTTTGGTGAAGGAGGAGAAAGTGAGTGTATGTAATGATTAAGTAGCTTTAGTTGGTGAACTACCACATGAGGTGTCAAGCTTTAGTTTGAGCCTTATCATTTCACCAACCTAACAAGCAACCATTGGAGTGCAAGCAAGCATAAACATGATGAGAAAGAGAAAGTGTGGGAGATTACAATAGATATACAAAATATATCTACTAACCCACCACCAACTAAAGTATACTTCACACTACAAGAAAAAAGCCTATCTGCGACCGCTTATCAGCGACCGCATGGGGTCGCAGATAACCATCTGCGACCGCATGCGGTCGCTGATAAGCGTCGCATAAAATCAGGTCGCTAGAATGCACATCAGCGACCACTATTAGCGACCGAATTATCTGCAACCGATATTAGCGACCGTTATTGTCATTTCGGTCGCTAAGATGAGTCAGCATGGTTCAGGGCCACAGGCTGACGTGTGCCACGTGTCAGCGACTGCAATCAGCGACCGTACGCGGTCGCTAAAATCCCCATATGATTAGCGACTGCTAATACTTATCAGCGACCGCATGCGGTCGCTGATGTAAAAAAACCTGGAACCCAGAATTTTGCTGTTTTGTAGAATTCCCAAAAAATTGTACCTGTTTTGTACAGGTACAGTTTATATACCTGTTTTGTACCTGCTTTATCCCAACACATAAACATGCACAACAATATAACATCCATCGTCCATTTACCGACACATACACCAAACTAGTATATAAGCTATATAAACCTTTAAAAACCGATATAAATTGAATAAATATAAACAAATATAATCTTTAAGCAACATACAGACATCCAAAGAATGAATATAAAAGTATAAGATTCTCAAATAACTACAAAACAACACTAAATCAGTCGTCAAGCATCATTGTCCAAATTAGTTTCTCCTTGATCTTGATCACCATGTAATTAACAAAAAAATAAAACAAATTACATATAATATAGTATATATGTTGATACTGGTGTTACGACAATATATAGTTATTTTTAAACACAACAATATATATATATATATATATATAAGTCACTATTTTGATTGTAATAAATAAGATTGATTACCTCGTCGCCATCCTCATGCTGTGATGCTGCTGCTGTCGCCACTGAACAGCTAACTCATCAGCACTCAGAGCCGCCAAATGCCCGCCCAGTATCTTTAGAAGATTGCGATCTCGACATATAGCTCTCACACAGTCAGCAGGAGTATGAATAGCTGGATGACTCGATGACTGTGAAGACTGGGTAGCAGAGCTGCCTGAGCCACTGAAGGATGGGCGTCGTCGTTGTCCTTGACCTTTGACGTAGTTCTTCTTCACAACAGACGCCCTCTCCCATAATTCTTGATCAATTGGCGGACGTGGGGTGCCTTCAGGATAGCGCTCATTCAATAAACGCTTATAAGTATCCTGTCATCATGTTAACAATTAAATAGTTAAAAATAAATTGGTAAAATTCTAAAGAATGACGTAAAGCTTGATAAACAAGATCAAGTTGTTAAAACTTATTACCGCTATGTGAACAGCATCAGGCAGACCATCACGGTATGTGATTATATATGTGGTAAAATTCTAAATAATTTGTAAATTGGTAAAATTCTAAATAATTTTCTAGCTGTTCTGTTATGCAAACTAAGTCAACTGTATGTGATTATATATGTGGGTTGTATGCCTCCTATTCGTTGGTCGTAAATAAATTCTCATCCATCCAACAGTAGAGATATATTTTGACTTGTCAAGTCAATCAAAGAACTTTTTTTCAAAGTTTAAATGAATTAATATATATTTTAAAAACTGACTTTAAAGTTCATAATATTTTTTTATATTTTTAAATTGAGGGGAAATTTAGTGAATTTGCTTACTTATAGTATTAGCTTTTTAACTTATTATTACACTATTTTATTGAAACCATACCTTTTCCATTTGAATGTGTCAAGAAGTAATATTTCTTGTTGCCGTTGGTGGTAGAGTTTGTTGACTTATAATTTGTTTTTTTTAACTAAGAAAAATAAGATACTAAGAAAAAGAGAAGATTCATTGATATTGGGTGGGTAAGCCAAGTAAAGGTTGTGCCTTTTTATTTATGGTAGACTTGTTTAAAATTATTTGGGATTCCTAATACCTAATTCATAATATAGCATCTAAGTTTGCATATTGGAAAATCAGTACTCTATATTGGGTTGGGTGGGTTGGGTTGGCTATTACAATTATAAAATTATAATAGCCTTTTTGCAAACGGGAGGGAGTAGTCGGATAGTAGTATATATATTTCTATCGGCTAAATTTATTATAAATTCATTTATGCTGAGGATGGATTGAAAAATAGAACGGAATGATTTTTAAGCATATCTCATGTTTACATATATTAGTCGTTGTTGTTGATGGTGTGTGATCATATACATCCATTATACTAGCTATTAGTATGAATTTCATTCCACAATTTTTCAAACGGAATAAAAATTAAGAGAATTGAATGAATTTTTATTTTCATTCCATGAAAATTGTTTATCATCCAAAATGATCACTAAATACATATGTGATCACAAATTTTTATTTATTTATTAGTTGAAAACTAAGTAAATGGAAACTTAGTAATGTTACAAAGAATATATATATAGTATACATTACCCAAATTAAACTTAATTACCCAAATTAAACCTAATTACCCAAATTAAATCTAATTATCCAAATTAAACCTAATTAAGGGTTCTTAAACATAGAGTATACATACACCAAATTAATCAAATTTATGTATATATATACATATTCATAGCAACAAATCAATATAATAACATGTATATATGTATATATATATATATATATATATATATATATTCATAGCAACATATCAATGCATATATGTATACATTACCCAAATTAATCATTCATTGTATAACAAAATCATTCATAGTATAACTAATATATACCTAAGTGTCGGCGACGATAGCAGCGGGCGGTGGCGGTGAGGCGGTAGCAATGGGCGGCAGAAACCCTCCTCTTCTCCCTATTCTTCTCCCCCTTCTCCCTCTTCTCGCCTTCTCTGTCTCCCTCTTTTTCTTTCTGTTTCGCGTCTGTTGTCCAGGCCTGTTGCTGAGAACATTTAAAAGAATCAGCTGACCGCTTTCAGCGACCGCATACGATCGCTAGTTTTTAATGACGTGGATATATCAGCGACCGCATGCGGTCGCTGTAACTCCTTGGTCGCTGAAGAAAAGCCCGCGAGCAATTCACGCCAATTTTTAGGCGGCAAAAACACACCTGCGACCGGATAGCGACCGCATGCGATCGCAGATATAAATTAGAGACCAGATTTCATTATGGTCGCCAAAGGCGGTCGCTGATTCCACTACTAGCGACCGAATTTTGCGGTCGCTGATACCTTTGATCGCTGATAGCCTCTTTTCTTGTAGTGTCATTGTACTTTCTCTTTCATCATATTCATTCCTTAACTTAGAAAAAGTAACTAAGAGAGAGAGAGAGGGAGCCATGAAGGATTCGAACAAGAGAGGGAAGAAATAGAGGGAGAGTTTTGATGTTTCTTAGGTTCCTAAAAAGCTTATGGAGAAGAAAAAGAAAGAAAAGCGAAGGTATAACAAAGATTCCTATTTATATAGTCTAATTTTTTTTTGTTTGATTTGAGTTTTGATCTTTGTAAAGTTTTGATCTTAAGGTTAAAACCTTAGATATATGTGTTTAATAGTGTTTCATGTTTAGATCTAACCCTTTAAGGGATCAAAAGTTGGATCTAAACTAAGAAAGGGGAACTAGGTCTTTCAAAGTTAGAAAACTAAATTTTTCCTAGCCTTGGTTGTGTTTTATCTTATGATGGTTGATTTTTGATGTAATAGATCATGGATCATGGTAGATCCATGAGTATATGATGTATGGGTATGTATTATAATTATTTATGATGTGTATTGTGTGATTAATTAAGAGATCTAAAAGTTTTTTAAAAAATCCCCAAAGATGGAAAAATTAGATTTTTGGAAAACGCAACAAGAAATTCAAACAACCATATCTCTCTTTATATTTTGAATTTTTGAGTGTGGTCAATTTTTAGAGTTAGATCTAGAAGTCTTCTAACGTTTCCAAGTGGAATCACTGAAAAATTTCATGTAGATTTCCGTCTGGACAGTTTTTAGCAAAGGGCGCGAAAACTAAAAAGGACAAAAAGTAGGCTGTCCGGAAATTGTTTCGTCCACTTAATTTGTGTAATAAAATCGATTCTTTTGGGACAAGAAAATATATCAGATAAAGTAGCTTGTGTACAAAATTGAGCTCATTCCGACTTAAAATGAGCAAGTTATGACTATTTTAATATTTATATTTTTTTGACGAAAATCGCTATAATCGAAGTTGTATAACTTCGATGGCCACGAAATTTAAACTATAAGCTCACGTTAACATGTGTAAGATCCCGCCAAGAGTTGGGAATTTCTGGAGTTAAGCGTAAGGTAGCTAATTTGTTAAGAATTTAACTAGAAATGGATTTTTGAAAAATACTTAAGGGAGTTAAAAAATTTCAGAAAAATACTATTTGTGTATGGAATATATGTATATATGATTGGCCAAAGGATAGGAAAATAATAAGCTATTTTGGTATTTTCGTGAAAAAGAATTTCAGCTTCCTAAAATGAACATTTCAGGTTGCTGAAATGGAAACTGAAAATGTTAGGAAGACAGTTTGGTTTCAGCTTACTGAAATGGAAACTGAAATGTCAGCAAAAGGAAACATAATAGTTTCAGCTTACTAAAATTATATATTAAATCTCTTGAATATTAACCAGCTTACCGAGTTATACTAATAACTTATAAATGAACGATTAAGTATTAAGTCTAAAGTAGTACAGTCGTACTCTGCCATAGCTGATGTATAGTAGCTGGGCTAAATGACTCTTTCATATGGGGAAGGTATATACGAATTAGTAACCGATCTAACTCACTGTGAAAACAGTGTAGACGAGATGAAAACTAATTTGTTAGTTGTTTGTGGAAAACCACTCAGTATACTGTATTGAATATTATTAAAGACTCGATCTGTACTAGGTTTAAACTTGTGAATATGTTTAGTATTAAGATTATCTAATATTTGACTATGTGGTTAAGTGTTAGATAGATTACTTTTAAAGTAATAGTATGATGGAATAAATATGTTATACTAATTGAAAGATCAATCTTATAACTGATAGGTCTTTACAATAAAGCGATTAAATTATATTGCGTAGCAGTAATCGACGGTACAGGCAAGTTTTTCTCTAACTTAACTTTGAGTTATATTTCAAAGCATGTTCGTGAATAATTATTGGTAATTATTCACATCTATACTGATTATTGATTCGCACTTAGTGCATGTTGCATATGTTCATTAGGTATGAAAGGATGATCACCTTCATTACCATTTGGTTCAGATAAATTTGTTCATGTTTATTGTTGGCCATTCTTCATTATTGACTCGGTCATTCAGTTATAAAAATTGATTTATATCCTTTCACAATTATTTATATTGTTAAAAGTTTGTCAGCTTATTATTCTTTTCAATAATGATATATCTTCATTTGAACTTAAACTTGCTGGGCAAACTTGTTGCTCACCATTGCTATATCATGATAAAACTTTCAAATTAAGACGAAACTTCGGATACAGACAAAGACAAAGACAAACTCCATAATTGGATTTGGATGCAGGTTAAACTTGTAATAGTATTGAACGCAAATGACATTGTATGTCGTGCAGTGTGGTATAATGACATCATAAAATGATTTTTAGAATTTTAAAGAATATTCAAGTGTCAATTAAATTTGGCCAGATACATGTTTTGATTGATGTTCGAATTATTGGTATATGTCTAAAGCTATTTGATTCAGCTAGACTAATGTTTATAAAAATTCAAGTATCTCTTTGAGAATTTATCTCAAACCATATTATTTTTGTTCGGACTCCAAGCTGAGTATGAACATCCCTAAATTGGAAAATATTTATGCGCCAAAGGCAGTGATGATGAACGCGAATGTCGTTTCAGCATGTAGCATCTGATCAATGCAGGGCATACGGGCTGATCACCCAATGTGTCTGTAAGTCCAGATCGGTTTGAAGATGAATTTCTGTTTAAACCTTTTCGAAATTGAAAAATAAAAGTTCATTGCCACTCAGCATTATTTGAAAAGTTTTTAACTCCTTGGGGAGAAGTCTGGGTAGAATGTGATGATAGAATAGTTCCTCATAGAAGGAAGCCGTGTGTACTCATTAAACTGAGAATGAAATCAGATAAAGGTTAACTTGAACACCTAGTTTTGGTGAATAGAAGGAGTAGTGATTAGTAGGCTGTAATTTCGAGGACGAAATTCTTAGAAGAAGGGGTGAATGTGACAACCCAAAAATTTAGAAAATCTTAAATGATTAAATTAAAGGTTAAACTTTAAAACATAGAGTGGAAATAGATGATTTATTTAAAAATTTAAAGAATAACCTATATGGTTTACTGTTCGAATGAGAATGGAGAATATATGGGTTACAAATAATTTCTAAACCCTAAAGATGAATCTATATGTGTTTAATGGAATATTAAGAATTAGGTACTATGATACCTATAATGTTTGGTGATCTAATATATAAATTAGATATGTGAATTATGTGAGTGTTTATAACTTATTAAGTCAATTAGGACTATTAAGTTGATACATTTAGTGGATTATGTTATGACTTATGTGAATTGTGTGTACGATTAAATAAATATACATTATATAATATGTATACATTTATTTTGGATATAAAGATAATTAAGAATATGTATATATCAAAAATGTTGAGCATTAGTTCTAGTGAGAATAGATTTAACGGACTAAGATGATTTTGTAGCCCAAAGAATTAATTAAGTAGCTCAATTATTTATTTGAGCATGGGAATTGTAGCTAATTTAATTTAATAGCAATTAAGTTGTTAAACTAGCCCAATATATTATGTATAGGGCAAGTATAGTGATGACCCAATTTAATTAATGGAGGAAGCTAAAGCTCATTTTATTAGTAATCAATTTAAGAAATAGTCCACGACCAAAAGAATTTTAAAGGGTGAGCCCAAGCTTGGCCCAAGCTTAGCCCACTTGAGTAAGAGTATTTAAGTCATTGAATAAGTATAAAAATCAAAAAGTATAAACTATGTTGTTTTGCTAGTCCAAAGAATGAACATTGCAAGCCCAAAGATTTATTTGAGTAGCCCAATTGGTGACCCAATTGAGTGAGGACCTATGGGATGCTAAGTAAGCTATTTGGGCTTTAAAAAGAAGACAAACTTGAGCCCAAGAAGGCCTTAGGGCCGAAATTTTGGTGGAGGAGGAGAAAGTGAGTGTATGTAATGATTAAGTAGCTTTAGTTGGTGAACTACCACATGAGCTGTCAAGCTTTGGTTTGAGCCTTATCATTTCACCAACCTAACAAGAAACCTTTGGAGTGCAAGCAAGCATAAACATGATGAGAAAGAGAAAGTGTGGGAGATTACAATAGATATACAAAATATATCTACTAACCCACCACCAACTAAAGTATACTTCAAAGTATTTTCTTTTTCATCATATTCATTCCTTAACTTAGAAAAAGTGACCAAGAGAGAGAGAGAGGGAGCCATGAAGGATTTGGACAAGAGAGGGAAGAAAGAGAGGGAGTGTTTTGATGTTTCTTAGGTTCCTAACAAAGCTTATGGAGAAGAAGAAGGAACAGAAGCAAAGGTATAACAAAGATTCCTATTTATATAGTCTAATTTCTTTTTTGTTTGATTTGAGTTTTGATCTTTGTAAAGTTTTGATCTTAAGGTTAAAACCTTAGATATATTTGTTTAATAGTGTTTCATATTTAGATCTAATCTTTTAAGGGATCAAAAGTTGGATCTAAACTAAGAAATGGGAACTAGGTCTTTCAATGTTAGAAAACTAAATTTTTCCTAGCCTTAGTTGTGTTTTATCTTATGATGGGTGATTTTTGATGTAATAGATCATGGATCATGGTAGATCCATGAGTATATGTTGTGTGGGTATGTATTCTGATGATTTATGATGAGTATTGTGTGATTAATTAAGAGATCTAAAAGTTTTCTTAAAAATCCCCAAAGATGGAAAAATTAGATTTTTGAAAAACGCAACATAAAATTCGAATGACCATATCTCTCTTTGTATTTTGAATTTTTAAGTGTGGTCAATTTTTGGAGTTAGATCTAGAAGTCTTCTAACCTTTTTAAATGGAATCACTGAAAAATTTCATATAGATTTTTGTCTGGACAGTTTTTAGCCAAGGACGCGAAAACTAAAAAGGATAAAAAGTAGGCTGTCCGGAAATTGTAAGGGCCATTTTGTCCACTTAATTTGTGTAATAATCCAATCTTTAGGGACATGAAAATATATGAGATAAAGTAGCTTGTGTCCAAAAATGAGCTCATTCCGACTTAAAATGAGCAAGTTATGACTATTTTAATATTTGTATTTTTTTTGACGAAAATCGCTATAACCGGAGTTGTATAACTCCTATGGCCACAAAATTTAAACTGTAATCTCACGTTAACATGTGTAAGATTCCGCCAAGAGTTGGGAATTTCTGGAGTTAAGCATAAGGTAGCTAATTTGTTAAGGATTTAACTAGAAATGGATTTTTGAAAAATACTTAAGGGAGTTGAAAATTTTCAGAAAAATACTTTTTGTGTATGGAATATATGTATATATGATTGACCAAAGGATTGCAAAATAATAAGGTGTTTTGGTATTTTCGTGAAAAAGAAATTTCAGCTTCCTAAAATGAACATTTCGGGTTGCGGAGATGGAATCTAAAAATGTTAGGAAGACAGTTTGGTTTCAGCTTGCTGAAATGGAAACTGAAATATCAGCAAAAGGAAACAGTTTGGTTTCAGCTTACTGAAATGATATATTAAGTCTCTTGAATAATAAACAGTTTACCAAGTTATAATAATAACTTATAAATGAACGAGTAAGTATTAAGTCTAAAGTAGTACAGTCGTACTCTGCAATAGTTGATGTATAGTATCTGGGCTAAACGAATCCTTCATATGGGGAAGGTATATATGAATTAGTAACTGATCTAACTAATTGTGAAAACAGTGTAGACGAGACGAAAACTAATATGTTAGTTATTTGTGGGAAACCACTCAATATACTGTATTGAATCTTATTAAAGACTCGATCTGTACTAGGTTTAAACTTGTGAATATGTTTAGTGTTAAGATTATCTAATATTTGACTATGTGGTTAAGTGTTAGATAGATTACTTTTAAAGTAATAGTATGATGGAATAAATATGTTATACTAATTGAAAGATCAATCTTATAACTGATATGTCTTTACAATAAAGCGATTAAATTATATTGCATAGCAGTAATCGACGGTACATGCAAGTTTTTCTCTAACTCAACTTTGAGTTATATTTCAAAGTATGTTCATGAATAATTATTGTTAATTATTCACATCTATACTGATTATTGATTCGCACTTAGTGCATGTTGCATATGTTCATCAGGTATAAAAGGCTGATCACCTTCATTACCATTTGGTTCAGATAAATTTGTTCATGTTTATTGTTGGCCATTCTTCATTATTTACTCGGTCATTCAGTTATAAAAATTTATTTTTATCCTTTCATAAATATTTATATTGTTGAAAGTTTGTCAGCTTATTATTCTTTTCAATCATGATATATCTTCATTTGAACTTAAACCCTCTGGGCAAACTTGTTGCTCACCCTTGCTATATCATGATAAAACTTTCAGATTAAGACGAAACTTCGGATACAGGCAAAGACAAAGACAAACTCCAGAATTGGATTTGGATGCAGGTTAAACTTGTAATAGTATTGAACGCAAATGACATTATGTGTCGTAGAGGATATTGAATGCAGGTATTAAGTTAAGGTTATAGACCTTGGAATTATGTGTAAAAGTTATTGTATAAATAATTTATGTTTATATCTTCAGCAATAGTTATAGAAATGATGTATTGTAACGTATCAGGTCCGAGGTTCTGGGGACCCGAATTTAGGGGCGCTACTCTACCTACTGTCATACACTTCAAGGTATGTTCAGATGTAATAATAACTACGTCTTTTCACCACCTATGCATCAATTGCATTGATGATATAAAATTCATTTTGATATTTCAAATCAAATTTTGTCTAGCTGAAATGATTAGCATAGACATACAAAGAATAGCTCTTTTAAAAAAAACCATTGATTTCCAAAAGTTGAAACCAATATTTTTAATTCAAATATATACACATCCGCACGATGTCAATAAATTTTGAAATCTAGCATAGCTAGAAGACTTGGAATTTTTTACTTCCTTCTTCTTCCTTCATTGTCATACTTGCTACAATATTAACCTCTTCTAGCACCTAAGGTGCTATCTATACTAAAAATAACTCATTTCCAGTCTAAACTTCCTATACCTTAGTATAGTTCATCAACTTACCACACTTTATGTGTCTAGGAACTTTCCACAACCATATGTGTTTAAGAATTTATCTTCGTAATATGTAATCCAAGAATAAATCAAAGACTGTCCATATGCTCAGGGCTCAGAAACATAGCAGACAGCTATGTGTCACAAACTTTTCATAAGTATGAGTTTCAAGAACTCGCACCTAACTTAATACATTCTACTATCTAATATACACATGAGAAAGGATTCACCCTCTTGTCATACACACATCGACAGCGTGACATTACTATTCCAATGATTATCACTGTAATAGACTGAGTGGTTGTTACACCAAAGCACAAACTCTTGCCCATAACAAAAGTTCGCACAACTCAATTATCACATGAGTCCTCAATTGAAATTTACCACCCCCTAATATTTCCCTTTACTTTATACGAATTTTCTTTAACCCGTATTTCATCCTCTATCACTCAATCTGAGTTCCTTCTCCCCGTACTATTTATAGTACCCTTTTTATTATAGCCATCAGCTATAATCCATCCATCATTTAACAGGAAACCTGTTCTTACGATTTAACGAGAGCACGCTGTGATCTCTTCCTCAATCGTTTAACTAAACGATTTTCTTACCCTTCCCTTCTCCGGCTATAGTCTTAGGTACTCCTACCTAAGGTTTATAACCTATCAGCTCTGATAGACACCCCAAAATCCGGCTATAGTCTTAGGTACTTCCCATTCCATACATACATCATCATATCCTGAAGATACATGATATACTCACACATTCCCAAGTTCTATTACCTCAAAACGTTCCTTCATTAAAAATAATGATAATTACATTATTCTTATCACATTACATGTGTGACTTAACTAGTCACCGTATCTATAGAATAGTTCTAATCTAACTATTCTCCAAGTCTCGACTTGATCTTCAAGCTTGTTCATAACATGAACAGTACTTCATCTTGTGACGCTAATGGTATTCGCAACCATAGCCTCTCACCATAGCAGGACATCGATCCACTTGATCTTCGTCCGGTCCTTTAACACACACTACCGTCGTTCGCTGAAAATATTTTTATTTCAAGCAAGTGCGAGCATTCAATTGCTCAGCAAGTCATAGAAGTTGACTATTAATAACTCAAGAATCAAAATTCTTTTAAGTCTTCAATAACCGAACAAGGGTTATGAAGCAGCTCGAATAATAAGAATACGTTCCGATTCCTATCATTTTAAAACATACATCATATTTCACATATCATACTTTCATCCTTCTACCTTTTCTATACACATTCTATCTTGCTAGAATCATTAGCACAGACTTAACAAGAATGGTTCATGAATAAACCGAACTCATTTACACTTAACAGTTCAATCACAGAACAGTTTATTTCATAGAAACACCGAAGTGTTAACATTGTGGCACAAGGCCTCATCTATAATACCATCTTGTACAAATATCGCACATTTGCACATACGAAATTTCTTCCTCATTTTCAACATCTGAGGAAGTTAAGAAACTAACATTCATATGAAAATGAATGAAGTTAGGAACTTGCATCAAGTAGAACTTGAGCAAGATTAGAAACCTGCCTTAGCGCTGCGTACTTCTTACGCCTTATCGTTCATCACAATCCCTATATAGCACATAAGGAATAACACATATCCATTAGTCAAATACTTGACTTATGCATTAGATTATCTTTACTTTACTTTGTATGGTTCGCGTTTTTGTAATATAAGTCTAATCGACCAACTTTACGTTCATTACTTCTATTCTTTCATTACATTCCCTTACCACGTCCGGTCCATATGACCCTGAACGTTTATCCAAGTTATTAACATTAACTCGGCTTTTCATATTATACATTATTCATTCTCTTATTGCCGTTCATTATGGCTTATTACGAATCACATGCCAACATTCATTAACGTCTAAGTTATACAACCAATATATACGTAGAACGTTCACTCAACGCCGATACTATTCGGGAGAAACGTTCACGTATCCTGCGTTCACGTTACTCGTCTCTCAATCTCATTCAACCTTTACTTAAGGTTTAAATCACTTGTTTAAGTTTTATATTAAGTGAATTCTATGTTCACTCGAACTCTCATCAATTATCACAAAGTATGATGATCGACGAGATCTTAACTTGTTCTTCAACTTAAACTTTGGTTAATGTTTCCAAGCTTAAGTTCAATTACGTTTGTTCAATGTTTAACTCTCATAAACATTAATTAAACATGTTGTTTAAAGCTTACATTACATCACTTACTAGCCCCTTAATTGATATGCAAAAGGTTAAATACTTACTAGCAATGTCAAAATTTTCTGACATTCTGGCGCTGTGGCGCCAGATTTTACTCTTGGAGTGGCGCTGCGGCGCTAGCCCTGCAGCTCAAAAAAATTTCTAAGTCTTTAAAAATTCTGAAATTCCCGAGTCCGCAACGTGATCATTATAACTCGAAATTGGTTCGTTCCAAAGACAAAAGTTCACAAATGACATGCTCTACCATCCTATCAAGTCGGAATTCATTTTTGAAGTCGGCGAGAAATTCGCCGATTAGTCCATTTTTACTCGTTTCTTTGTTTTAACTCCGAATTCGTTCGTTCTTGCTCTCGCAAGTCTTGTTTACATAAATACACGTGTTGCAATCGAAAACCATCATTTCCAAATCACACGTGTTGCAATCGAAAACCATCACTTTTGACTTTCATTTTGGGAAATTTTACGATTTCGACGCTTAACGTCTAATCGCATAAACGTCCGCCGAAACTTCGTTTCTCATTATTTTTACGTCAAACCAAATGGAATCAATCCATTGGCTATTCATCTATGATTCTCACCATCCAAAACATCTAAGTTTTAATGGCTTTCTTCAATACGTTCTTCGTATTTTTTGTGTTCTTCGTTCGTTCTTTGTTTTTAATCAATGTTATGATTATGATTTTACGTTTTCTCGCATTCTAACATTATAAGTTTGATAATTCAGCCTTATAACATCGAAGAGTTCATATAACTCATCCGGATAATCCACTAACATCTAGTATTCTTCTTTTCTTTCATTAACCATTCATTATGGTTTAACTTAACCATTTCAAGGTTTTAACACATTTCATCATTAACTCCTTTAACCATTCACTTATGATTTTACTTGTTCTTGGTTCTTAGTGTTTTAAAGTCCACTACTACCAATATTCATACTTCCTAACACGCATACTTTGTCCATTTTCACTTCTCTATAAATCTTTAAAATTAAAGAAAGATAAAGATTAAAATTTAACACTTATACCTTATAAGTGTTCTTAAGCTTGTGACTTTGTTCTTGACAAAGTCTTAGACTAGCTTCTTCTAGCTTCCTTGATTGCTCATCAAGCTCTTACTCTTCTTTTCTCTTTCTTCTTCTAGCTCTCAAGCTTTCTCTCTCTCTCACATGAGTTGGTGATTTCCAAACAATGAAAAATGAAGACAAGGCCTGTTTATTTATAGGCTAGCAAGACTTAGGGCATAATGGTAACTTAGGCCTAACCTCCTCAACCTTTCTTTGGCCCCAAGTTTGGCCACCTCTTTAAACTTGCTTTCCCACCAAGTTTATGACATCATGGTGGTGATGTCATCCTTGTGACAGCACAAGCTCATGGGTTTCCCCATGGGTTGACCCATGGGTTTAACCCACCCATTTACCCGTCAGTTCGAACCACGGGTTTAAATTCTTAGATTTAATTCAAATTAAATCTATTTACTTCGTATAAAATTCGTATTATACGACATATTAATTTTGTATCCTCCTCGTATTATACTCGTATAATAACTCGTACACATTCCGTATAATAATCATTTATTATTATACGTAATCAATTTAATCATTGATTTTACTTTTCCTCACGCTTAGGATTTTAAGTCCCTACGCGAAAACTTGGCGAGCCATAAATGAAATATTTTTACATATTCCATCTCGTCTCAAAATCCTATCATTACGCATTTCTCAGAATTTCAAAATAAATTCCCGAACAAAAATGGATGAATAGTGATTTTTGTCATTTTTTCACTAGAAAACTTTTCTCGGCTAACTTAACCTTTCACGGTATATTACCGTCAAATCTTTCGACAGAATGTCATTCCGACATTCCAGTCTCCCGGAAAGGCTTACGGTCAAACCCTAACCTTGGAATTTCATAAATAGTGCCTATTTCGTCTTTTTCTCAAAAATATTTTTATTTTTGAAAATCTTTTATTTTCGTCTTGAAAATTCATAATCGTTCATTTTAGCTCGTAGCTAGAATACTCCCCATTTCTAATCATCTTATGTCATAGAATGATTAATATACACATATCACAGAATAATAATCAATAAAATACTTTTTATTAATTATTAATCCTTTAATCTTAAAATTCTGGACAACTCAATTTTCCAAGTTCTCACAGCTTCCTTCTTTAAGTTTCTTAACCATTCAATTATGGTTTAACTTATTCATTCACAACCATTTCAAGATTGTAACTCATTTCTTCATTACATTCTTAACCTATCGATTATGGTTTTACTTGTTCTTGGTTATTAGGGTTTGAAAGTCCATTAATATCCACCTTCTCACTTCATATAATTCATGCACCCCCAATTATCACTTCTCTATCAATGAAATATTGAAAGAAGATGAAAATTGAAGGTTTAAACACTTATACCTCATAGTTTTCTTGAGTTCTTGACTTAGTTCTTGAAAAAAATCTTACATAGCTTTCCTTTTCCTTGAATTGCTTGTCATAAGCTCTTCTCTCTCTCTCTCTATGCTAGTTGAAAATTTGCAAGAACCACAAGTGAACTAGCTTAGCTTCTCTTAAATAAGATTTGCAAGACCAAGGGCAAAAGGGTCATTAAGTTAAATCTCTTTAACCCATGTCATGCCCATGTCTCCCCACATTCCACCCATATCCTCTCATTTGCTAGCACATGGCCACCATGTGCCATCATTGGTTGCCACTTGGGTTTTACCCTCCCGTTTACCCATCGATTCGACCCACGGGTTCGGTTCTTAATTTGGGCTTAACATTAATTCTCATTGGGCTTATTCTTGGCCTTGATTTAATAATCTTTGGGCCTTAATCATTCACCAATTGGGCTTGACAAAATTCAAGTCCAATAGTTAAAGTCCATTCAAACTTATCGTATTCTCGTCGTATAATTATCGTATTCTCTTCGTATATACTTTGTATGATATGTGTATCATACGTCGTATTACCCTCATATTGTACTCGTATAATAACTAGTATTATACTCGTATTCGTTATGTATAATAATCATTATTATTACACTTAACCATTTTCTTCTTCGATTTCACTTTCCCTAACCTTTAAGGTTTTAAGTCTGCAAGCGAAAACTTTGCGAGCTATAATTGAAATATTATTAGATATTCAATCTTGTCTTAGAATCCTATCATTACGCGTTTCTCAGAATTTTAATAATAATTCCCCAGCAGAAACAGATAAATAGTGATTTTCTTTCAAAAAACTTTTAATAGCTAACTTAACTTTTCACAGCATATTATCATCAAATCTTTAAACAGAACGTTATTCCGACATCCCGATCTCCCAGAAAGACTTAGGGTTCTTAAACCCTAACCCTTAGGGTTTCAACATATGAATAGTGCCTATTTCGTCTTTTTCTCAGAAATATTTTTGTTCCCGAAAATCTTTTATTTTGGTTTTGAAAATTTTACTCGTTCATTCTAGCTTGTAGCCAGAATTCTCCCGATTTCTACTCATCCTATGTCATAGAATGACAAATAAACATATAACACAAAATATAATGAATAAAAATCCATTTTATCAATTAATAATTCTTTAAACTCAATTTCTAGACAATCCGATTTTTCGGGTTGTCACATTCTTCCCACCTTATAAAAATTCTGTCCTTGGAATTTCTAAAACCGCATCCATACCCGGATGCTTTATCCTTACAACCTTCAACGCAATTTTTAATCTTACTTCTTCTTATTTATGTTGAATAAACTCAACATATCATTTCAATTAGGTATTACCTAATTATTCCTTCTCATTAACTCATCACCATCCTTCCCCCCCAAGGATCATTATATGTTATAATCGTCAGATGTTAAACATCATGACAACTATACTTCTAATCTCTCGGGATATCACATTCACCCCTTCTTCTATAAATTTCGTCCCCGAAATTTTAACATCATCACCCCTCACCTCCTCTTCGAGGAAGTTCTCATCTTTCAAACATTCCAGAGTCTCCACAATTTATAAAAAATTATGAAGAAGAATGAATAATAAGGAATATAAAAATTCCTTTAACATATTCTTCTTCTCAACTTCTCTTCCAAGAAGTTCTCATATTCCCCTTATTCAAGAATCTTGTCAATTTATAAATGAATTATGAAGTTGAACGAAGGACTAGGAATATAAAGATTCCTTTAAAACATTTCATACGTTGCTGAGGGGTCATAAAGATCATGAACTCTTGAACTTGATTTAACGGGTATTTCCACTACAAACCAATTCCTTGGTCGGCCTGTTTACAATCACAATGAAAGTAAACTACCTCTTCTTTTACGTTAGGTGATCAACCTATTGTACAACCCCATTTAGAGGTGTGTTCTCCTCAGACTTGTGTATTCAGATTTCCCACCAAAATAATTTAGTTTGGCATAACTTCTCAAAGAAAGCTCGATTTCTTTTAAACATGGCATACCATTTATCTAGCCAAATCATATAGCTTAGACCATACCAATAAATTGGATATCAATCTGAACCATTCGTTTAGTCAAATCAATTGACATCGACTACTTTAAATTCTTTTATCATAACTCAAAATGTTTAATGACATCATGATATCGTACACTTCAGAGTACGTTGAGGACTTAATCATTTTATAACTTTGTCATTCTACATCAAGCCATAGCGGGTTGATGGTCCATAGATCACATCTAACACTATGTTCAAAATGCATTGATAACTCCGTCTTTTTACCATCTATGCATCGAATGCACTGATGATATAAAATTCATTTTGATATTTCAAATCAAATTCTGTCTAGCCGAAATGATTAGCGTAGACATACAAAGAATAGTTCTTTTCAAAATCCATTGGTTCAAAAGAAGTTGAACCAATATTATCTTCTCAAACACATACACATTAGCACGATGTCAATAATCTCGAAATCTAGCATAGCTAGAAGACTTGGAATTTTCTATTACCTTCTTCTTCTTTCTTGTCATACTTGCAACAATCTTAACTTCTTCTAGCACCTTAAAAGCTATTTATACTGAAAAAACTTATTTTCAGTCTAACCCTCCCTATACCATAGTATAGTTCATCAAACTTGTCACAATTTATGTGTTCAGGAATTTTTCACAACCATATATCTTTAAGAACTTATCTTCGTAGTATGTAATCCAACAACAAATCAAGGACTATCCATACGCTCAGGGCTCAAAAACATAACATATAACTATGAGTCACAAAGTTTTTATAAGTATGAGTTTCAAGAACTCGCACCTATCTTAGTACATTCTACTATCGAATATACACATGAGAAAATATTCACCTTCTCGTTATATACATATTGATAGCGCGACATTACAATTCCAATTACTATCACTGTAATAAACTGAGTGGTTATTACACCAAAGCACAAACCTTCGCCCATAACAAAAGTTCATATAACTCAGCTATCACATGAGTCCTCAATTGAAATTTTCAACCTTCTAACTTTCTCTTGACTTAATACGAATTTTCATTAATTCGCATACTTTACAGCTCTTCTGAGTTCTTCTTCTTGTACTACTTCATAGTACCATTCCATTATAGCACTTAGCTATAACTCATCCATCGTTTAACATAAAATATGTTATAACGATTTAATACGATCACGTTGTGATCTTCTTCCTTAATCGTTTATGTAAGGACCGAGAATTTCACATGATCATATGTGTAAAAAAAAAAAATTACGAATTTTTTTTTTTAAGGAAGAGTAATGTAAGTTATGTAAAAAATTAACATAGCTTGAATGTTAACCTTGAATGGTAAATTAAAAAGATTTATAATCTTTAAGTAATGAATTAGCGATGCAGATTATGTAAAGTGATTATATGATTATGTCAATATTTAAATATAACAAGGATTTATCAATAATGATAAATGTATTGTGGATTATGTTTGAGACTAAATAAATATATATTATTTAATTTGTATATGTTTATTTAGCATAAAAAGAGAGTTAAGCATAAAGTTATGTAACCTAATACATATATTAGGTATAATAAATAAATAACCTAATGAGTTATAATATAAGAGAATGATAGTATTTAAAAATATATATACTAACCCTAAGAGATTTAATTTATACATCTTAAATAATTAATTTTATAACCTAAGTAAAGCAAGTCTAATTGGGTTATGAAATTAAAGATATTTGAGTAAGAAATTAACTTGCTAAGGTGTGTAATGGAAACCCTAACTAAATGATTAGGGTAAGATAAAAAAAAATTAAAAGTGTGGGACTAAGTTAATTTTAGGGCCCAAAGAATTAATTTGTAGCACAATTGTTTATTTAAGTATGGGACTTGTAACTAATTTGAATTAAGAACAATTAAATCATTAGGCTAGCCCAATATTCTATATAAAGGGCAAGTATACTAGTGGCCCAATTAATTAGAGATGGAGGTCCTAGTGTAGTTTAATTAGTAGCCAAATGAAATTAATTTGCAAGCCCAACATATTAAATGAGTAGCCCAACTTTTAGCCAATGGAGAAGGGACTTGTTGGACATTTAATAAACCTAATAAGGAATTAAAAGAAAACAAAAATGGGACAAAAGAAGGCCACATGGCCGGTGGTGAAGAGAAGGAAGAGAAAGGGGAATGGATGTGATCATTGAATTTACCTACTCCTACCTAACCTTATCAACTCTTCCCTTATGTGTCATTTGTTTATTCAACCAACCATTTTGTACAATCTTGCAAGCAACCTCTTCCATTATGATGAGAGAGATGAATAAGATATGGAGAAGATATGGGTAGATATATATCTTATCTATACATTATTTTTTTTACTAACTAAGTTAAAAGAATATCTTTTATTCTTATCTCATTTTCTAAACCAAGTAAAGATAGAAAGAGAGAGAAAATCCAAGAAACCGAGAGAAAGAGAGAGAGAGAGAGAGAGAGATTTCGGGTAGCATAGAGGGAGAGAAGAGAGATTTTTTTCAACCTATCTAGTTCCTTAAACAAACCTAAGAAGAAGAAGAGTATAAATCAAGGTATAAACACTCTATCTTTGAGCTTTTGATTTATGGTTTTGGGTTGTTTTGCAAAATAAAGGAGTTATATTTATTAAACTCAAAAACTTTAGATCTACAAGTTTTCTAATGTGTTATGTGTAGATCCAACCCTTTTGAGTATCAAAGGTTAGATCTAAATCAAGATATGGAAACTAGGTTTTCAAAAAGTTAAAAAACCCTAATTTTCTTAGCATTGTTTGTGTTTAATCTAGTGTTTGATAATTATTTGGTGAATTAGATCATGGATCATGTTAGATCCATGAGTATATGAAGTAATAGTATGAGTTATGATGGTTTATGTTGGTTAATATGAGAGATCAAGAAAGTTTTCTTAGAAATCACAAAGGTTAAGAAATCAGATTTTTGAGAAAACGGAACATGAAATTAAAACAAGCATATCTCTCAATATATTTCAAATTTTTGAGTGTGGTCAATTTCTGGACTTAGATCTATAAGTCTTCTAACTTTTCCAAGTGGAATCACTGAAAAAGAAGTTGTAGATTTTCGTGTGGACTGATTTTAGTAAAGTAGGAAAAATCTAAAAAATGACAAAAGTAGGCTGTCCAGATTTTTGAAGGGAAGTTTCGTCCACTTAAATTATGTAATAAATTTCGGCCTTTTGGGACATGAACATATATGTTATAAAGTAGCTTGTGTCCAAAAATGAGCTCATTCCGACTAAAAATGAGCAAGTTATGACTATTTAAATATTTGGGTTTTCTCGACAAAAAATGCTATAACCGGACAACTCCGATGGCCACAAAATTTAAACTGTAGGCTCACGATAATATGTGTAAGATTCTTCCAAGACTTGGGAATTTTTGGAGTTAAGCGTGAGGTAGCTATTTTCTTAAGGAATTTAACTAGAAACAGATTTTTGAAAAATACTAAAGGAAATTGAAAAATTCCTGAAAAATTATTTTTGTGTACGGAATACATGTATTTATGTGTAGGTAAAAGATAAAAAAAATAATAAGATGATTTGGTAAAATGGGGAATCCAGCTTGTTGGATTGAAGGATTAATGAATCTAGGCTTGCTGGATGAGATGTTTGGATAATCCAGGATACTGGATTGGTCTGTTAGATAATCCAGGTTACTGGATTAGATGTTAGTTGAATCCAGGATTGCTGGATTGGATGACAGTTGAATCCAGGCTTGCTAGATTGGAGGTCAGTTGAATTTAAGTTGCTGGATTAGGTATTCGGCTTACTAAATTATAAAGGACTTATAAAATGAAAGAATAAGTATTAATTCACAAGTTGTATGATATAGTAGTGTTAAATCTAAGGTACTATAGTTGGACTCTTTAATGATGATTGTAATACCCAAGAATTTTCTAATATTATTAAATGAATATATTAATGAAAATGAGAATTTATTAGAATATAAATGATTTTGTGTTATGAGAATGATTAATTCAATTATATTAAATTGAATAATTATAATAATTGAGAAATTGATGGGGTTTGCGATAAACTCATTGATAGCTTTGTGTGGCACAATATAAGAATGATTATATTAATTTAGACGAACAATTAATCTATATTATTTGTTAATTGCTATTGTAGAATATTAATTAATTGTTATCATAGAATATTAATTAATTGTTGTGGAATATTAACTGTGATTGATTAATCATATGTGATTATTATTATTGCAAGAAATATAATAATAATAATGAGCAACGTGTTTATAAATATAATAAGATTTATATTAAAGTGATAATTAATCATATAAGGGTTAATTAAATTGTTATGGAGATTAACAATTATATTGATTGATGAAGGATGTGTGTATATTATTAATTAATATTTAATAAGATGAGTGATTCTATATGCAAGCATGCGAATTAAATGTGTATCATATATTAGCTAACTATGTATTATGTGAAGTGTAATATGACGCTATTATATGGTAAGGCTTATTGAATTATGGGAGTTACATGATAATAGCCTATGTGACAATATGTATGTAAGTATACATTAAAATAATGTATTATGAATATAAATAATAATTGATGATTATTTATATATGTAATGGAATATATGTGTCAATTTACACTTACTACATTATGTGAATAACATGATTATTGGGATTACATTATAATTCTAATTGTAATCTAAATATATAGTATGAATATAGATATAATAGCCTAAGTGTATGATATATGTATATATGGCCTTAGTATTAATACACTTCATGTTGCAAATGCTGAGATATATGGCTTGTCCATTCCTCATCCTCTCCTACACGTGAAAGCCTATGCCTACTCTCTTCTCTCGAACTCAGCATTCTAGCAAATCATGATATGGGGAGTGGGCACAACAGTGTTCTTCAACCACTCTACCAACTCTTCCTTAGCTTATATACAAAGCTTCAATCTATTGGTTCAAATTAATGGACAATTACATTGTCTGTGTAAGGATTCTTCTATAAATAGCAGCCATGTTTCTTCGTTTTCAATTTGCTGAGAGTTTGCATAAGTAGTGAGTGAAAGCAATATACATATATCAGTAGGGGAAGTTGGATTAGCAGCAAACTCTATTTGAATCCTAGCAGAGGTATAATCCCTTTTTCCTTGTTCTTCATTTTCGTTTTCTGTTTCTGAAGTTTCCTTCAAATTCTTGATTATGCCAAATTGGTTCATGATTGGGTTGTAGAACCCTTATATTGTTGTTATATGAACATACATACATGATGAAACCACTATATAGCTTTCTTGACTTTCATTTCCATTTTTGCTCTGCAATTTCTGTAAAACATCAAATTCGTGAAATTGGTTGGAGTTCATGAAATTGGGAATTGATAAATGGCGATTGACTGTTATATAAGCATATATATATATATATGTGTGTTAGTAAGTTAAAGAAGTCTAATAGCATCTGGGTATGTTCAAATCGATGAAATGGAAAGTTTGGGGACGGTTTTGGCTGCAGCATAACTGAGTCTGCAACGCGGCGCAGCAGCGCCGATGCGCAGCGCTAGCTGCGCGCTGCAGCGCCACAACGTGGCAGTACTAGCGTCTCCCACGCCGCAGCACCAATCCAAGGGCATTATGCCCGCGCCGCAGCGCCACACGCGCCGCAGCGCCAGATTGTGGCTGCTGTTGCCGCGCCGCAGCGCCGGCCTCTGTTTTCAGTTTTCTGCATTCTGCAACAAAACTGTTATGTACTAATTGGTTGATTTTTGTTTAAACAAGCATGGAAGCATGATTAATACATATATATAAACCTAATGAGGCAATGTAAGCATGTTTTAGTGTATTAGCATGCATGGTTAACAAAACGACATGAAGCTTGGAAGCGAACTTAAAATTTCATAAACAATCATTAACATTATAAAGCATGTTTACATACTGACCTTGCAAGCACATTAGTACCACCTAGAGACACATGATGTGCATGTTAACTTATCTATATTGGTTCCGTAATAAAATATGAACATATGAACCTAACTAGTGCTCATTCCTAACAAAAATGTAAGTTTGAAGGTGGATATGATCATGTAAATGCTATATAGTCGTTTTGATGTTATGAGCATGTTTAGATAACTTTGAAATATATGAATGAACCCTTAACTTGTGTTTATATAGTTCGTAAGGAAGCATGAACATGTTAGGCCCTATTAGTAAGATTCACTAATAGAAATACAAGCCTTGCACGTGAGCATTAACACGATACGTGGAGATTTAAATTCTGATATTTATGGACACATGTGATAGTACTCTTAGACTCATTCATGTGTCATGCATATATATATACCATGATTGGTTGCCGTGATTAAAGTTTAGCATAAACGAAGCATGTTTTAAAGATAATAACAATGCTAGCTACATACATGCAATACGAGTACTCATGAGCACGTTTAATACAAGTTATGTGAATATCTCATGGGTTTAAAAAGCGAGCATGTTAGACCATATGAGTTCGTGTCCTTGAATGGCTTTAAGTATTAACTTAAGAACCTATACCATGTACGATTGGATTTGGAAAAGTTATACAAGCATGTAAAGTATCCTTTAAATATGAATACATGCTACGTGATATTATATGATGTTACTTGAACCCGATTTTGACGGTTAACTCAAAGAGAATGTCGTAACTTGCTAAAATGAAATATATTTAGTATTAATTGCGATCTTATAAGATATAAGAATGTGTTTAAACTCTAAAGGAAGAACGTTAAAGATAGAACTTATATTCTATATAACTGTGTAGCTAGGTTAAGACTTAGCTTATGTATTGATAGTATATTCGAAGACAAAATGTGAAGATTATATGATTAATGAATATCATATATATATGTAATTGTATTACGATAGGAATTCAAAAGTGTTGATTTACTTAACGTGGATAAACTACGCTAAAGGCAAGTATCCTAACCGACGCATTTACTTTATGCAAGGAAATCTATGATTTTGCAAGTTCTCTTACTTACACTCTTTTACTGTGCAAGTATTCTATCCTTGTATATTGCACTAGTTTCCTAATTAATCGGTTGAATTGAATTAGCATATTTGAACTCTTATTTCATTAAAGCTATTATTCATGCTGAACTTAGTATTGTTCTTGAATATTATGAAAGTGTCTACGCCATTTGATTCGGCTAGACTTATATTATTGAGAAGAAACCCAAACTAATTGATTGGTGCGGGATCTTGTATTTGACTAAGAAGAACAACCTTCTTTGAAGGGAATATATAATTGTCGGAGAACCGACGTGCACGCTTGAGTATGATTGATTGTTATGCATAACGATGGTACTTTAGGCTGATCACCTGTTGTACCTGTTTTTATTGGATTTTCAATTTATTATTGTAAATTATAGTAGAAGTTCATAGTCCTTAGTGACTGCTCAGTATTCAATTATTTAAAATCTTGAATTGACGTATTATTGAATCATATTGATATTATTCTGTCCTTAGCGACTGTTATTGAGAACTGTTGATATTCTTGTTATCATTGAACTATCAAACCTTGTTATACCTTTTCGAGAATTGGGAATCTTATTACTCACCCTTATTATATATTACTTGCTGGGCAATTTGTGCTCATTCTTGCTTTCCCTAAAACATTTCAGTTAAGGCAGAGCATGGCGAACCTTCGGGCGTTGATAGGTGCAAGGGCAAGGCTACCAATTAGCTTGTCTCTTATATGTTTTAAATATTTTAATGTTGTATTAAGATGATGTAGTAAGACTGGTTTTGATTATGTTTAAGCTTAAGTTAGGTTATGTAATAAGTCGTTAATTGATATTATTATGTAATCTATTAAGTACTGTAGGTTGCGAGACTTGGGGGAATAATTATAATAAATCATTGTAAATTATTCTAGAATAGATTTTCCGCTGTGATCGTGTGATATTTAGTTATTATTATCGTAATGTATTACCATGAGCACGTGATGAACCGAATTCGAGAGACCAAGTGGCGGTCCTGGAATTTGGGGGCGTCACAGGTTGGTATCAAAGCTGTAGTTATAAACCTTAGGAACGAGTGTCCTTAGACTATAACTTAGGCGAACTTAGAAGTTAGGAAGGAGATAAAACTCATGTAGAGTTTTCCTTGAGAGACTTAGTCTGTTATGAAATGTAACTTCATTCTATACAATGAACTTATGTTTTATTTAACATTCTAATGGAGTTGCTGTTTGTTTGTCTCGTGTTTGTGATTGTAGGATGACAGACACATGGGTACCTAGTAGAGTGGCAGAGGAGGAGCCCAGGGATATACACGTAGTATACGAGGCACCTCTAGAGGCTACACCAGTGCAGGCTATTGCACCATTCGAGTCTGACGACGAGGACGAGATTGAGATAGAGTCTGATCCGGAGGAGGAGCCGATGGAGTACGAGCCGATGGAGGATGAGCCAGTAGAGGACTCTGATGAGGCCACTATAGAGGAACAGATGTTAGGAGAGTACGAGGAGCGGATCCTAGAGTTAGACTACAGAGTTCAAGAGTTGGAGGCAGAGGCCCAAGAGAGAGAGTCCGAGTTCCAGAAACTGAGGGACGAGGACCATCAGAGGAAGCTGGCTATGCAGGAGTTAGAGGTGGAGATTGCCTACCGTAGGGAGGCAGGGATCCAGATGGGGACTCTGTTTCACAGGTCAGTGGCTAGGAATGTAGATTTGGCAGAGAAGCTAGAAGAGGTTGAGCAGAGGGAACTGAGTGAGAAGACTGAGAAAGAGGCACTCCGTACTCAGCTAGAGTTGGAGGTGATGGATAGGTTACACTTCGAGGAGAAGTGGGAAGCGTCTAATGAGAGAGCTGACGACCTTGAGGACGAGGTCAGGTGCAAGAAGAGAAAGATGAACAAGATGGGGTATGTGTTCCGTTCAGCTTTTGAAAGGGTGATTGATGGTGTGTACCACTACCCGGCAGAACAGGGACAGACTCTACATACCTTGAGCCGAGAGCTGGTTGCGTATATAGCACAGTTGGAGTACAAGAGCGCAGTGGAGCGCGGGATGATGGGATGAGATTTCCTTAGTCAGTCTAGTGGTAGTACTAGTTGTGCCCTTATGTATTGTATATACTGTGATGCAATCCCGATCTTTTGTGTAAGATGTGGGATGATGATGTAAACCCCGAGTTAGCTTTTGTTAGAGGGGTAGTATGGTGGTAGGTTGATATATTCCCCATCTTTTGTGATATTAGGGGATATATGTGATAACATTTATAGCAGTATGCTAGGAAAATCATGTAATGAAACGATTTGGCATATGAATATAAATGAAGTTTATTTCGGAAACGTGTTATAGATTTATTCTTTTAGTATTAGAAGAAATACTTAAGTAATATACTTGAATAATAATAAAATGGAAACTTGTGATGCAGATAATGCCGCCCAGACGTAGACTGACTGCACCCGAAGAATCTGTTAACAACGAGAGGGAACAAGTAGACCCGATCCAGAAACTGGTAGACTTGTTAGGAGAAGCCTTAAGGGGAAGGAACAATGAACCCGTTCGCCCGAACCCTCAGACTGTGCCAGTAACGACCTTTAAAGACTTTAAGAGTGTAGGACCCCCAGAGTTCGAGGGAACTACTGACCCAATCGTCGCATAAACGTGGATCAAAGAGATCGAAAAAGCTTTCACTTTAGCTAGCGTAGGCGAAGATCAGAAGACGGTGTTTGCCACGTACATGATGAAGGGAGAAGCAAACTACTGGTGGGAGGCTAATCAACAAAGAGCTGGAGAAGGAATAATAGCTTGGGATAAGTTTAAGACGCTGTTCTTCGAGAATTACTTCCCGAAGAGTATGAATAATCGGATGGAGGTGAAATTCTTAGAGTTAAAACAAGGTGAGATGACGGTGGCGCAATACGCGGCTAGGTTTAACGAACTAGCACGATTTGCGGAGCACCAAGTTGGTGATGAAGAGAGAAAGGCTAGACATTTTGAACAAGGGTTGAAGCCGTGGCTATTCAATAAGGTATCAGTTCTTCAAATTGATTCCTTTGCAACATTACTAGAGAAGGCAATCATTGCAGAAGGTGGCAGTGAGGCCTTAAGTCTGTATAACAAAGAAAACAAAGGAAAGAATGCTGGAGGAGAGAATCGTACGGGAGGAAGCAGTAGCGGAGGAAGCAACTTGGGAAAGAGAAAGTGGGAGAATAACAACAACAACAAAAACAACAATAATCAATCAGGGAATTTTCGTGGAGGTTTCAAGAAGAGGGCTGAAGGATGCCCGAAGTGTGGGAAGAATCATCAGGGCGAGTGCTGGAAGGGACGTGGCACTTGCTACAACTGCGGACAAGAAGGGCACATCTCGCCCAACTGCCCGAAACCAAAGAAGATACAAGGATGCTTTGCGTGTGGCTCGACGGAGCACCGAATTAAGGACTGCCCAAACAAGGGAAGTGGCGGGGGTAGTAATCAGCAAGGAGGCAACAAGCTGATGATCGGTGGACCGGCACAATCCAACCGCCCAACCGCCAGAACCTTTAACATGACCGTCCAAGACGCCGTGGCTGCGAAGGACGTGGTGTCAGGTATAATCCCAATCAATGATATAAATGCTTATGTATTATTTGATTCAGGTGCCACCTGTTCTTTTGTATCTGAAGAATTTGCTAGTAAACTTAGTACACCCCGAGAACGATTAGAAAATCCTTTAGTCATAGAAGTTGCTAATATGGAAGTGATCCCTGTAGAATACATTTATCGAGATTGTCACGCAAACATTAGAGAACATGAACTGAACGTAGACTTGATTCCTATTAGATTGGGAGAATTTTACATAATACTAGGAATGGATTGGTTGTATAACCATGCTGCGATAATTGACTGTCAGAACAAATGTGTGAACCTTCAGACTCCGAGTAAGTATAAGGTAGTGTTTTATGGTAGCTCATCGCTTAAGCAATCGTGTTGCGTTACGATGATGCAGGCCAAGAAATTGTTAAGGAAAGGATGTGTAGGTTATTTAGCTTACATAGTTGATACTCGAAAAGAGGGAATAGAAATTAAGGATATATATGTGGTGAATGAATTTTTAGATGTGTTTCCGGACGATCTACCTGGTCTTCCGCCAGACAGAGAAATCGAATTCATAATAGACTTAGCACCGGGAACGGCACCGATTTCGAAAGCTCCGTATCGTATGGCGCCAGTAGAAATGAAGGAATTGATGATACAATTGCAAGAGTTGTTGGATAAAGGTTACATTCGACCGAGTGTTTCTCCTTGGGGAGCACCAGTGCTATTCGTTAAGAAGAAGGACGGATCGATGAGGCTCTGTATCGATTATCGAGAATTAAAAAGAGTAACGATCAAGAACCGATATCCGCTACCGAGGATAGACGACTTGTTTGATCAACTGAAGGGAGCAAAGTGTTTCTCGAAGATCGACCTACGAACAGAATATCACCAACTGAAGGTACGGGATGAGGACATACCAAAGACTGCGTTTCGAACCCGTTCTGGACACTACGAGTTTTTGGTAATGTCATTTGGATTGACTAATGCTCCGGCAGCATTTATGGACTTGATGAACCGAGTTTTCAAGCCATCCTTGGATAAATTTGTAGTGGTTTTTATCGACGACATTTTGATCTACTCGAAGACAGAGGAAGAACACGCCGAACATCTAAAGATTATTTTGGAGGCACTAAGGAAGGAGAAGATGTATGCAAAATTTTCAAAGTGCGAATTTTGGATGGAGAAGGTTCAATTCTTAGGCCACGTGGTGGATAAGAATGGAATTGCTGTAGACCCTGCGAAGGTAGCTGCAGTAAGTAATTGGGAACAACCGAAAACACCGACGGAGGTGAGAAGATTTTTAGGGTTAGCCGGGTACTATCGAAGATTCATCCAAGATTTTTCTAAGATAGCAACCCCGCTGACCAATTTGACTAGAAAGACGGTGAAATTTGTATGGACCGACAAATGTGAAGAGAGTTTTCAGGAGTTGAAGAAGAGATTGAGCGAAGCACCTGTATTATCATTACCAGATGATGCGGGAAATTTTGTGGTGTATAGTGATGCATCGCACAAGGGACTTAGCTGTGTACTTATGCAGCACGGCAAGGTCATTGCATATACATCACGACAATTGAAGGATTTCGAAAAATGATACCCTACTCACGACTTAGAGTTAGCGGCAGTAGTTTTTGCGTTAAAGATATGGAGGCATTATTTGTATGGAGAGAAATGTGAGATATACACGGACCACAAGAGTCTGAAATATATCTTCACACAGAAGGAGTTGAATATGCGTCAGAGGAGGTGGTTAGAATTGATCAAGGATTATGACTGCGATATTCTTTATCACCTGGGAAAGGCAAACGTGGTTGCCGACGCTCTGAGCAGAAAAGGAAGGGAAAAGCTGTTTAATTTGACGACTCAGGAAGAGTTGATAAGAGAGATGGAGAAATTGGAGATAGAAGTGAAAGAAACAGAGAAGCTTGGAGAGAAGTTATTTGTAATGGAAGCTCATCCGACATTGTTGGATAGAGTAAAGGAAGCTCAGGAAAAGGATAAAGAGTGTGAGAAAATCCGAAAGAGGATCACAAAAAATGAGGAAGAGAAATTTTGAATGGATAAAGACGGTATCTTGAGATTTGAAGAAAGAGTATGGGTACCAGCGGTAACCGAGTTGAGGGAAGAGATTTTGCATGAGGCACACAATACGACATATTCCGTTCATCCGAGAGGCACAAAGATGTACCAAGATCTAAGGAAACATTTTTGGTGGCCCAATTTAAAACGGGAAGTCGCAGAGTGCGTCACTAGATGTTTGACTTGCCAACGCGTTAAAGCAGAACATCAGCGGCCGAGTGGTTTACTACAACCATTGGAAATACCAGAGTGGAAATGGGAGCATATTACGATGGACTTCGTGGTAGGACTTCCAGTTACGCAGAAAGGTTATGATGCCATTTGGGTTATCGTGGATCGACTTACCAAGACTGCACATTTTCTACCAATCAAGATCCGCTACAGTTTGAACCAATTAGCGAGTCTGTACGTAAAAGAGATTGTTTCACGACATGGAGTGCCGGTATCAATTGTCTCTGATCGAGATCCGCTCTTCACGTCCAATTTTTGGAAGAGTTTGCAAGAGAGAATGGGAACACAGTTGAGGTTGAGTGCTGCTTACCATCCTCAGACAGACGGACAGAGTGAGAGAACAATACAAACGCTGGAGGACATGCTTAGGACTTGCGTGATGGATTTTAAGGGAAATTGGGACGACCACCTACCCTTAGTAGAATTCGCATATAATAATAGCTACCATGCGAGTATCGGCATGCCACCGTACGAAGCTCTTTACGAAAGAAAATGCAGAACGCCATTATGTTGGGACGAAGTCGGAGAACGACGAATACTCGGACCAGAGTTAGTTCAACAAACCGCAGACGTGGTGACAGTGATAAGAGCCAGATTAGTAGCAGCTCAAGATCGCCAGAAGAAATACGCAGATTTGCATCGGCAGGACCGAGACTTCAAAGTCGGCAGTTTCGTATTCTTGAAGGTATCTCCATAGAAGGGAAAAATCCGTTTCGGCAAGAAAGGAAAATTGAGTCCAAGATTCATAGGACCGTTCGAGATACTGAAGCGAGTGGGCGAAGTGGCATACAAAGTTGCGTTATCACCCGAGTTGGAGCATATCCACAACGTGTTCCACATTTCTGTGTTGCGACCGTACAAGGCCGACTACAAGCACGTGATTTCTTACGAGCCCATTCAAGTGGAGAAGAACTTGGCGTATGAAGAAATTCCTGTCCAAATATTAGATAGGAAAGAACAAACTTTGAGAAATAAAATTATTCCATCTGTAAAAGTACTTTGGCGTAACCACGATGTCGAGGAGGCAACGTGGGAGTTGGAAGATAGGATAATGAGGGATTATCCCCATTTATCTGTGTAACCTTATAGCAATTCCGGGACAGAATTTTTATAAGGGGGGGAGGATGTAATACCCAAGAATTTTCTAATATTATTAAATAAATATATTAATGGAAATGAGAATTTATTAGAATATAAATGATTTTGTGTTATGAGAATGATTAATTCAATTATATTAAATTGAATAATTATAATAATTGAGAAATTGATGGGGTTTGCGATAAACTCATTGATAGCTTTGTGTGGCACAATATAAGAATGATTATATTAATTTAGGCGAACAATTAATCTATATTATTTGTTAATTGCTATTGTAGAATATTAATTAATTGTTATCATAGAATATTAATTAATTGTTGTGGAATATTAACTGTGATTGATTAATCATATGTGATTATTATTATTGCAAGAAATATAATAATAATAATGAGCAACGTGTTTATAAATATAATAAGATTTATATTAAAGTGATAATTAATCATATAAGGGTTAATTAAATTGTTATGGAGATTAACAATTATATTGATTGATGAAGGATGTGTGTATATTATTAATTAATATTTAATAAGATGAGTGATTCTATATGCAAGCATGCGAATTAAATGTGTATCATATATTAGCTAACTATGTATTATGTGAAGTGTAATATGACGCTATTATATGGTAAGGCTTATTGAATTATGGGAGTTACATGATAATAGCCTATGTGACAATATGTATGTAAGTATACATTAAAATAATGTATTATGAGTATAAATAATAATTGATGATTATTTATATATGTAATGGAATATATGTGTCAATTTACACTTACTACATTATGTGAATAACATGATTATTGGGATTACATTATAATTCTAATTGTAATCTAAATATATAGTATGAATATAGATATAATAGCCTAAGTGTATGATATATGTATATATGGCCTTAGTATTAATACACTTCATGTTGCAAATGCTGAGATATATGGCTTGTCCATTCCTCATCCTCTCCTACACGTGAAAGCCTATGCCTACTCTCTTCTCTCGAACTCAGCATTCTAGCAAATCATGATATGGGGAGTGGGCACAACAGTGTTCTTCAACCACTCTACCAACTCTTCCTTAGCTTATATACAAAGCTTCAATCTATTGGTTCAAATTAATGGACAATTACATTGTCTGTGTAAGGATTCTTCTATAAATAGCAGCCATGTTTCTTCGTTTTCAATTTGCTGAGAGTTTGCATAAGTAGTGAGTGAAAGCAATATACATATATCAGTAGGGGAAGTTGGATTAGCAGCAAACTCTATTGAATCCTAGCAGAGGTA
Organism: Panax stipuleanatus; assembly: GCA_020205555.1. Taxonomy (NCBI): domain Eukaryota; kingdom Viridiplantae; phylum Streptophyta; class Magnoliopsida; order Apiales; family Araliaceae; genus Panax; species Panax stipuleanatus. The sequence goes on along the minus strand of CM035122.1, from coordinate 99,133,121 downwards.
TAATCCCTTTTTCCTTGTTCTTCATTTTCGTTTTCTGTTTCTGAAGTTTCCTTCAAATTCTTGATTATGCCAAATTGGTTCATGATTGGGTTGTAGAACCCTTATATTGTTGTTATATGAACATACATACATGATGAAACCACTATATAGCTTTCTTGACTTTCATTTCCATTTTTGCTCTGCAATTTCTGTAAAACATCAAATTCGTGAAATTGGTTGGAGTTCATGAAATTGGGAATTGATAAATGGCGATTGACTGTTATATAAGCATATATATATATATATATATATATATATATGTGTGTGTTAGTAAGTTAAAGAAGTCTAATAGCATCTGGGTATGTTCAAATCGATGAAATGGAAAGTTTGGGGACGGTTTTGGCTGCAGCATAACTGAGTCTGCAACGCGGCGCAGCAGCGCCGATGCGCAGCGCTAGCTGCGCGCTGCAGCGCCACAACGTGGCAGTACTAGCGTCTCCCACGCCGCAGCACCAATCCAAGGGCATTATGCCCGCGCCGCAGCGCCACACGCGCCGCAGCGCCAGATTGTGGCTGCTGTTGCCGCGCCGCAGCGCCGGCCTCTGTTTTCTGTTTTCTGCATTCTGCAACAAAACTGTTATGTACTAATTGGTTGATTTTTGTTTAAACAAGCATGGAAGCATGATTAATACATATATATAAACCTAATGAGGCAATGTAAGCATGTCTTAGTGTATTAGCATGCATGGTTAACAAAACGACATGAAGCTTGGAAGCGAACTTAAAATTTCATAAACAATCATTAACATTATAAAGCATGTTTACATACTGACTTTGCAAGCACGTTAGTACCACCTAGAGACACATGATGTGCATGTTAACTTATCTATATTGGTTCCGTAATAAAATATGAACATATGAACCTAACTAGTGCTCATTCCTAACAAAAATGTAAGTTTGAAGGTGGATATGATCATGTAAATGCTATATAGTTGTTTTGATGTTATGAGCATGTTTAGATAAATTTGAAATATATGAATGAACCCTTAACTTGTGTTTATATAGTTTGTAAGGAAGCATGAACATGTTAGGCCCTATTAGTAAGATTCACTAATAGAAATACAAGCCTTGCACGTGAGCATTAACACGATACGTGGAGATTTAAATTCTGATATTTATGGACACATGTGATAGTACTCTTAGACTCATTCATGTGTCATGCATATATATATATACCATGATTGGTTGCCGTGATTAAAGTTTAGCATAAACGAAGCATGTTTTAAAGATAATAACAATGCTAGCTACATACATGCAATACGAGTACTCATGAGCACGTTTAATACAAGTTATGTGAATATCTCATGGGTTTAAAAAGCGAGCATGTTAGACCATATGAGTTCGTGTCCTTGAATGGCTTTAAGTATTAACTTAAGAACCTATACCATGTACGATTGGATTTGGAAAAGTTATACAAGCATGTAAAGTATCCTTTAAATATGAATACATGCTACGTGATATTATATGATGTTACTTGAACCCGATTTTGACGGTTAACTCAAAGAGAATGTCGTAATTTGCTAAAATGAATTATATTTAGTATTAATTGCGATCTTATAAGATATAAGAATGTGTTTAAACTCTAAAGGAAGAACGTTAAAGATAGAACTTATATTCTATATAACTGTGTAGCTAGGTTAAGACTTAGCTTATGTATTGATAGTATATTCGAAGACAAAATGTGAAGATTATATGATTAATGAATATCATATATATATATATGTAATTGTATTACGATAGGAATTCAAAAGTGTTGATTTACTTAACGTGGATAAACTACGCTAAAGGCAAGTATCCTAACCGACGCATTTACTTTATGCAAGGAAATCTATGATTTTGCAAGTTCTCTTACTTACACTCTTTTACTGTGCAAGTATTCTATCCTTGTATATTGCACTAGTTTCCAAGTTAATCGGTTGAATTGAATTAGCATATTTGAACTCTTATTTCATTAAAGTTATTATTCATGTTGAACTTAGTATTGTTCTTGAATATTATGAAAGTGTCTATGCCATTTGATTCGGCTAGACTTATATTATTGAGAAGAAACCCAAACTAATTGATTGGTGCGGGATCTTGTATTTGACTGAGAAGAACAACCTTCTTTGAAGGGAATATATAATTGTCGGAGAACCGACGTGCACGCTTGAGTATGATTGATTGTTATGCATAACGATGGTACTTTAGGCTGATCACCTGTTGTACCTGTTTTTATTGGATTTTCAGTTTATTACTGTAAATTCTAGTAGAAGTTCATAGTCCTTAGTGACTGCTCAGTATTCAATTATTTAAAATCTTGAATTGACATATTATTGAATCATATTGATATTATTCTGTCCTTAGCGACTGTTATTGAGAACTGTTGATATTCTTGTTATCCTTGAACTATCAAACCTTGTTATACCTTTTCGAGAATTGGGAATCTTATTACTCACCCTTATTATATATTACTTGCTGGGCAATTTGTGCTCATTCTTGCTTTCCCTAAAACATTTCAGTTAAGGCAGAGCATGGCGAACCTTCGGGCGTTGATAGGTGCAAGGGCAAGGCTACCAATTAGCTTGTCTCTTATATGTTTTAAATATTTTAATGTTGTTTTAAGATGATGTAGTAAGACTGGTTTTGATTATGTTTAAGCTTAAGTTAGGTTATGTAATAAGTCGTTAATTGATATTATTATGTAATCTATTAAGTACTGTAGGTTGCGAGACTTGGGGGAATAATTATAATAAATCATTGTAAATTATTCTAGAATAGATTTTCCGCTGTGATCGTGTGATATTTAGTTATTATTATCGTAATGTATTACCATGAGCACGTGATGAACCGAATTCGAGAGACCAAGTGGCGGTCCTGGAATTTGGGGGCGTCACAATGATTATGTGTTTAAATGTTAGATAAATCATTACGAGTAAGATATATGATGCTAATTAAGAGATCGATCTTATTAATGATAGGTCTTACAAAAGAAGTTGACTTACATTGAGTAGAGTAGTCAACGAATCAGGCAAGTTTCCTTAACTCAATCTCGAGTTATTACTTTTCAAATATAGTGGTGGTTAATTATTGCTGATTATACCACGTCTGAGAATTATTGTTGATTATTCGCAGTTAGTGCATGTTTATTAATTTAAATTGAATTATTGATTTTGAGAATATGCTTGGGGAATAACTGTTGTTGGTTATTCACATCGGTAAAAGCTATTGTTGATTGCAAATAGTACAGTTAATTTCTGTCTATTATTAAATCGTTTTGAGATATGTCGTAGCTAATTATTTTGGCTAGACAAACATTTGTTGAAACTTGATAGGTTCGAGAAGAGAACTCAATTATTATTGACAGCTCAATGCCAATTATTCTGGCTAGATCGAGAAAGCGATTAGATATTAAAATCATTGTATTTCGTTGTTGTGATTCGAATTCTGGTTATAAGACTGAGAAGAACAACCTTTTTATATAAAAAGGGGCTTTGTGGTCGTATATTCGGCCGTTACGCGCGTGTAAGTATTATGCATAATATAGGGTATAATGAAGTTGATCACTTTATATACTTGCGGAGGGGTATGATTTAATCTTTATGGTTATCTAATATACCTAGGTACTTCAAAGTAAAACCTTTGATAGTTACTCGAGAAATTCAAGATCTTGTAGGGTCGCCCAGCTTAAAAAAATCTGGATAATATTCCACTTTGTTATTGCGAGAATTGATTCTTGTTATTCAATTGAGAAATTTCGAAAGCATTTTACTCTTTCACTATCGAATTATTGTTTTGCATAAAATACGAGAAAGTTTTGTTATTGATTAACGCTTTATTCAGCTAATTCAAAGTCCTTTGAACTTTGGTGATATTCTGTCAAATTAATAGTCTTATATTCTTGATTCTTATACTTTGTTGTATGATTTAACTTGTGGAGCAAATTTGTTGCTCACCCTTGCTTAAATACAATATTTCAGCTAGGAACGAGGTAGCCGGAAGGGCATAGAAAAACAAAGGCAAAGGTGTATTGCTGGAGTAGTTATAATGAACATATTTATTATGTTATTTTGTATAACCCTTTTTGTATATCTAAGGGTATATTTGTTATGTTAAGGTTAGAAAACCTAGGCAATGTATTATAAATATCAGTTAATGATATGTATATTTCTATTCATAAATAAATGGGTAGTTAGATGATATTTAAATGTTGGATCGTGAGCACCAAACTCGGGGGTCAGGTAACCCGGATTTGGGGGCATCACAGTTTAACCAAACGATTTTCTTATCTTTCTCTCTCAGATTATAGCCTTAGGTAATCGTACCTAAGGTTTATAACTTATCAGTTCTGATACCAACCTGTGACGCCCCAAAATTCGGTCTATCTTCACACATGAATTTCGTACCTCACGAGTACATCATACTTCATACATACATCATTATATTATGTAGAATAACGATATATCCATTCAATTCCTAGGTTCTATTACCTTAAAACCTTCATTCCTTACAAACAATGATAATTACATTATTCTTTTCATCTTACAAGTGTGACTTAACTAGTCACCATTGATAGTAGTGTGCATACAAGTCAATCATGTATGATGATAAAGCACATACTTTGTAAACAATCTTATTTATTTATTAATAAAAAAGTATCATTAAAGGCATTTAATTATCTATATGATTCTATTTTTATAATATGTAAATAACCCATAATTTTAAGCAATACTTTTAGAATCATAATGTTGATCATGCTAATGAGATTTAAATTCTTAGAAAGCTTAAAACTAAAATAGTTCCCAATCGTGGGATTACTAAAAAAGGTATTAGTAAATTCGGATAGATTGGTACATATGTTGCTTGCTCATTGGATGAGGATGATTGATCTCATGATCATTTATATGGAGACACTAAAGCAAGTATGTAGGTGCTTATTGGATAATAAGTTCACTGAACGTGACTCGCTATGGAATACCTAATGGAGTTTTACTCGCCTGTCAATAGGAATTCCTAATGTGATAGTAGTACAAGTGATCCTTGGACTTGAGATCATCATAGTATCTTTTATATAATGAATTATACTTTGAATTATTCCTTAAGGCCCTTTAGGGTGTATAAAAGGATGTGCTTGGGTATAATGAGTTACATATGGAGCTAATAAATAATTAATAAAGAATCTACCACCTCTAGTAAAAAGGAGATATGTCCTATGTGATTCGTTAAATGACAACCCACGAATCCTTGGCCAATGTGGAATGAAATTAAAAATGAGTTTCTAATTTGCATTAATAGTGAGTAACTATTAACTCACAGGTTTTTTTTTTATGAATAATGTTAAAATCTATATTATCTGGAAAGCCGTTGATTGCCAGGGAGGGAATATCTCTATTGTAAAATAAATATTATTTATTTAAATAGATTATTAGTTTAATTTTTTTATTTAAATAAGATTAGAATTGTTTTGATTGATTTATTCACAACCAGTTTAATATGGAGAACCCAAAGGGTCACACCATAAAAGGAAGAATAATTATTTAAGAAGATAATGACATAATCGTAATAATACATTAAGTGTAATTAATTTAATCTATGGTGATAGAATAAATTAAATAGTTTAATGTTTATTATTTAATATTTTTGAAATATTAAATATAAATTAATAAGAGGAGTCTTATTAATATTATTACAATTATTATTATTTTAATTCTAAAGGAGTTTAGGAATTAATTTAATATTAATACTCTCAATTATTCTTAATGAGATTAGGAGGCAAATTGATTAAAGGAGTTTAGTTAATTAAATCCCAATATGTTGGTAAGCATAATTAATTAAAAGGGTTTAATTAATTAATAAAAGAAACCTAATTCTAATTAGATTAGTATTGTTAGCCTAGAATTTAAAAAGAAAGTCTTATATCAGATATTAGATATACGTGATTTCATGAGTTGGAGAGTATAACATATTTTCTACAGAAAATAGAAAAAGGGTTTAGTCAACCACCCATCTTCCTGAGTTATTCCTCTTCCTTGGTGAATCACCTCTAGAGGTCAAATACTTGGGTGGCTAACGTTGATCAAAGGAAGGAGCCACTATAGGATATTCAAGGAGATCAAGGAGTAGAACTCGCACTTGTGGAAGCTAGATTCTACAAGGGTATGATTCTGATCTTCCTACCTTTCTGATATTGATAATTGAGCACAAAGCATGATCATGGCATGGGTTTGTATAAAATTTTAAAAACCTATGTTTCGCGCTTCCGCCCTTTAATTGTGTAATTTGATTGCATGTATGCATTACATACAAATCCAACAGTGGTATCAGAGCCTAACTTTGTGCTAATTATCAATTTTATGATTCCATGTATGAATTGATGAGAGATTGGATCAAATTTTCTAGACAAAAATTGAATTCTGCAGATTTTGCAACGAACAACGTAGCTGCGCCGCTGCCCAGTTCATTCTGGGGGCAGCTGCGTCGTTCAGCAAGGCATCGCAGCTGCGCCATTCAGCAAGGCAACGCAGCTGCACCGCTGCCCAGTTCATTCTGGGCGCAACTGCGCCAGTCCCTGAACAGAAACTGAAATTCTGATTTTTATTAATTAAGTAAACAGTTTATTTAATTTATAAAGGTTTTAAATAAAGATGTTTATTTTATCTGAAATATGATTTCAGATTGCTAAAATTAAAGGTGTTTAATTTGGATTTGTTTTTGATTAAAATAAAAGAATTTATTTTGTTTCAAAAATAAAATTTAGTAAAATTTTTGTCCATTAAATGACATCGATCTATATATGGAATGGCTTTATTATTCATGAGATGAATGATTATTTATTGATGCATATCTTGATATGTATGATAATAAATAGGGTTGATTATGGACTATTGATCAATGTGATTGGATTTTATTTGAATGACTGAATGAATATGTTTTATTAAATGGGGTCTGCGTACCTCGTCTTCTCTAGTTAGTTTCTCGATGTAAATTCTATCTCACTCTTATGTACTTCCCCTTGACTGCTGATAAAGGTTTCTATTTAATTTTAAATAGTTTATGTAATAAAGATAGTTAAAATTATCTTGAAGAAATTGGAGACCAAGGAGCAAGGAGCGCTTGAAGACCCGTTTGTATGGAACCCGGGTTTAAATGTAATAGTTACGTTTAAATTTAAATTCTTGCACTCTTAGGTTTGACCTTTTGGTTCACTTGGTGGCTCTAGTGAACCAAACTAGAATAAAAGTCCATAATCAATACGGGTAGAATATAGTATTCTATATGCGCATGCTAAATATTATATATATTATATTTTATGCAAACATACTTCGCATGTTTAATAAAACGACGCGTATTTATATATATATATATATATATATATGCATGCGCACTAAACAAGGATAAAGCAACTAATAAGAAACCCCTCAAAGAAATTATATTAAGTCCAAAGCGTTCAATGATATTTGGAATATCGAACGTCGCCTTCTAGCATGATAAATTAATAGTGTATTAAATATTTAATATGAGATTGTTGTGATATCCACAAGGCGAGTATTGCGTATTTAAGATATTAATTTAATCACATATGATAATTATCAAGAAAATTTAATAATATAGTCTGGTTTGTGCTATTCACAAGGACAAATAATTTTTTTTTTGAATTTATAGAAGTTCTAGGCTGGGCTTAACTTAAATTATTTTAGTTCGGATGTGCACACACGTAACTATTACTTCCTCCGTCCCAAAATAACTGCTTAGTTTTGACTTTTTAAAGTCAAATTGACTATTTTTTAAAACTATATTTTGTACCATTTTTGTCAGGAATATAGGTGCAGAGGTTATAACAAAAAAAGTATATACAATTTACTACTAATACCAATTTTTATAATGTTAAAAATATATTTATACATGTTTAAGTATTAATTTTAAAAATAGTCAATTTGACTAAAAAAGTCAAACTGAGCAGTTATTTTGGGACGGAAGGAGTATGATTTAAGAGGCAAAATAAAAAGGAGTTACATGTTGATGTAATTGACAAGAGTTGTCTACCTATTTATTTGTATATCGTTTGTTGTGCTATCCACAAGGCTATATACATTTGAAATGATATTCTTATTCTCACTAGCAAATCTTTAATTAGATGTTGCCGAACTATATAAGTGAGGGTAATATAGTTTGATAAAAATAGTGGGAGCTACCAATTTAAAATAAAGACCTAAATTTATTTTGGTATGTAAATTTAATTAAATGAATGTTTGCTAAAATGTTGTCTTTTCACATGCGAAATTTTAAAAATATCAAAATCACTTATTTCACTACGTAGCATACTTGATGCTAATAAACTTACCGGGCCGAATTATACTGACTGGCTAAGAAATCTGAGAATAGTTCTCACTGCTGAAAAAATTTCTTATGTCCTAAATTAACCTGTCCCTGGAACTGTTCTAGAATCAGCCTCTGAGGAAGAGATTTCCACCATTGTAAAGTGGCAAGATGATGCATCTGTTGCTTAAAGCATCATGCTCACGTCCATGAATAACGAGCTTCAGCGTCAGCACGAAAACATGGATGCTCCTACTATGTTGATTCACCTTAAGGAGTTGTATGGTGAACAAAGTAGGACTGCTAGATATGAGATATCTAAGGAGCTCTTCCGATCTCGGATGACCGAGGGCACCACCGTTGAGACTCATGTCCTGAGGGTGATCAATCTGATTGAACGTCTTGGACAGCTTGGGTTTGTTATGGATGGGGAGTTGATTCAATACTTGGACTTGCAGTCACTCCGTGAGACCTTCTCGCAGTTCGTTGTTAATTTCCACATGAATAAGTTAGATGTCAGCTTGCCTGAATTACTTAACATGTTGAAAACTGTAGAAGGTCACTTTCCATCCAATAAGAACCATGTCTTGATGGTGGATTATTCCAATAAAAGGAAGAGGCCCAAGTGACTTCTGAAAAGAAGAAATCTAAGAAGGCTAAGGGAAAGGAGAAAGAAAAGGAACAAAAGAAACCTGATCTATCTGGCAAAGGAATGTGCTTCCATTGCAACGAGCCGGGACATTGGAAAAAGAACTGTAAGAAGTTTTTGGCAGAGAAGAAGCTTGGAGAAGCTTTGACTTCCAATCAAGGTTTGTTCATGATTGAAATTAATTTTTTTGAAAGTCATAATTCTACTTGGGTATTGGATACCGGCTGTGGTTCTCACATATGTATAACTATGCAGGGACTAGTCAGAAGTAAAAAGTTGAGCAATGATGAGGCCATCCTACGAGTGGAAAATGGAGCAAAGGTTTTTGCATTAGCTGTTGGGACTTATTGTTTAGCAATGCCTTCGGGCAAGTCTATTTATTTAAATAATTGTTATTTTGTTTTGAATATCATTAGAAACATTATTTCTATTTTCGTATTGGATATGGAAGGATTTGACGTTATTATAAAGAACAACAATTGTTCTATTTATAAAGACAATGTTTTATATGGTGTTGGTAATCTGCGAAATGGACTTTATATACTTGACTTACATGAAAATATACTTCAAATAGAATAAACTAAGAAAAGGAAAAGAGATGATGTTAATTATACCTATATGTGGCACTGTTGACTCGGTCATATCAATGAAACAAGATTATCCAAGTTGCATAAGGATGGACTCTTAGAGCTATCTGATTTTGAATCATATCCAACTTGTGAATCTTGTCTCATGGGTAAAATGACTAAATCTCCCTTTAGTGGAAAAGGAGAAAGAGCTACAGAGTTGTTAGCGTTGGTTCACACAGACGTTTGCGGATCCATGACAACGATTGCACGGGGTGGGTATTCTTATTTTATTACTTTCACTGATGATCACTCAAGATTTGGATATGTGTATTTAATGAAATACAAATCATAATCATTTGAAAATTTCAAAGAGTTCAGAAGTGAAGTAGAGAAACAAACGGGCAAGAGTATTAAGATTCTTCGATCAGATCGAGGTGGAGAATACTTAAGCGGAGAGTTTCTAAATTGTCTCAAAGATAATGCTATAATCTCACAATGGACTCCACCAGGTACACCACAGTTGAATGGAGTATCTGAAAGGAGAAATCGAACATTGTTGGATATGGTTCGATCCATGATTAGTTTTACCGATCCTCTAATTTCATTCTAGGGTTATGCCCTAGAAACGGCTGCGTACCTGCTTAACAAGGTACCCACCAAATCCGCCCCAAAAACTCCATATGAGATGTGGAAAGGGAGGAAACCAAATCTTAAGCATGTTAAGACTTGGGGTTGTCCAGCTTATGTCAAAAAGTTTGAAAATGATAAGCTACAAACTAAATTCGACAAGTGTAGATTTGTGGGATACCCTAAAGAAACCGTTGGGTATTATTTCTATCATCCAACTGATCAAAAGGTGTTTGTTGTGAAACATACTGCCTTCTTGGAAAAGGAGTTTATCCATGAAGGGGTCAGTGAGTAAGATATATCTTGAAGAAGTTTAAGAACCACAAATTACTACGGATCAAAGTTAGACCAAGTGGAAGAACCTACTATACCACACCATATTCGTAAATCTGGAAGAGTACCAAAGATACCTGAGAGGTATGTATTCGTCATAGAGGATGACGATGAGGTACACATCATGAATGATGATGATCCATTTAATTACGAACAGGCTATGAGTACTAAAGACTCAAGGAAATGGCTTGAAGCCATGAAATCCGAAATGGACTCCATGGAAGAAAACCAAGTATGGACTTTGGTTTCACCACCTGAAGGCATCAAGCCTATTGGGTGTAAATGGGTCTTTAAAAGAAAGACTGGAGCGGAGGGCAAGGTAGAGACCTATAAGGCCCGATTGGTTGCAAAAGGTTTCAAACAAAGACAAGTAGTTAACTATGATGAAACCTTCTCACTAGTAGCTATGCTCAAGTCCATTCGGATTTTGCTTGCGATTGCAGATTATAACGACTATGAGATCTGGCAGATGGATGTGAAAACGGCCTTCCTCCTTCCTCAATGAAAAACTTGAGGAGGATGTGTATATGACACAACCAGATGGATTTATTTCAAAGGTTGGAACAAATCAAGTCTGTAAGCTGCAACGACCCATTTATGGATTGAAGCAAGCCTCTCGTAAATGGAACATTCGTTTTGATGAGACAATCAAAGATTTTGATTTTATCAAAAATAAGGATGAACCATATGTGTACAAGAAGGTGAGTGGGAGCGCAGTTTCATTCCTTGTATTATATGTTGACGATATATTACTGATAGAGAATGACATTCTTATGCTTCAATCGATTACAATCTGGTTATCTAAACACTTCTCCATGAAGGACTTGGGAGAAACATCCTATATTTTAGGGATAAAGATCTATAGAGATAGATCTAAAAGGATGAATGGCTTATCCCAAGGAACTTACATTGAAACGATGCTAAAGAGGTTCAGCATAGAATATTCCTAAAAAGGTCTCATACCGATGAGCCATGGAATAAACCTCTCCAAAAAACAGGACCCAAAGACACCTGAGAAGAGAAACCGTATGAGTAAGATCCCTTATACTTCTGCAATAGGATCTATCATATACGGTATGATATGTACTAGACCGGATGTCGCTCATGCACTTAGTGTAACAAGCAGATATCAGTTGAATCTAAGAGAAGAGCACTGGAAGGTCGTGAATATCCTAAAGTACTTACGAAGGACTAAGGATGTATTTCTTGTCTATGGCGGGTCTGAATTAAAACTCGAGGGATTCACGGACTCAAGTTTTCAAACGGACCAAGATGACAGTAAATCCGTTTCGGGGTATGTATTTACCTTGAACGGAAGAGCAGTAAATTGGAAGAGTTCCAAACAGCAAGCAGTTGTTGATTTAGTGACAGAGGCAGAGTATATAGTTGCAAGTGAAGCTGCAAAGGAAGCTGTTTGGATGAAAAAGTTCATAACAGAACTTAGTGTGGTTCCTAGCATTGGAGAAGTAGTCCTCGTATACTATGACAACACCGGAGCAATTGCACAGGCTAAAGAACCCAGGTCTCATCAGAAATCCAAACACGTATTGCGGCGATTTCACTTGATTAATGAGATCATTGAAAGAGGAGATGTCACCTTGGAGCGTGTAGACTCTCAAGACAACATTGCAGATTCATTTACTAAAGCTTTAACACAACAGCAGTTTGATCGTCACTTAGAGAAGATGGGTATGAGATACCATGGCGATTGGCTTTAGTGCAAGTGGGAGATTGATAGTAGTGTGCATACAAGCCAATCATATATGATGATAAAGAATATACTTTGTAAATAATTTTATTTATTTATTAATAAAAAGTATTCATTAAAGGCATTTAATTATCTACATGATGCTATTTTTATAATATGTAAATAACCCATAGTTTTAAGCAATGCTTTTAGAATCATGATGTTGATCATGCTAATGAGATTTAAATTCTTAAAAAGCTTATAACTAAAATAGTTCCCAATCGTAGGATTACTAAAAAGTGGATTAGTAAATCCGGATAGATTGGTACATATGTTGCTTGCTCATTGGATGAGAATGATTAATCTCATGATCATTTGTGTGGAGACACTAAAGCAAGCATGTAGGTGGTTATTGGAGAATATGTTCACTAAACTTGACTCGCTATGGAATACCTAATAGAGTTTTACTCACCTGTCAATAAGAATTTCTAATGTGATAGTAGTACAAGTGATCCTTGGACTTGAGATCATCATAGTATCTTGTATATAACGAATTATACTTTGACTTCTTCCTTTAAGGCCCTTTAGGGTACATAAAAGGGTATGCTTGAGTATAATGAGTTACATATGGAGATAATGAATGATCAATAAAAAATCTACCACCTCTAGTAAAAGAGGAGATATATCTTATGTGATTCGTTAAATGACAACCCATGAATCCTTGGCCAAGGTGGAATGAAATTAGAAAGGAGTTTCTAATTTGCATTATATGGAGTTCTGCATTTTCTAATCGAAATACAAATAATTAAATAAAATAAGACTTGACCGTAAATCCATGTCTTATATTTAATTGGGACATTATATGGTGGAAGGATTGAATTGTACGGTAACTATTAACTCACAGGTTCTTTTATGATTAATGTTGAAATCTATATTATCTGAAAAGTCGTTAATCTCTAAGGAGGCTTATCCCTATTGTAGAATAAATATTATTTATTTAAATAGATTATTACTTTAATTTATTTATTTAAATAAGATTAGAATTGTTCTAATTGATTTATTCACAACTGGTTTAATATGGAGAACCTAAAGGGTCACACCATAAAAAGGAAAAAGAATTATTTAAGAAGATAATGGTATAATCGTAATAATGCATTAAGTGTAATTAATTTAATCTATGGTGATAGAATAAATTAAATAGCTTAATGTTTATTATTTAATATTTTAGAAATATTAAATATAAACTAATAAGAGGAGTCTTATTAATATTATTATAATTATTATTATTTTAATTCTAAAGGAGTTTAGGAATTAATTTAATATTATTACTCTCAATTATTTCTAATGAGATTAGGAGGCAAATTGATTAAAGGAGTTTAGTTAATTAAATCCCAATATGTTGGGAAGCCTAATTAATTAAAAAGATTTAATTAATTAATAAAAGAAACCCAATTCTAATTAGATTAGTAGGGTTAACCTATTATCTATATAAGAGAGTCTTATATCAGATATTAGATATACGTGATTTCAAGAGTTGGAGAGTACAACATATTTTCCAAAGAGAATAAAAAAAGGGTTTAGCCAACCATCCATCTTCCTGAGTTATTCCTCTTCCTTGGTGAATCACCTCTAGAGGCCAAACACTTGGGTGGCTAACGTTGATCAAAGGAAGGAGCCACTACAGGATATTCAAGGAGATCAAGGAGTAGAACTCGCACTTGTGGAAGCTAGATTCTACAAGGGTATGATTCTGATCTTTTTACTTTTCTATTATTGATAATTAAGCAAAAAGCATGATCATGGCATGTGTTTGTATAAAAATTTAAAAAACCTATGTTTCGCGCTTCCGCCCTTTAATTGTGTAATTTGATTACATGTATGCGTTACATACAAACCCAACAACCATATCTACAAAATAGTTTAACTAACTATTCTACAAGTCTTGGCTTAATATTCATTCCCATTCATAAAATGAATGACACTTCATCTTGTGACTCTAATAGTACTCTTAACTATAGAACCTTACTATAGTAGGACATCGATCATCTTGATTTTAACAGGGTCCTTTAATACATACTAACGTCGTTTGCTAAAAAAATTTTTATTTTAAGCAAGTGTTAGAATTCAATTGCTCAGCAAGTCATAGCAGTTGAATAACAACCAAAGCAAGAATCAAAATTCTTTTAAGACTTCAATAACCAAACAAAGGTTATAAGCATCTCGAATAATAGGATTACGTTCTGATTCCTATCATTTTAAAACAATCATCACATTATTTACTTTGTCATACTTTCATCCTTCTACATTTTTCATACATGTTATGTCTGGCTAGAATCGTTAGCACAGACTTAACAAGAGCGGTTCATAAATAAACTGTACTCTTTCACATGAAACAGTTCATCTCACAAAAACACCTAAGTGTTAAAATTGTGGCACAAGGCCTTATACATTCTACCACCTTGTACAAATATCACACACTTGTACATAGGTAAAAACTTCCCAAGTTCAAAATCTGAGAAAGTTTAAGAAACTAGCATTCATATAAAATGAATGAAGTTAGGAAACTTGCCTTACGCACAGCTACCGCTTACAGTTTACACTGAAATGCTCATCAAAATTCCTTTGTATCACGTAAGGAACAACACATACCAATTAGTTATATACTTGACTCATGCATTGGTTTAAACTTCTCTTTACTTCTTATGGTTCGCGTTCTTGTAATTTAAGTCTACACGACCAACTTCTAGATTTATTTATTTTATTCTTTCAATAACATTATACTTATCACACATCGAGTCTCTAACAGTATTCAATATAGTACACTGAGTGGTTTTCCACAAACAACCAACAAACTAGTTTTTCGTCTCGTCTACACTATCTTTCACAGTGAGTTAGATCGGTTGCTAGTTCGTATTAACCGTCGCTCTCTAACAAAATCATTTAGCCCAGATACTATATCTCAACCATTAAAGATTATGATTGTACAACTTAAACTTAACTTATCCGAAACATTATAACTATAATATTCGTTAAGTTAATCCTCATTTCATATCTTACAACGTCAGGTCTATTTGACCCGGAACGTTATTCAAGTTATTATCATTAACTTAGCTTTTCAACGTTTACACGGTATTCATTACTCCTAATTCTCTTACGTTCAATCCATACACGGCGTGTATGCTAAACACGTTTAACTTACATGTATACGTAACACCTTCATATCGGTTTAAGTGTTTTACATTTACTTGTCATCCTACGTTCTGTTATCTGATTCACACTCGGATTTTCATTCATCTTATTATCGTTTGTTACGGTTTTCTTGATGATTATACATCTTACTTACTACATTTGTCAACGTCTAAGTCATATAACCAATGTATACTTAAAACGTTCGCTCAACGCAGATACGATTCATGAGAATAGTTCACGTATCTTGCGTTCATGTTACTCATCTCTTACTCTCATTCAACCTTTACTTAAGTTTTAAATTACTTGTTTAAGTGTTATATTATGTGAACTATATGTTCATAATTATTCCTTACACGTTACCCAAGTGTTGAGCATAAAAAAGCTCTTCACTGGCTTTTCCCTTGCACTGGCGCTGCGACGCCGATTCCCTTTGGCTTGGCCACGCAGCGGCGATGCATTTGCTGGGAATTTCTCCCGGACAGGCACTGCGACGCCAGCATCTTAGGCATGGGCGACGCTTCGGCCCCGACCCTCAGCCTTAGAAAGATTTTTTTCAAACTTTAAACTTTCCGAGCTCGTAACGCGATCGTTATAACTCGGAATTGGCTCATTCCAAAGCCATTCACTCATATATCATATATTCTATGATTCTATCCAGTCAGATTCAATTTTTTGAATCCATTAGCAAAAAATTCGCTGTTTCGTCCATTTTTACGCCTTCGTTAAACGTTTGACGTTCAATTCTTCGTTTTAAGTCTGAATTCATTCGTTCTTGCTATCACTAGTCTTATTTACCTAATTCTATGATACGCCATCGAAAACTAAGGTTTTTGAGTTAAACGATGACTTTTGACTTTCATTCTGGGAAAATTTACGATTCGACGACTAACGTCTAATCTCGTAAATTTCATCATAACATTGTTACTCTATATTTTTACTCCAAATCAAATGGAATCAATCCATTGGTTATTCATCTATGATTCTAACCATCATAACCATCTAAGTTTTAATGGCTTCCTTCTTTAAGTTTCTTAACCATTCAATTATGGTTTAACTTATTCATTCACAACCATGTCAAGGTTTTAACTCATTTCTTCATTACATTCTTAACCGATCAATTATGGTTTTACTTGTTCTTGGTTATTAGGGTTCTAAAGTCCACTAATATCCACCTTATCACTTTATACAATTCATGCACCCCCAATTATCACATCTCTATCAATGGAATATTGAAAGAAGATGAAAATTAAATTTTTAAACACTTATACATCTTAGTGTTCTTGAGTTTTGACTATGTTCTTGACAAAAATCTTACATAGCTTTCCTTCTCCTTGGATTGCTTATCATAAGCTCTTCTCTCTCTCTCTCTATGCTAGTTAAAAATTTGCAAGAACCACAAATGAACTAGTTTAGCTTCTCTTATATAGGATTTGTAAGACCAAGGGCAAAATGGTTATTAAGGCAAACCTCTTTAACCCATGTCATGGACATATCTCCCCACATGCCACCCATGTCCTCCCATATGCTAGCACTTGGCCACCATGTGCTACCCATGTCTCCCCCATGTGCTCCTGTAAGAACTGTGAATTTCATGAATAAATATTAATATTGATATAATAAGAAAATGAATATTTATTTGAATATAAATGTTGATGTGTTGTGAGATGAGTAATTCAATTAATTTAAACTAAATTTATAATAATTGAGAAAAATATGGAGTTTATGATAAGCTCGTAAAATGCCTTGTGTGGCACGATAATAAGAATTATGATGATTTAATTAATTAAAAAAATTAATAAGTGAATGATTAATTAATAATATATTGTTAATTAATTGTTATTATGAGTGATAACATTTTAATGATTAAATAATTGTTTACTATTATAAGGTTAATGTTTGTTCAATTAATTTCTAAGTGTAACGATGGGTAGTAATCACATATTATATAGTAACTACATGATATAAAGTATAATGTGACATTTTGATATGACTATGTAATATAAGAACTATATGGTAAAAGGAAGTAAGTCACATGAATTACATAAATGGACCCATGAGAATACATGTTATGTGTGCATTGTGCAATGTTGAACCAAACTATATTATAAAGTATAGTGTGACACTTTAGAGAGACTATATAATATAGAAAGTATATAGTAAGATTAATAAATTGTATGAGTTACATAAATGATGTTTATGTGACCATGTGATATGTATAGTTCATTAGTGTGGACTTTATGAATTATTAAATTAGACTATATAAATGATTTATATTAATAATTATTTTAATAAGTAAAATAATTAAAATAATAAGGTTTATGATAATGTGGTGTGTTACTACCTAATTAAATCATAATTTGTCATTATCAAAATGTACATGGATTATATATAGATGAGTATACATGTACCCCCAATTTGCTATAATGTAATATTAATAACTCACTAAAGCTACATTATATATTAGAGGAGAAATAAACCTAGGTATGCATATATATAATTGTGTAGGAATAATGTGTATATGTGCATATAAACCAATAGTATGTGGCATTACTTCATTTCCAAATGCTGAGTATTGAACTTGTCCCACAATGAGTGTCTCAATTCTTCTTTCACGTGTATAGGCCATTGACCTATCCCCTTCGTCTCTCATTTCTCATCCTAGCTAGCATTCAATCAAAAGATGGTCATGATGAAGAATGGTGTGGGTGATGGGGGTGGTTAGCAACTATTTCACTAAATAATTGTTGCCCATCATCTCTGCTCTTCCTCCAATGGTTTGATTTCTTGGACAATAGCTTGACATGGTTAGTAAGTTTCCTATAAATTGAGCACTCCCCTTCATTCCTTTGTTGCTGAAAATTGTTGCTAAGTGTTATAGAGAGAGGGAGGTAATTACATTGAGAGGAATTCTGTCCACATTAAGCTCAAGAAGTATAAACCTTACCTTGTATTCTTAGTTTCTAGTTCAATGATTCATAGAAATTAGCATAAAATATTTGAAATTAATATGTATCAATGATTCTAGCATGTTAGTTAGGTTTGTATGCATGATATAGAAGTAATGTAGTTGTTTACAAGCATGATTATATGAATAAATTGAGTGTTGATTGAAGCTCTGCACAAGCAGAGAGCATTCTGGTCTGGAACCAGAGTGGCGCGGCCGCGCCACTCCCAAGTACAAACAGGGCGCGACCTCGCCCTTTTGTAGAATCAAAAAATGATTTTGTGGGTTCTAAGATGTGGAGCATGCTAGTATAATGTCATTAAGTCTATATAAATCCTTGACATGCTAGTTTAAGGGGCCTTGCATAGAACCACTTACCAAAGCTTGGTTTTCCAAAGGAGACTTGAAGCTTTCAAAAGCAAACTTGTCAAACTAGAACACTTTGAGTTCTAAAAATTCAAGCATGTTTATGTGGTCTATTTATGTGTATATGAAAACATGATATAAGATATATGGACTTACCTTACATACTTGAATGGTTTTGACAACCTTCTAAGAGAAATCGTAGAGTTTCAAATATGAGCTTGATAAACTATGTGCCGTTTAAATTCTGAACTTGTGAGCATGTTTAGGTGGTATGATTATGTATATACAAGCGTGAAATATGATATGTGTAGTAGCTTTGCATGCGTGGTTGGTTAACATGAGATTTTCAAGAGAAACCTTAAGAGTTTGAAAATAAGTTTTGTTGATAACTACATTATGAACATTCTGAAGTTTATGACCATCTTAATAAGGTATCATATGCCTCTAGATATGATTGACATGTATGCCTAGCTAGTCTTATGCATTGTAAACTAGTTGAGCATGGTTTAAAATAAGTTTCAAAGAAGTGAAACCATAGAACATGAAATGCATGACTAAAATAAAGTGAGCATGTGTAAAGAAAGATTATAGACCTCATTGCATGTGTATAATGAGTAGACATAAGAAACATTGTAATCGAACACGTTAAGCCTCGTTAGTCAAAAATCGATAAGACGATGTTGAAAGTATGATATAAGAATCAAACTTATCATAACCTGTATGTTTCTGCATGTGTTATCATTAGAGTATGAGGGTTTGCAAGCTAGGCCAAGCAATCTGATGCTCAGCTCTGATTTGAACTGGGAGCAGCGTGGCCGCGCCACTCCCTAGATCAAATCAGGCGCGGTCGTGCCACCCTGCAGAGGAGTCTAACTATTTTTTTATAATCTGAGATTGATGTAGGCTTGTATTGTTATCCTAATCTATAATACAATACAGTATTCAAGTATTAGTGAAAATGTTATGACGAAACAATATTGAACTGATAAAGTGTTTATGAACTTCAAATGATAAGTCAAACGATACTACGAACTATGTTAGTTGAATTCATTGTGTCTTATAAACTGATTTTGTGTTAGGTAAGGTACGTAATGACGTACGTGTAGGATTGTACGACTAAGTAAGAAATCGTATATGTATGTTTAACTTACATATCAAGTTTGTGTATCGAAAATACGTAACTAATAAATGTCCTATATACGTAAATATGTTATGATAGGATTTGAAAAGTGTTGATAAGCTTTACATTGGTAAACTACGCATGAGGCAAGTTTCCTAACTTCATTTGATTGATCTATTAAATGCAAGTTTCCTAACTTCATTTGATTGATATATTGAATGCAAGTTTCCTATCTTACACAACTTTGAATTTGTGCAAGTATCTGAACTATACTCTGTTATCGAGCAAGTTCCTTAACTCTGTTCACTTTACATAGTGTATAAATCCTAATTATTGCTATGACAACTTGATATTCGTTATTATTCAAATATTGAAGTTTGTATCTTGATATTGTTGCAAACATTGAACTTATTGTTCCTAAATGCATTATAAAAGTGTCTGAGCCATTTTGATTTGGCTAGACTAAAATCATATGTTAAGAAAGCGATCCAAACTAATTGATTGGTGCGGAATGTTATATTAACTGAGATGAACAACCCTCTTGAAGGGGAAACTATATTTGTCGGGAGACCGACGTACGCACTTGAGTATGATTGAACGATATGCATAACGTAGGGTACTTTAGGCTGATCACCTGTTGTACTTATTTTATTGGATTATCAGTATATTCCTATCAATTCTAGTAGAAGTTCATAGTCCTTAGTAACTGCTCAGTATTCATTATTTTGAAATCTTGAAATATTTAAGCGTTGAATCTTATTGATATCTTTTTGTCCTAAACGATTGTTATTGAGAATTATTGATACTTCTTGTTATTCTCGAACTATCCTTTATTGTCATACCCTTGGGAATTGAAAGCTATATTATCCCCTTATTGCTATAATACTTGTTGCTCATTCTTGCTTTTTCCCCTAAAAATATTTTAGTTAAGGCAGAGCAGGGTGGACCCTCGGGCACCGACAAAGGCAAGGGCAAGGCTACGGAGTAGCTTTGTAGTTAGATAACCATATTAAGATAATGTAATAAAATTATGTATTAGCTACGTTTTAATATGTTTAATTATGTTTAAGCTATGTAAAAGATGTTCAAGTTACGAAACCTTGGGATATGAATGGTTATATTAAATAAATGTAATATATTCGTATGTTATGAGTTATTCCGCTGTGCGATATGACATTTAGTCATATTATTATATTAGATTGTAGAACATGATGAACCGAATTCGAGACGATGTGGAGGTCCGAATTTGGGGGCGTCACAGCTCCTATGTGCCATCATGGGTTGCCCCATAGGTTTTACCCACCCGTTTACCCATTGGTTCGACCCACGGGTTCGGCTCTTAATTTGGGCTTAACATTAATTCCCGTTGGGCTTATTCTTGGCTCTGATTTAGTAATCATTGGGCCTTAATCATTCACTAATTGGGCTTGACAAAATTCAAGTCCATTCAGTCTTATCATATTCTCATCGTATAATTCTCGTATTCTCTTCGTATATACTTCGTATGATATTCGTATTATACGTCGTATTACCCTCATATTGTACTCGTATAATAACTAGTATTATACTCGTACTCGTTATGTATAACAATCATTATTATTACACTTAACCATTTTCTTCTTCGATTTCACTTTCCCTATCCCTTAGGGTTTTAAGTCCGCAAGCGAAAACTTCGCGAGCCATAACTGAAATATTATTACATATTCCATCTTGTCTTAGAATCCTATCATTACGCGTTTCTCGGAATTTCAATAATAATTCTCGAGCAGAAATAGATGAATAGTGATTTTCTTCCTAAAAACTTTTATTTGCTAACTTAACTTTTCACGACATATTATCGTCAAATCTTTCGACAGAATATCATTTCGACATCCCAATCTCCCAGAAAGACTTAGGGTTCGCAAACCCTAACCCTTAGGGTTTTAACATGTGAATAGTGCATATTTTGTCTTTTTCTCAGAAATATTTTTGTTTCCGGAAATCTTTTATTTTTGTTTTGAAAATTCTTACTCATTCATTCTAGCTCGTAGCCAGAATCCTCCCGATTTCTAGTAATCCTATGTCATAGAATGACTAATAAACATATAACCCAAAATATAATTAATAAAAATCCATTTTATTAATTAATTATTCTTTAAACTCAATTTCTGGACAATTTGATTTTCTGGGTTGTCACAGATGGGTTCCTAGAGATATCTGATTATAAATCATATCCAACTTGTGAATCTTGTCTCATTGGTAAGATGACTAAATCTCCTTTTAGTGGAAAAGGAAAAATAGTCACAGATTTGTTAGCGTTGGTACATACAGATGTTTGTGGACCTATGACAATGAATGCACGAGGAGGGTATTCTTATTTTATTACTTTCACTAATGATCATTCAAGATTTGGATATGTGTATTTAATGAAATACAAATCTGAATCGTTTGAAAGGTTCAAAGAATTCAAAAGTGAAGTGGAGAAACAAACTGGCAAAAGTATTAAGATTCTTCAATCAGACTGATGTGATGAATACTTAAGCAGTGAGTTTCTCGATTGTCTCAAAGAAAGTGGTATAATCTCATAATGGACTCCACCAGGAACACCACAATTAAATGGTATATCGTAAAAAAGAAATCGAACATTGTTGGACATGGTTCATTCCATGATGAGTTTTACCGATCTTCCAGTATCATTCTGCGGTTATGCCCTAGAAGCGACTGCATATCTACTAAATAAGGTCCCCTCGAAATCCGTCCCCAAGACTCCATATGAGATTTGGACAGGGAGAAAACTTGGTCTTAAGCATGTTAAGATTTAGGGATGTCCAGCTTCTGTGAAAATGTTTCAAAATGATAAGCTTAGGACAAGATCTAATAAGTGCACGTTTGTGGGATAACCTAAAGAAAGTTTGGGAAACTATTTCTGTAATCCTATTAAGCAAAAGATGTTTGTTGCGAAACACGCTGCCTTCTTGGAAAAAGAGTTTATTCTTGAAAAGGCTAGTGGGAGGAAAATAGATCTTGAAGAAATTCAAGAACCACAAACCACTACAGATCAATTGGATGAACCTGTCCAAGTAGAGACACCTTCTGTACAACACCCTATTCGTAAATCTGGAAGAGTACCAAAGATACCTGAAAGGTATGAATTCGTCATAGAGGATGACGATGACGTACGTATTATGAATGATAATGATCCATTGAATTACGAACAGGCTATGAGTAGTAAAGACTTAAAGAAATGGCAAGAAGCTATGAAATTCGAGATGGACTCCATGTATGAGAACAAAGTATGGACTTTGGTTTCATCACCTGAAGGCATTAAGCCTATTGGGTACAAATGGGTCTTTAAAAAAAGACTAGAGCAGACGGCAAGGTAGAGACCTATAAGGCCCGACTGGTTGCGAAAGGTTTCAAACAAAAACAAGGTGTTGACAATGATGAAACTTTCTCGCCAGTAGCAATGCTCAAGTCCATTCGGATTTTGCTTACGATTGCAGCTTACTATGATTACGAAATCTGGCAGATGGACATGAAAATGACCTTCCTCAATGGAAACATTAAAAAGGATGTGTATATGACACAACCAGATGGATTTGTTTCAACGATTGGAACAAATCAAGTCTGTAAACTGCAACGATCCATTTATGGGTTGAAGCAAGCTTCTCGTAGGTGGAACATTCATTTTGATGAGACAATAAAAGAGTTTGATTTTATCAAAGATGAGGATTAACCATATGCGTACAAGAAGGTTAGTAAGAGCGCTATTTCATTCCTTGTGTTATATGTTGATGATATATTACTGACATTATATTTCGATGCTACAGTCAATTAAAATCTAGTTATCTATACACTTTTCTATGAAGGACTTGGGAGAAGCATCCTATATTTTGTGGATAAAGATCTATAGAGAAAGCTCTAAAAGGATGCATGGTTCATCTCAAGGAACGTACATTGATATGATGCTAAAGAGGTTTAGCATGGAGGATTCCAAAAGAGGTCTCATGCCGATAAGTCATGGAATACAAATCTCCAAGAAACAGGGCCTAAAAACACCTGAGGAGAGAAACCGTATGAGTAAGATTCCTTATGCTTCAGCAATAGAATCTATCATGTACGGTATGATATGTATGAGACCTGATGTCGCTCATGCACTTAGTGTAACGAGCAGATATTAGTCTAATCATGAAGAAGAACACTAGAAGGTAGTGAAAAATATCCTAAAGTACTGGAGAAGAACTAAGAATGTATTTCTTGTCTACGGTGGGTCTGAATTGTAGAGAGTTACACAGACTCAAGCTTTTAAACGGACCAAGATGACAGTAAATCCGTCTCAGGGTATGTGTTTACCTTAAACGGTGGCACAATGAGTTGGAAGAGTTCCAAGCAGCAAACAGTTGTTGATTCAGTGACAGAGGTAGAGTACATAGCTGCAAGTGAAGCTATAAAGGAAGCTGTTTAGATGAAGAAGTTCATAACTGAACTTGGTGTGGTTCCTAGCATTAGAGGAGCAATACATTTATTCTGTGACAACACCGGAGCTGTTGCACAAGCTAAGGAACCTGTAACAAACGAGATTTTTATATTTTAATTTTAAATATTTATTGAATTAAATAAATATTTTAGTTGAATTATTTATTGAGGTAAATAAATAATTGATGTGATTATGTTATGGAGTAATTTAGTTAAGTGTAGTATATTGATTAAATTTATGTTTAATAGTTTTATGGTTGAAGTTTTAATTTAATTGAGATAATTAAATTAGATGAATTATTATGTGGTAATTTGATAGTAATGATTTAATGAGTTGATGAATAATTATAGTAATGTCTAATTTAATTTAATAATTAAATTAGAGATTTACTAATTTGTTGTATGAAATTATGATTAAATGAGTAAATTATAATTGCGTGAAAATTTAATTTATGTGGCAATTTTATTTTTAATGAATTGATGTTAACTTTTATTTAATTGAATTGGAATATTGGGATTTAATTGAATAAAGTGTGGCATTTAAACTATGTAGTAAATGGGTTACTAAAATAAATTAAAATGAGTTTTAATTTAGTTTTACCAAACTAGACCCTTAGCTTTTAAAAGTCTATGTTAA
Organism: Panax stipuleanatus; assembly: GCA_020205555.1. Taxonomy (NCBI): domain Eukaryota; kingdom Viridiplantae; phylum Streptophyta; class Magnoliopsida; order Apiales; family Araliaceae; genus Panax; species Panax stipuleanatus. The sequence continues at coordinate 99,108,214 of CM035122.1, read as the reverse complement.
TTCAGTTTTACCAAACAAGACCTAAGTCTTTTAAAATTATATTTTAAGTTAGTTTTTGCCAAACAAGCCTTAGTGGCTTTTGATTTTCAAAAATACATAACTGATATATTTATTAAGGGGAATTAAGTTGTTAGTTATTATATTATATTATTATACATCAGTTCTCTATACTACGTTAAGTTAAGTTAGAAAAGAGAAAGAACAGAGAGTTAGAGAGAAAAGAGAGAAGGAAGAAAAAAAAGAAAAAGAAAGCTCTGTGACAACACAAGAGGGTTGCTATCATCTTCTTCTAAAACTAAAGCCAATCAAAGGTAATAATCTAACCCTAAGGAATTACTAATTATGTTCTTTATTGTTTTCATGAAAATATGTTTTAGAACTTCTCTATGATTTGGTTTTCATGGTGGTTTGTGTAAATATGAGTTATATGTGTTAAATTATGTATACAAACTGTTATATATGATTTATATGAGAATTTAAGCTGCTTAATTCATGTAAATATGGTGAACATGAAGAAATCATGTTTATAGTAATTTATAGTGAAGTATTTTGAAAAATAACTTTTTTAATATAAAAATTGATGTCTAATTCATGCTATATTATGTAAATTGATTATAGATTGTGATAATATGTTAAGAAACGAAAATAACATGATTTGAATCAAGTGATTTGGTTTAAAAACAAAGTCATAGTGTTTATTTTTGTCAAGAAAACTTAACAATGGAGTTTTCTTCAAAATTATAAAATTAAAAGGTTTTTAATTGATTGTTGTGATGTTTATATGTGTAAAAACATGTTAGAAATATTAGGTTATGTTTCTGTAATGTTTTATCTAAATTATATCAGTAAGATTTGTTGTTCGAGCAAAGTTAATAAGCCAATTTGGCTTTTTCTGCACAGTTCTCGAAGCTGTCTGCGTCCCATTGTGATGTAGCGCCGCAGTGTCAGTGCTGTTAATAAACAGGGCACTGTAGCGCCACAACATTATCTGGTGACGTAGCACGACACCGTAGCGCTAGTTCAGAGTGTTAACTAGAGCACTGCAGCGCCAAGTCCGATTCTATAGAGCCCTGATGACGTAGCACGATGATACAGCACCGGCTGCAATTCATTATGTGGCACTGCAGTGCCACCTATACAGTTTTGCCAGATATTTCTATTGAAGTATACAATTCTGTGGGAATGTTAATGTAATAATTATAAAAGCATGTTAATAAAATTATATGTCAATTGGACAGTATGTAATCATATTTTTAATGCAAGATTTATGATTTTAAATTATGACTTGGTTAATTGATTAACAAGTTTTAGTTTGACATGGATAATAATAATAAATGTGGTTCAATCATGATTATGAACTTACTAATGATTGAACCTAATGATTAAAGAGTTGAGAGTTAATTTAGATGGGTTAACTAATGATATAACTTAGCTATATGTAGTAACTAATTTGTGTTGCTATTGTTAATAACGTGTATGTAGGATAATTGTGGAACGAGTTATTATTTGCTAGCTTACGCGCTAGGCAAGTTTCTTAACTCCACTTTTTAATTGAGCAAGTTATTCTATTCTTTATTGTGATCGAATACGCACGTTCTTTAGTTTCATATTGGACAAGTATCTTATTGAGTTTCATTATTGAAAATAATGTAACCTTGACTTAATTGTTCAAGCAAGGATTTATTATATCTTTCAAATGCTTTAAGTTCAATTCTAAAACATAATTTTTAAATATGATGTCTATTGTTGTGACTCGTAGTTGTTCCATAATTCTTTTGTTATCGAACTCTTAAATTATTGTAAGTTTGATTCAACTACTCCTTAGTTAGTGATAGTTGAACTCTAAATTACCCATTGAGCTAATCTAAACCAAACTTTCTTTGGTGCGGACTTGTTAATTAAAACTAAGATGAACAACCTTATTAATAAGGGATTACCATGTGAAAGCATTAAGATGTTTGTGCACAATACATGGTACGAAATGATGATCCCCCTAAGTACAAGTTTGAGTCCATATAGTCTATTGACTGTTAAAGGTCTAAGTAAAAATACTTACAACCTGGGATATAGTTTAAGGTCTTGTGACCCTCTGATAAATTCTAAAATCTTGTATTCAAAATCTTGATTTTCGATGATAGAAATGTTATTCAATTAAGTTGAACTTATTCATTGATATGTAAACATTATTGATTGTTATTTCAAGCGAGCTTTTGTTTACTCACTATTGCATATATATAACCATTGCAGCCAAAGTTGAAAAAGTTGACGAGCCATCAACCAGTAAAGACAAGGGCAAGATGAACAAGTGAAGACTTGTTTAATTTGATTATATTATTTTGTATAAGACTTAATTTATTTATATAATACTTTATTTTCGCACTTTATGACGAGGTTTAAGGTTAGAAACCTGGGAACGTTTTGACAAGGTTGTAATCCTTTTATGAGTAAAATTTTTATTATTAAGGTTGTAATTTATTTTGCATTCCTTATTATGAATAGTTAGTTATGTTTTATTTAGATAGTGAACATCAAATCCTGTAGACATGAGGTACTCGGATTTGGGGGAGTCACAGAACCTATGTCTCATCAGAAATCCAAACATGTGTTTCGGCGGTTTCATTTGATTAGAGAGATCATTCAAAGAGGATATGTCACCCTAGAGCGTGTGGACTCTTAAGACAACATTGCAGATCCATTTACTAAAGTCTTAACACAACAGCAGTTTGATCGTCACTTAGAGAAGATGGGTATGAGATATTATGGCGATTGACTTTAGTGCAAGTGGGAGATTGAAAGTAGTATGCATACAAGCCAATCATGTATGATGATAAAACATATACTTTGAGACAATCTTATTTATTTATTAATAAAAGTTTTATTCAATTAAAGGCATTTAAATTATCTACATGGTGCTGTTTTTATAATATGTGATAAACCCATAGTTTTAAGCAATGCTTTTGGAATCATGATGATGATCATGCTAATGAGATCTAAATTCTTAGATTGCTTAAAAGTAAAATAGTTCTCAATCGTTAGATTACTAAAAATGGGATTAGTGAATCCGGATAGATTGGTACATACATTGACTTGCTCATTGGATGAGGATGATTGATCTTATAATCATTTGTGTGGAGACAGTAAAGCAAGTATGTAGGTGCTTATTGGAGAATAAGTTCACTGAACGTGGCTCGCTAAGGAATTCCTAATGGATTTTTACTTGCCTATCAATAGGAATTCCTTAAGTGATAGTAGTACAAATAATCCTTAAACTTGAGATTATCATAGTATCTTGTGTATAATGAGTTATACTTTGACATGTACCTTAAGACCATAAGGGTATATCAAAGGGTATAATTGGGTATAATGATTTATACATGTAGATAATGAACGATCAATAAAGGATCTACCACTTCTAGCTAGTAAAAGAAGAGAATGTCCTATGTGATTCGATAAATGACAACCTAGTAGTCTTTGGCCAATGCAGAATGAAATTAGAAAGTAGTTTCTAATTTGCATTATTTGGTGTTTTGCATTTTAGAATCGAAATACATATAATTAAATAAAGTAAGACTTGATAGTAAATCTATATCTTATATTTAATTGGGACATTGTATAGTGGAAGGAATGAATTGTATGGTAACTATTTACTCACAAGTTCTTTTATTATTAATGTTGAAATCGATATTATCTGGAAAGTCGTTGATTGCTAAGGGGGATTACTCTTATTGTAGAATAAATGTTATTTATTTAAACAAATTATTAGTTTAATTTATTTATTTAAATAAGATTAGAATTGTTCTAATTGATTTATTCACAACCGGTTTAGTATGAAAAACCTAAAGGGTCACACTATAAAAGGAAGAATATTTATTAAAGAAGCTAATGACATAATCGTAATAATAAGTTAAGTGTATTTAATTTAATCTATGGTTATAGAATAAATTAAATAGTTTAATATTTATTATTTAATATTCTGGAAATATTAAATATAAATTAATAAGAGGAGTCTTATTATTATTATTATTTAATTCATAAAGGAGTATGTGAATTAATTAATAAGATACTTTCTCTCTCTCTCATATATATATTCCTAATGAGATTAGGGGGCTATTTAATTAAAAGAGTTTAATTACTCCCAATTGGATTAGAAAGTCTAATTAATTAAAAGAGTTTAATTAATTTTTAATTAATTAATATGATAATCCTAAATAGTTTAGAGGGTTACCTATATCTATAAATAAAAAAGTCTTATTATGAAACAAGGTAACACAACACACTTATTCCTTGTATTGGAGAATACAGAGATTATATAGAGATAGGACTAGGGTTAGCCAAACACCCATCTTCTTAGTTCATCTTCTTCCTTGGTGGATCACCTCTAGAGCCCAAATGCTTGGGTGGCTTGCATTGATCAAAGGAAGGAACCAATCTCGTGGATTCAAGTTGGAGTAGAACTCGTACATGTGGAAGCTTGATCTACAAGGGTATAATTCTTATCTCCTACTCTTTTATATATTGATAATCAAGCACAAGATGTGATCATGGTTTATGGTTTGCAGAAAAATTTTAAAATCCTATTTTATTACGCTTCGGCTTCGTTTATATGTAAAATGATTGCATGTGTGCGTTTCTAGCAAACCTAAAAAAATGATCGATTGAATTATTGAAATTTTATAGCAGAATTGCTGTACGAAAAATGTACTATAAAATAGTACAAAGATAAAACTCATAAGGAGTTATAAATGATGAGATACGAATTAAAGAAAAAGTTCGTATTGAGCAAAGAGCAAGATAAGAATAGAATTATGTGGGATTTCAATTAAGGACTCATGTGATAGCTGAGTTGTACAAGCCTTTGTATGGGCTGGGGTTTTGTTCTTGGTTTAACGACCACTTAGTTTATCACATTGATAATCATTGAAATGTTGGTGTCGCGCTATCAATATACATATAATGAGAATGTCTTTTCTCATATATATATATATATGTTGGATAGTTAGAGAATATACGGTTAAGTGCGAGTTCTTAAAACTCATGCTTATGGTAAGTTTGTGACTCATAATAGTATGGTATGTTTTTGAACCCCTAAGCGTAGTGACAGTCCCTGATCTGTTCTCGGACTACGTATTGCTAGGACAAGTTTCTAAACTCATATTATTGTGGCAAGTTCCTAAACTCATAACGTGTGGTATGTTTAATGAACTATACTAGGGTATAGAAAAGTTAGGTATTGAGAAGTGAGAATTTTTAGTGTGGTAAGCATTAAGGTTGTTAGAAATATATAGAATTATTAAGCAATGGAGTATTGGATAAAAATTGGAGTTGATGGAGAAATCATATGTATTCCAAATCTTATAGCTATGCTAGACTTCAAAATTTATTGACATCAGGCTAATAAAAAGTATTTTTGAAAAATATTGGGTCAGATTATTGAACCAATGAGTTTTAAAAGTTCTATTATTTATATGTCTATGCTAATTGTTTTAGCTAAGACAAACACGATTTGAAAAATATCAAAATATATTTTTAAATGGTCATCAATACATCATTGAACCTGGTGTAGAATGACAGATGATGGAGTCATCAATGCAATTTTACCTAGTGTTGGATGTGATCATAGAAATGTCAACCCACTATGGTATGTTGTAGTATGAAAAAGTCACAAAATGACGGAATCATCAACGGACTGTAGAGACAGTGCGGTATCATGATGTCATAAAATGATTTTTAGAATTTTGAACCAGTTAAAGATAAGTCAATTCCAATTAAAGTGGCTAGACAAAAGTTTCGATTGATAATAGAATTATTGATACAAGTCCAAGCTAATTGATTCAGCTAGACAAATGTTTATGAAATTCAAGTATTCTTTGAGAATTTATGCCAAGCCAAATTATTTTGGTGCGGAATCATATGCCAAGTCTGAGATGAACAACCCCGAAAAAGGGGGATATACCGGTTGGATAATATCTTCCAATATATGAACGTATATAGTCACTATGTAAGGTAGATTGATCACCTAACGTACCCCCTAGGTAGTTTAACTCTTGCATGATTGTAAACATACCTAGTAAGAGCATGTTTTTAGATTCAATTGTAGGGGGATTACCCGTTCAACCTAAGAGTTTATGGTCTATATGACCCCTCAGTATGATATGAAATTTTTTTTGGAACTCCTAGAAAGAAGTCATTGTAGCATGTGATGATAGAAGAGTCCTCATAGAAGGAAATAACATGGACTCATTAATTGAGAATGTAATCAGAAGTGATTAGATAAAGGTTAAATTGAAAACCTATTTTTTTGGGTAAATAAAAGGAGCAGTGATTAGTACGCTGTAATTTCGAGTACGAAATTCTTAGAAGATGGGGTGAATGTGACATCCCGAAAATTTATATGACTTATAAATAAGATCTTGAATGATTAAATAAAGGTTAAAGAATAAAACCTATATTTGGAATAGAGAAACAATTAAAAAATTTAAGAAGAACCTCTACGGTTTGATATTAAATGTGAATGATAGAAAGGTTGAAGAGCAAGAAATGAGAAGATAAAGAATAGAAGTGAGAAAATATGGGTTACGAAAATTTAAAACCTAGAATAGATTTATATGTATACTTGGAGGTATATTAAGAATAAGGTATTATGATACCTTTAAATTTACGTGAATTAATCAATGAAAGAGATTATTTAAGAAATTTTTATATTGATGTATGTGGAAAATTTATTAAGGAGTTAAATTTCAAATTAAGAGATATTATAAGGTTAAAGTGAATGTGTATATGTATAGATACATATAAACTTAGAGATGTGTTATCTATATTTTAGCTAAACAAGAGAAATGATTAATTAAATTAATCATACAAGAATAATGGAAAGCTTAATTAAACAAGCATGTGGAAATTAAGCCTAACTTAGAAGTTAAGTGTTACAATCTTAATAAAAGTCCAAAAAAGGATTAAGATTATGGCATGTCAAGTTAATATATATGGCAACCCATATAAATATAGTAAACAAGACTTAATATTTAATTATTAAAGGACTTGTAAGAATGACACAAGTTACTAATATGGTATTCCAAATTAAGAATACGACAAAGTGGTATTGAAAGGTTGAATTGAAAAATTAGGTCATATTGTAAATAAGGATATTATTTATTTATCAATGAAGATTAAATTGATTCTCGTTCTTCCACAATTATTATATATTGTTTAAAATTTCGAAAGCTTATTCTTTTTCAATCATAATATATCATCCTTGTATTTTTCAATATGGGTTGATTATGTAAACCCTTTTGAGTAATTAAAGGTATGTATTAAGTTAAGGTTGATAGACCCTTATGGAAATGTTGTAGAACCATTGTGTAATGAACAATGTATGTTTATATATTATGCGTTAGTTATATAATGTGTATGAAGATGATGTACTATAACGCACCAGGTCCGAGGTCTAAGGCTCCCGGATTTGGGGGCGTGACACATGATGTTTTTGGACAGGCCCAACCTGTCTTTAACAGATCCCTTTGGCTGAGCAGATGGGACAGCCGTTGACTTCCCATGTCTAGAAACTATCTTACGATCGCCATAACCCCAACCAAAAACTCCCTTGTGATTGAAAATTACGTTGCACTAGTGCCCCTCCTTCTAGCGCCAATGTTAACTCCAAGATTCTTCCATGCGCCTCAATTACCAAAAGCGTGTCTAATCCTGCAAAGAAACGAAATCACATGTGAAGCTTAACTGCTTTGGCCACCGGGGGATAGCTTCAGTGTAAGAATAAATATAGGCTGAACAATGTTTAATAATGGAGTCTGTATGTAATAGTGATATAAATAATATTGTGTGTACCTGATAACCCAAGTATAGCCTTGTATTTATAGTGATCACACATCCTTTCTCGTATAGAAATAGAATTTCTCATTAGGTATGATTTCTTAATGGTATTGAACAGAATCTCCTTAAAGAAAGGAAGTCGGATTATATCCTAACACTTTCCTTAGGAACTGGAAATTAAATGTGATTGTGACACCCCCAAATCCGGGTTATCTGACCCCCGAGTTTGGTGCTCACGATCCAACATTTAAATATTATCTTACTACCCATTTATTTATGAATATAAATATACATATCATTAACTGATATTTATAATACATTGTCCCAGGTTTTCTAACCTTAACATAACAAATATACCCTTGGATATACAAAAAGGGTTATACAAAACAACAAAATAAATATGTTCATTATAACTACTCTAGCAATACACCTTTGCCTTTGTCTTTCTCTGCCCCTCCGGCTACCTCGTTCCTAGCTAAAATATTGTATTTAAGCAAGGGTGAGCAGCAAATTTGCTCCGCAAGTTAAATCATACAATAAAGTATAAGAATCAAGAATATAAGACTATCAATTCGATATAATATCACCAAAGTTCAAAGGACTTTGAATTAGCTGAATAAAGTGTTAATCAATAACAAGACTTTCTCGCATTTTATGCAAAACAATAATTCGATAGTGAAAGAGTAAAACGCTTTTGAAATTTCTCAATTGAATAACAAGAATCAATTCTTCGCAATAACAAAGTGGAATATTATCCAGATTTTTTAAGCTGAGCGACCCCATAGGATTATGAACTTCTTGAGTAATTATCAAAGGTTTTACTTTGAAGTACCCAGGTGTATCAGATAACCATAAAGATTAAATCATAGCCCTCTGCAAGTATATAAAGTGATCAGCTTCATTATACTCTATATTATGCATAATACTTACACGCGCGCAACGGCCAAATATACGACCACAAAACCCCTTTTTATATAAAAAGGTTGTTCTTCTCAGTCTTATAACCAAAATTTGAATCACAACAACAAAATATAATGATTTCAATATCTAATCACTTTCTCGATCTAGCCGGAATAATTTGCATTGACCTGTCAATAATAATTGAGTTCTCTTCTCGAACCTATCAAGTTTCAACAAATGTTCGTCTAGCCAAAACAATTAGCTACGACATATCTCAAAATGATTCAATAATAGACAGAAATTAACTGTATTATTTGCAATCAATAATAACTTCTACGGATGTGAATAACCAACAACAGTTATTCCCCAAGCATATTCTCAAAATCAATAATTCAATTTGAGTTAATAAACATGCACTAACTGCGAATAATCAACAATAATTCTCAAACGTGATATAATCAGCAATAATTAACAAGCACTATATTTGAAAAGTAATAACTCGAGATTGAGTTCAAGAAACTTGCCTTCTTCATTGATTACTGCTACACAATATATTCTATCTGCGTTTGAAAGTCCTATAATTAACAATATCGGTGTCATAATTAGCACAACAAATCACAACACATATCACTAAAATTTACAGTTAATATATCTCCTAGACACATCATCACATAGTCACATCAGTGTTTATAACCTGTATAAACACTTATCAAGTCTAACAATTTCGGTTTGGTTGGAGTTCGGTCTCAAAGCTTTAATATTATTTTAGATAAGTCATATATCATTTCAATTTCCATTTCAGCAAGCTAAAACAAAACTGACATCTCTTCTGACATTTCAGTTTCTCATTTCAGTAACCTGAAATGTTCATTTCAGGAAGCTGAAATATACTATTCACGAGAATACAAAATCAGCTTATTATTTTTATATGTATTGGCCAATCATATATACATATATTCCATACTCAAAAAGAATTTTTTTGGAATTTTTCAACTTACTTAAGTATTTTCCAAAAATCCATTTCTAGTTAATTTCTTAAGAAAATAACTACCTCATGCTTAACTCCAGAAATTCCCAAATCTTGGCGAGATCTTACACATGTTAACGTGAGTCTCCAGTTTAAATTTCATGGCCATCGGAGTTATACAACACCGATTATAGCATTTTTCGTCAGGAAATCCCAAAAATTGAAATGGCCATAACTTACTTAATTTAAGTCGGAATGAGTTCATTTTTGGACACAAGCTACTTCATTCCATATACTTTCATGTCCCAAAAAGCCAGAATTTATTACAATATTTAAGTGGACAAAATTTCCCTTACAATTTCTAGAGAGCCTATTATTTTGACTTTTTTAGATTTTACTTCTGTTACTAAAATCAGTCGAAACGAAAATCTACAACATATTTTTCCATGATTCTACTTGGATCTATTAGAAAACTCATATATCTAACTCTAGAATCTAACCACACTCAAAAATTAAAAGTAGAATGAGAGATATGGTTGTTTCCATTTATACTTCGTTTTTCCAAAAATCTATTTTTCAACTTTTGGTGATTTTTAAGAAAACTTCCGTATTTTCACTTAAAACCAACATAACTCATCATAATACTTACTTTAACCTCATATACTCATGGATATACCATGATCTATGATCTATATCATCAAATAATCAACAAACACATGATCAAACACTAACCAAAGCTAAGAAAATTTGATTTTCTATCTTTTGAAAAACATGACTCATATTTCTCATTTTAAATCTAACTTTTGATCTACAAAAGGGTTCAATCTATACATGAAACACTTTTAAACATATGGATCTAAGGTTTTAAATCCTCCAGATCATAGTTTTACAAAAATCAAAACTCAAATCATATCGAAAGGAAAATAAACTATAAAAGTAAAAATCCTTTATACCTTTTGCTTTCCTTTCTCTCTTTCTTACTAATTTTGTTTAAGGAAATATGAAATTATCAAAAACTCTCCTTCTCTCCTACACCATAGTGGCCGAATACCCCCTTGCACTCTCTCTTATTTATTTGCTTTCTCTCTCTTCAACTTAGGAAATGAAATAAGATGAGATGAGAAGGTTTTGTTTGCTAGCAATTAAAAATAGTTAGATACATAATATCTATCTATCATATCTTGCATATCCAATTAAATCTTCCATCCACTCTCTCTCTCTCCTTATCATAATGGAAGTTGATGCTTGCAAGTAAGCTTAAAAGTGTTGTCTCCTTTCATTGAGTGACACCTAAGGGAGTGGGTGAGGAGTGGTTGAGCAACTAAAGTAAATAATCATTACATTCATTCCCTCTTGTTCCTCCTCTTCCAAAACCGGCCATGTGGCCTTATTATCTCATCCACTTTGTTTTATATATGCATTATACAATGTCTAATATAACCCTCCTTACTTGGTTTAAAACTTGGGCTTGAAATTAATTCCTTTGGGCTAGCAAATTCTTATTCTTTGGACTTGCTAATTTTAATTCTTTTGCCTACTAATTAAAATACACTTGGGCCACTAGTATGCTTGCCTTATACATATAATATTGGGCTAGCTAAATGATTTAATTGCTATTAAATCAATTAACTACAAGTTTGATGCTTAATTAAGCACTTGGGCTACAATTTAATTCTTTGGGCCCTAAAATCAATTTAGTCCCACACTTTTAATTTTTATCTTACCCTAATCATTTAGTTAGGGTTTCCATTACACACCTTAACAAGTTAATTCCTTACTCAACTATCTTTAATTTCATAACCCAATTAGACTTGCTTTACTTAGGTTATACAATTAATTAATAGAGATGTATATAAAATAAATCTCTTAGGGTTAGTATATATTTTTAAATACTATCATTCTCCCATATTATAACCCTTAGGATATTTAATTTTTATACCTAATATATATATTAGGTCACATAACTTTATTCTTAATTATCTGTATATACAAAATAATTTGTATACACCTTACATAATACACATGTATTCAGTCACATACATAATTCACATATATCATAACATATTTTCCTAGTGTATTAACTTAATAGCCCTAATTGACTTAATAAGTTATACACACTCACATATTCATCAATACAATTATTATAACTGTATTTTCTACCGAATACCTATTCGTAACTAGGGTTAGAGCTTATATTCTCTGTTAAACAAAATTGTACTCATATTTCTCAGTCAATACACAGTTTGACCACTTTGATAAACTCGTATCACAGATACTGAGCACAATATTGATAATCAATATCAATATAAAAAATAAAAAAAATTATTCAAAAAATTTAAATTATGTGAAATTCTGGGTTCTCACATTCTCCCCTCCTTATAAGGATTCCTTCCTCGGAATCACCGATTTCTTATTCTCTACAATCTTTTAAAGTTGTATCATCAATTTATTCTTATCAACACAATATTCATTTGTGTCTCATATACTAACCTGTGACTTGAATCTATAAAAGAAAACAATTCACAGTGATATCTATCCCATATTTCCCGCGTAATTTAATTACTCAACTAAATCATTACCTATCACCACCTCCTGGACAGCTACTGCATCTTGTACCGTCATGTTAAATGTATGGGCCGTTGGTCTTCCTGATTCTGCAGGTCCTCTAATCGTCAGGGTTCCGCCACCGGATCCCTTATTGGTACTTCCCTTCTCCACATTCTTCTTGGGACAATTCCAAACCAGATGATCGGCCGATCTACAAGCAAAACAACCTTGTATTTTCTTCGGACTGGGACAATTGGGCGACATGTGTCCCTCTTGACCACAGTTATAACAAACTTCCTTCCTCTTCAGATAAATTCTTGGATGATTCTTCCCACAAGTCGCACAAGGCTCACCTCCCTTCCTATTCTCTTCTGATTTTATACCCGATTGGGTATTCTCACTCCATTTTCCGCTTGTTTGGATTACTACCACCACTACTACCTCCTTCATCTGTTTTCTTCTTCTTCTCCTGATGATATCGGGATTCAGCTTCGCTTCCCCCTTCAGTAATTATCGCTTTCTCTAACAAAGTCGCAAACGTATTAATCTACAATACAGCTACCTTATTGAATATCCCTGGCTTCAATCCATTCTCAAATATTCTCGCCTTTCTTGCCTCCGTGTCCACCTGATGATGTGCAAATGTCGCTAACTCATTGAACTTAGTAGCATATTCTGATACCGATATATTCTCTTGCTTTAGTTCTAGAAACTTGACTTCCATCCTGGCTTGCATACTCGGCAAAAAATAGTTCTCAAAGAACAACTCTTTAAACTTTGTCCAAGTCACTACAGCTGTCCCAGCTCTAGCCTGATTGGTTTCCCACCATTAATTGGCTTCTCCCTTCATCAAATAGGTGGCAAAAGCTGTCTTTTGCTCTTCTGCCATTCTCACAATAATAAATGCTTTCTCTATCTCCTTTACCCAAGTTTAGGCTTCAATAGGATCCGTAGTTCCCTTGAATTCTGGCGGTCCTACCGCTTTAAAATCTTTAAAGTTTGCCAATCTATTAGCTGGCTATTCTCTTGCTCTTGCTCTTGCTGCTGGCGCCCTATATTACGTAGCTTGGGCTAACATATCCACAAAATTCTGCATCGGGTCTGCTTGACCTCCTTCATTATTCACTGATTGCTCTTCTCTTTGATTTTGATTCTGTCGTCTAGGCAGCATTATCTGATTTAAATGAAAATCTTACATTAATCCTTTTTACCTACACCAATTCTTATTAGTAACATAAGAATTTAACATAAATTTCTCATATCATCGCATATTTATTCAAATAGCACATAGTACTTTTAGTACTTAACACCTACTGTTATAATCAGTCACTATCCCTTTTTGATAAATATTGGGATTAACAACACAACCTTACACAAAAAGTTGCAATTACCATAACTTTTCAAAAAAAGTTGCAATTCTCCAAAATCATCTTAATATTCATATTGAAAATAAAGATTACATTCATACAAACAGATATATTACATATACTCACTCATTATTCTCGATATTACATTCTTTATATTACACCTTGTTACCAAAAGGTACTACTGCTTATACTTAAGCTGTCTACAGTCTACTCCCTTCTCCTGCCTTCTTACTGGGACACTTGTTAAACCCGTGACCCATTCCTCCACATGAAAAATATTTTCTCATATTCGGCTTAGGACAATTTGGAGAAATATGTCCTTCCTGTTTACAATTGAAACACACGTTCTTCTACATCATACATTCTCCCAAGTGAGTCTTTTCACACTTGCCACAGACTTTCTTCTTTTTTGGGTTTGAGTTCCCTGAGTTATTACCACTGTCGTTGTCCATTTTCTGCTTATTGCTTCTCTTCTTCTGCTTGACTACTCCCCCAGATGATCCACCACCTTCAGCCTTCATTCTTTCTACTTGTGTCTTCAGTTCGTTTCGTTCTTCGATCATCTCGCGTAATGCTCGCTCCGTCTTCCACAACTCCTCCAAGAGAAATACTTTACTCCGGAGTTCTTGAACTTCTGCAGATACTTGATCTTTTTCTCCCACCTTGGTCTTAATCTCTGTCTCCACCTTAACTTCTTCGGACTCTGCCTCCTCATCTTCATTCAGATACATTTTGGGATACTGATCATGATCACTCCCCAGATTAACTATGGGTTCATCTTTTCTAACTTCCTCAACTGACTTGCTCTATGCTGGCACCTCGGCTACTAGCATTGGTGCAACAGCTGCCAACACTTCTGTACTCATTTCATCTTCTCCTGACATCCTACAATCAGTTTAAACAACTTGATTAATACTTTACTAGTACGAATTCCATACTCACTATGTGTCCACACATCTTTCTTTTAATCTACTTCAGCAATCCCTCACTTAGTACTCTAAATGAGTTTTCTCAATCTCGCTTATGGTTATAATCCTAGGGTTTTTTCCCCCACTTAAGGTTTATAACCTATAGCTCTGATACCAACTTGTGACGCCCCCAAATCTGGGTTACCAGACCCCCGAGTTTGGTGCTCACGATCTAACATTTAAGTATTATCTAACTACCCATTTATTTATGAATAGAAATATACATATCATTAATTGATATTTATAATACATTGTCTCAGGTTTTCTAACCTTAACATAACAAATATATCCTTAGATATACAAAAAGGGTTATACAAAACAACATAATAAATATGTTCATTATAACTACTCCAGTAATACACCTTTGCCTTTGTCTTTCTCTGCCCCTCCGGCAACCTCATTCCTAGCTAAAATATTGTATTTAAGCAAGGGTGAGAAACAAATTTGCTCCGCAAGTTAAATCATACAATAAAGTATAAGAATCAAGAATATAAGACTATCAATTCGATATAATATCACCAAAGTTCAAAGGACTTTGAATTAGCTGAATAAAGTATTAATCAATAACAAGACTTTCTCGCATTTTATGCAAAATAATAATTCGATAGTGAAAGAGTAAAACACTTTCGAAATTTTTCAATTGAATAACAAGAATCAATTCTACGCAATAACAAAGTGGAATATTATCCAGATTTTTGTAAGCTGAGCGACCCCCATAGGATCTTGAACTTCTTGAGCAACTATCAAAGGTTTTACTTTGAAGTACCCAGGTGTATCAGATAACCATAAAGATTAAATCATACCCCTCTGCAAGTATATAAAGTGATCAGCTTCATTATTCCCTATATTATGCATAATACTTACACGCGCGCAACAACCGAATATACGACCACAAAGCCCCTTTTTATATAAAAAGGTTGTTCTTCTCAGTCTTATAACCAGAATTTGAATCACAACAATGAAATACAATAATTTCAATAACTAATCGCTTTCTCGATCTAGCCGGAATAATTGGCATTGACTTGTCAATAATAATTGAGTTATCTTCTCGAACCTATCAAGTTTCAACAAATGTTCGTCTAGCCAAAACAATTAGCTACGACATATCTCAAAATGATTCAATAATAGACAGAAATTAACTGTATTATTTGCAATCAATAATAACTTCTTCGGATGTGAATAACCAACAACAGTTATTCCCCAAGCATATTCTCAAAATCAATAATTCAATATGAGTTAATAAACATGCATTAACTGCGAATAATCAACAATAATTCACAGACGTGATATAATCAGTAATAATTAACCACCACTATATTTGAAAAGTAATAACTCGAGATTGAGTTAAGAAAACTTGCATTCTTCGTTGATTACTGCTACACAATATATTCTATCTGCTTTTGAAAGACCTATAACCAACAATATCGGTCTCACAATTAGCACAACAAATCACAACACATGTCACTGAAATTTACTGTTAATATATCTCCTAGACATATCATCACGTAGTCACATCAGTGTTTATAACCTATATAAACACTTATCAAGTCTAACTATTTCGGTCTGGTTGGACTTCGGTCTCAAAGCTTCAATATTATTTTAGATAAGTCATATATCATTTTAATTTCTATTTCAGCAAACTACAACAAAACTGACATCTCTTCTGACATTTCAGTTTCTCATTTCAGTAACCTGAAATGTTCATTTCATTAACCTGAAATGTTTATTTCAGAAAGCTGAAATACACTATTCACGAAAATACAAAATCAGTTTATTATTTTTCTATCTTTTGGCCAATCATATATACATATATTCCATACACAAAAAAAAATTCTGGAATTTTTCAACTTACTTAAGTATTTTTCAAAAATCTATTTCTAGTTAATTCCTTAAAAAAATTAACTACCTCACGCTTAACTCCAGAAATTCCCAACTCTTGGCGGGATCTTAAACATGTTAACGTGAGTCTCCAATTTAAATTTCATGGCAATCAGAGTTATACAACTCCAGTTATAGCATTTTTTGTCGAGAAATCCCAAAAATTAAAATGGCCATAACTTACTCAATTTAAGTTAGAATGAGCTCATTTTTGGACACAAGCTACTTCATTCCATATATTTTCATGTCCCAAAAGTCCGGAATTTATTATAATATTTAAGTGGACAAAATTGCCCTTACAATTTCCAGACAGCCTACTATTTTGACTTTTTTAGATTTTGCTTATGTTACTAAAATCAGTCCAAACGAAAATCTATAACATATTTTTCCATGATTCCACTTGTATCTATTATAAGAATCATATATCTAACTCTAGAATCTGACCACACTCTAAAATCCAAAGTAGAATGAGAGATATGGTTGTTTCCATTTCATACTTCGTTTTTCCAAAAATCTGTTTTTCAACTTTTGGTGATTTTTAAGAAAACTTCCGTATTTTCACTTAAAACCAACATAACTCATCATAATACTTACTTGAAACTCATATACTCATGGATATACCATGATCCATGATCTATATCATCAAGTAATCAACGGACACAAGATCAAACACAACCAAAGCTAAGAAAATTTGATTTTCTATCTTTTGAAAAACATGACTCATATTTCTCAAATCATATAAAAAGGAAAATAAACTACAAAATTAGAAATCCTTTATACCTTTTGCATTCCTTTCTCTCCTTCTTACTAATTTTGTTTAAGGAAATATGAAATTATCAAAAACTCTTCTTCTCTCCTACACCATAGTGGCCGAATACCCCCTTGCACTCTCTCTTGTTTATTTGCTTTCTCTCTCTTCAACTTAGGAAATGAAATAAGATGAGATGAGAAGGTTTTGTTTGCTAGCAATTAAAAATAGTTAGATACATAATATCTATCTATCATATCTTGCATATCCAATTAAATCTTCCATCCACTCTCTCTCTCTCCTTATCATAATGGAAGTTGATGCTTGCAAGTAAGCTTAAAAGTGTTGTCTCCTTTCATTGAGTGACACCTAAGGGAGTGGGTGAGGAGTGGTTGAGCAACTAAAGTAAATAATCATTACATTCATTCCCTCTTGTTCCTCCTCTTCCAAAACCGGCCATGTGGCCTTATTATCTCATCCACTTTGTTATATATATACATTATACAATGTCTAATATAACCCTCCTTACTTGGATTAAAACTTGGGCTTGAAATTACTTCCTCTAGGCTAGCAAATTTTTATTCTTTGGACTTGCTAATTTTAATTCTTTTGCCTACTAATTAAAATACACTTGGGCCACTAGTATGCTTGCCCTATACATATAATATTGGGCTAGCTAAATGATTTAATTGCTATTAAATCAATTAACTACAAGTTCGATGCTTAATTAAGCACTTGAGCTACAAATTAATTCTTCGGGCCCTAAAATCAATTTAGTCCCACACTTTTAATTTTTATCTTACCCTAAACATTTAGTTAGGGTTTCCATTACACAACTTAGCAAGTTAATTCCTTACTCAACTATCTTTAATTTTATAACCTAATTAGACTTGCTTTACTTAGGTTATAAAATTAATTAATAGAGATATATATAAAATAAATCTCTTAGGATTAGTATATATTTTTAAATACTATCATTCTCCCATATTATAACCCTTAGGTTATTTAATTTTTATACCTAATATATATATTAGGTCACATAACTTTATTCTTAATTATCTGTATATACAAAATAATTTGTATACACCTTACATAATACACATGTATTCAGTCACATACATAATTCACATATGTCATAACATATTCCCCTAGTGTATTAATTTAATAGCCCTAATTGACTTAATAAGTTATACACACTCACATATTCATCAATACAATTATTATAACTGTATTTTCTACCGAACCCCTATTCGTAACTAGGGTTAGAGCTTCTATTCTCTGTTAAACAAAATTGTACTCATATTTCTCAGTCAATACACAGTTTGACCACTTTGATAAACTCGTATCACAGATACTGAGCACAATATTGATAATCAATATCAATATAAAAAAAATATTCAAAAAAATTGAATTATGTGAAATTCTGGGTTCTCACAGTGATTAGGAATCTTTGATTCCTTGAAATATTCAACTACCAAAACAGACTCCTAAGTAGGGTTAAATACATCCACGTGAACTTTGGTCCACATAAATCGGCCCCTAATATTTACCCCCCAACATAACTAAAATGAAAAATCTCTTCTTTTATCTTTCAAGATAACAACTAAAACATATATACTATATAAAGTATATGATCAAATTATTACGAAGAATAATTATTACTAATTAATTATACGTGGTTAATTAAACCTGATCAACGACCAAATGAATCGGTTTATGTGAACCTAGCCTTGAATTCCTTGCCAAGAGGGAGTTGAAGTCCTTGTCTACTCTAGAGGCTGAAAATTGGTGTGCTGAAATAATTTCTTAATTAATTAATTACGTGCAAACTTTCCTAAAACTCACATTATCAATGTACTTATATATAGAACAGTTCTTCTACGGGGACAGGAGTGGGGCGACCGGTCTAGCGATCGGGTAAATTTTTTTTATGACTCCCAAACAATTTATAGTATTTATTTGAACTAGAATTTTTATAGAATCTAGTGATTTAAGTGTTATTTGGATACATGTAAAAAACATATTTGCCTGGTCGCTAGACAGGTCACCCACCCCTGTCCCCTAGACTTTTTCTATATAGAAAGGCCTCCATGAGGAGTTTCTTTCCTCTTCTAAATCAGTTACACAACCACTTTATAGCGGTTCCTTAATTAATACTACTGAATTTCAACAACAAAATATCTAATTTTTAACATTTATTAATTTGATAATAGTGACATTATAATAAAATTATAATGCTAACAGATTTGAGACCGGATATTGTGTCAAGAATCATTTTTATATGATAATATTTTTTTATAAATGAAACTTTTTTTTGTGTGAAAAATATAAAAGATTATTTATATACAAATTAAGAGGTTTTTAGATTTTACATTTTTTTTTTCTAATTTTCGCACACACCACCTCAAAGAATCGAGCCATTGACCTCATGAAGTAAGAGTTACCGATAAGTCAAGAAAAATACGGCTATTAGATTTTACATTCACGTGTTTGTTGGAATTTGACTTTGTTCTTTGGGTCAATTCAGATTGGCTAAGGTTCGGTTAATTTCCAGTACTGCGAACTTGAGCAAGTAGGAGTAATTGAGTAATTAATTAACTAGTATTTTGATTCATTGATTGTATTTGTGACATGCACATGATATTGAGTTCACTTTTTTTTGTTCTTTTTAAAACTAATTAGGTTTGTATTGAATGCAATTAGACTTATTTTCTTACTATTATTTTTCATGAACAAAATAGTTATCATTATAAAGGCACTATTAAAAGAAGTTACACTTATTTATTTCAAGTGTATTCAACACAAATTTTAAATCATTATTTTTTGTTTGAAAGCAAAAAACCAGACAAGAAAATTTCGAGTCTCATTCAAATGGAAGAGTGTTTGGCAATTTTTATGTTTATTTCTTTTCTTCTTCTTTTTTTTTTTGCAAAAAGTGCTTGGCCACTTTTTATTATATCGAATCAAGCATTTCTCCATGGCGTCAGCAATGAACAAATATGGTCGTGATCATCCTACCAACAAGTTCTAATTCAACCACTTCTTTATATTTATATATATATATAGGGTCTCGTTCTACAACTTACGTTAGATAGGAAAACTATTCTAGCTAACAGATCTGTGGTCGTTCTTTGTATGATCTAAGGGGTGAGATTGAATAAAGTTTGGGTCTGGCCGCAAGTAGGACATGTGGTCGGTGCAACTCGACCAGCGGCCAGAGAATATCCATTTACTCCTTTATTCCATTCTCAGCGTAATAATCAATATTTTGGCTAATTCAGCCAAATTTGTTTCATCAGATATGTGTACATCAGTTCTCTATCACAGTGGAGAAATCTAGTTTGAACAATTATATTGATTGAATTTCTTTGGACGAATTATATTGATTAAATTTCATTGGACGAGATTTCTTTTGAAGATACAATATAATAATAATGGTGAACAATTCACTACAAGATCCCACAAAGTAAGAATCATAAATTTCACGACGACAATCAGGTAACAAATTTATCACTACTTCAGTATTCTTGTAATTACTATTAATTAGTATGTCGCTTTAGAAGAATCAGCCAAAATATTATGCTGAGAATGGAATAAAGGAGTGAAGGGATATTCTTCTGGCTGCAGGTCTTACAAGCGGCCAGTTTGAAAAGCCAAAATGAGGGCATAATAGTCATTAATCTGGCCGCTAGTAAGAGTTGCACTGGCCACATATTCTACCTGCGGCCAGGCCCAAGCCTTATTCAATCTTACCCGTTATATCATACAATGGACGGCTACAAATCTATTAGCTGGAGTAGTGCTCCCAGCAAACGTAAGTTGTGGAACGGGACCTGTTGCGAAATCACCCTCACACAAATACACTAAGATAAATACAAACACACTACTGTATGAGATATAAAATAATAACACCAAAACATTTAAGTGAAAGCCCAACTGAAAAAAATAACTGGGAGAGATCTCAGAAATCCACTACGAAAATAATATAAAGAAAATATAAACTCTCAACTGAGAAATAAACTCACTATTTATTTTCTCTCTACACCCTCACACTCTCTGTGCTCTTACTGAGCTTCTCTGTTGTGGTGTGTTTAAATCTTGCAAACGGAGGTTCTATTTATAGGAAGAGTTAGGAGACAAGCTCAACCAAACACCACCAGACAAAGAAACCAAAATTTAAAGAATTTGATAATTGATAACACAAATGGGTCCCACGGGAGAAAGAACAAACATACTTCAAGCAACAAATTTCAACCTTGAGCATTGTGATACAAGACAACTTTTTCAACAATCTCCACCTTGCCTTGCATTTTTCAAATATTGTGAAATTTGTTAGGAATCTAATAATAGATTAGAAGATTACTTAATTAAGGAGGAGTTTGATTAGAACTCTTATTAGATTCCAAATGAATGTAATTTGATGATGAAGTCTTTATGTAATCTAATGACGAAGCTTATAATGTTTATTTGTATGAATAAGTTTTAGTCAATCCTTAACAGATATCTATGTAAAATGACTTAGAATAGTATAATCAAACTTGTAAGGTTGATATTTATCATGTCTGCATATGTAATAGATAGGATAATTGTAAAGAGACTACTCTATATGGTAGAAGTCTTGATCGCAGAGTAAATCTACATGCGCTTTGAGATGAAAGTTGATTAATGTATATTTGTACAAGTAAGTTTTGAAAAGTCCTTCAAAAGAATTGATGTACAAGGATTTAGATTACAAAGATCAAATAATGTTAGGTTTATCTTATGAAAATTAATCTGATGTATAGATGATATGAATTCATGATCGTAAAGTCACTCTGCCAGTTCATAATATGAGGATACTTCGCAGAGATAACCATGTTTGAACAACATCAGAAGATCGCATAATTCACTCCATCTCGCAGACAGAGAATCAGTTCGTGAAGGAAGTAAATGATCTAAAAGTTGCAAGGCTAACACAAAACTGCACAAGGAATCAAAGAAGTTGTTAGACATCATCTGGCAATAATAGATCAATCTGCTAAATGAATCAATGGATAGCAATGTAAAGATTTCTCAGTAAAGAGTGATTGTAGAATACTCCAAGCAGACATTGAATGAAAGAAATATCTGAAGATTGCTCAAAGATAGTTCAGTAAGGTCAAGGTCGTAAAGTCAGCCTCAGAACATTTAAGCAAAATGTGAAGTGCTGACTACACAAATTTGAGGAGATCACTAAGCTCAATCTGTGCCATGGATACAAAGTGAAGACTAATCAAGAAGAAACATATGATAAAAGAATAGACTTTAATGATATTTTAGTATATCTCTCACAAGAAGAGATCTCCAAAAGAAATTTAGAATGCACTACAAGGATATTCTACCAATTCATAGAACTCAGAACAGATCATAGAGTAATCAGGACTTCATAGAGAAGCAGTCATTGCTTGAGAACAAAGTTGAACAGCTGACTCAGAAAGATGTTATCGACTTCGAAAGATAGCTAGAATATCAAGAAAATGAAGAAGAGTCTGCTAAGAAAATTCAAGCATTATGAAGCAATCAGAAAGTAGAAAAGAATATAAGGCTTTAGTAGTACTGGGGATACATAACATAAGACTACGACACCCCTCACTATACTATCAACAGTGAAATGAGTACAAGAACAGAAAATGTCGAATCGATCGTAAGGCTCAAATCTATGATTCTTGCAACAATATATCGTACAATATATGTCAAGTCTAACAAAGAGACTGACAAATGGAACGTTGCAAGATGATGATCTCAAGACATCAGAAGATATATTCTTGGAAGAAAACAAAGGTATATCTACCGGCTAGTTGGCTGAAAGCAAGCTGTCTGAAAAGCTAGAAAGGATACTGACTGATGTGACAAGTCCTAAGTCAGAAAGTACACTAAAACAAAACTTCAGAAGTCAACATCAGAGATATCATAATATTTAAGCATTAAATGTTTCAACAAATACTTCTCAACAGGAAGATTTTAAAGTAGTGTAAAAGACATCATCATTCAAAAGAAGATGATGTGATGAGCAGTGAACATCAAAACATAAGGAGAATCATCATTAGAGATAAACATCGAGCTAAACAAGAGAAAACGTAGAGTAAGGAAAACTTTGCTAATATATAAATGTGTAGACACTCAAAATTTTGCATTCTTATTACTAACCTTGCAGGAGGACAAAACCGTTTTTACCCCGGCGACAACATCGGGAGATAAAACTCATCCCCGGCGCTAACCCTGGGAGATATAATCACTCCGGCGACAACCCCGGGAGGCCAAATCAGCTTCAGAGGTAGCCCTGAAGTATCAAATCATCTCCAGAGACAACCCTGTGAGAACAAGTCAACCTCGGAGATAACCCTGAGGAAGAAGAGAATCGGCTGGGATTAAACCTCGGAGACGACCTCGAGAAAACAGTCGAAAACCTTGTCAATCCTGGAGACAACCCCTGGAAGGGCAAAATGGTCATTTTACCAACTTAACATCAAAATCAAGCCAAATGGATGCAATGAGGGTCAGAAAGAGCAATAACATCAATCCCGAGTGAAAACAACACAATACAGCTCAACGGACAGACTTTAAAATTCGAAGATCTGGTCACGGACCCATCTTCCAAGATTCAAAAAAGGTCAAGTCCCATGTCATTGTGTAGCTCTCAGAAAGGGCTTTCCATAAAGGTATAACACGCCTCAAACGAATTACCGGATTGAAAGTTATAAGGTTCGAAGCAAACATCGTGTTGCTCAAAGTGCACGTACTTCGAGACGACGGGACCCATGAGAGTGGACCCCACTCGGGGAGCTGCACCTCTACCTGTGGCTGCCGCGGGTAGTCCCGCTACCATTTTGGTAAATAAATAAGACCCCCCACCCTTGCAAAAAAAGAGAAAAAAATAGAAAAACATAGAGAAACTCCGCCTATTTCGACCTTTAGCCCTACTTCTAGTACTCCAAACTTTGATTTTATTCTTCTAATACGTTTACATACGTATATTCTACAACATATCAAAAATTAACCGGTGAAAACAGAGATTTGAAGCCCTCCGAGTGGCAAAAAGCCCGTGGAGCAGTCCATTGTAAGTTTTTTTTAAGATCAGAAGTTATATCCTACTTTATTACGTATATGTGAACGTGCATATAAAGTTTCATCTTCTTGTTTTGCCCGGATCTCAAATCTGTGGCCTTTCTAGCTTACTTTTTAGTATATATAAGTATATATATACGTTTTTCTTTGTTTACACAGCCTGGATTGTTAATCCGTAGCTTTTACTCACTTTTATATATATAACTGACTATATATATACTAACTTTCAATTCCGACAATCCTAGATTGTAAATCCGTGACATTTACCGCTTTTATATATATATATAATTATTCTAACTTCGTTTGGCCTGGATTGCAAATTCGTGGCATTTTTATAACTTATATATATATATATATATATATATATATATATATATATTTCCCTTTCTCAGTTGAGCCTAGATTAGAAATTTGTGGCTCTTTACAGCTTATATATATATATATATATATATATATATATATTTCCATTTATATCGAGCCTGGATTAGAAATTTTTGGCTCTTTACAGTTTTTATAAATATATATATATATATATATATACAGTCATTTGGGCATGGATTAGAAATTTGTGGCCCATTACGGCTTTTATATATATATATATATATATATATATATATATATATATATATATATATATATTTACATTTTTTAGTCGGGCCTGGATTCGAAACCTGTGGCCCTTTACAGCTTTTATTATATATATATATATATATATATATATATTCTTTATTCAATGTGATTAAATCTTTGCTTTAATTATTCATTTTATATGAATTTATGTTAAGGAAAATTTGGTGCATTAGATTTATCTAAATCTAGCCCTTTCTAACTTTCAAACGGTTCAAAATTAGGTCAAACCGGAACCGGGGGAGCTAGAATGGCTAAGATTTATTTAAATCTAGCTTTCTTTCTAGCTTTGTAAATATTTGAGCGACTACGTAAACCTAGATCAATATCTAGTGGGAACGGGAAGCTTTGGCTACGCGCATGCAAGGATTTGACTGATGAATCCTTTATTTTGCGACGTCTATAGTATAATTTGTATTATATGTCAATATCTGTGCTGTGCAGGTTTCTTGATCTTCTTCTGTGGGCCTAGGAATCATGGGATTAATGATCAACCAGACGGATCTAAATCTGATTCCCACGATGGACATCTCCATTGTGCAAATACATCCGACCAGTTTTTCTGTAAATGTAAATCAGATGGACCTTAAAACGGTTATCCGGCTTTAAGGAGTCCACATAGTACACTGTGGTTAGGTCACTTCGATGGCTGTCATGCCCATAAGAAGTCCGGCACTTATATATACATTCTGTGGTCGAGGCTGCTTCGCATCCCAACAATAAACATCCCAATCAAGCCGAATGCAGAATAAAATAAAATGGAAGTATCAAAAGGCGTTAATTCCTATGAGAGCGTAATGGTTTGAAAACCATCCTTCAAAATGACATTTTCAAATCTTGTCTTAAAATGGACTTTTCAAACAAATCAAACCATTCATATATAGGCCCAACGAAGCACGACACTACTTTCAAATCAAACAAACGCAGGCTCAATTACTTCCAGCATACACACACATTTGCAAATAAAAAGGAAAATATTGAAAAGATGCGGTAACCGTCTTTCACGAAAGTCGGAGGGTGCCTAACATCTTCCCCCAGCTTAACCAAGCCCCGAACTTTAAGAATCTCAGTTTCCAAGGCCAAGTTGACAGCATTCAGTAATTGGGCTTACATGCAAAAACAAACAAAACTCGTTTGAGTTGGTACAACAATTTCAAAATATACCAACTAGCGACTCTGTAACCCTTTTAAAATCGTCGACATGATACATGTTGGTCTTTTCCTAAAATTTTCACCCTTCATAAAACAAATAAAGATAAATAAGGGTCGAAAACAAACAAATTTAGGGAGAGGAAGATCTGTCCAAAGAGAAGATTTTTTTTCGACGTCGACAGGTGGCGACTCTGCTGAAGACAGTAGAGGGCTTAATCCACACTTCAAATCTTTTCAAAATTTTCCTTTTATCTGCGTGTGTGTGGATGCTGTGTTTTACATTGAATTGATATAAATAATTGCTTTACTGATTTATGTTAGTGCTTCGTACAATGTCATCATTTCATACGGTGAGACACGATGTATGTGAATGTATGTTGTGTGATTCCTCCACTAGGAGGCGAACCCATTGATGTTTGATTACTGGACTCAAAGGAGAATAATCCTGCGAGGCTCAGGAAAGGCACCACTCAGATCCGCTCCAATTAAAAGATCAGATTAATTTCCCCTCTAATAGATTACGATGATCTGGGGACCTTCATGCCATAAAACCACGATAGTAGCCTAAGATAGGTCAGCCTCTGATTAACCAAATCCGAAGGGAAGCCTCTTCATGCCTTCCTCTTTCAATTCAATTTCAAATTAAATATACATTTAATATCTTGTAAATCCTGTCATACTATCCTGTCATTAAAACAACTGACCTTTGTTTTAGAGTATAAGATTAAAAAACCCTCAAAAATAAATACATTGCATAACATGCGTCCTGGTGATATTTAAATCAAAATTAACATACCTACTTTTATTGTAGGAAAAAAATTGGTCCCATCACCAGATCAAAATCTAAGAAAGTAGTAAGCCCATCTCTAAACATGACTTCAAGTGCTCAACCTGAATCCACCTCTGTCTCTAGGGAGGAGTTTGTAGGATTAAAGAACCAGATAGCGGAATTAACTATTTTCCTAAAAAAATAAAGCAAAAGTCTTAAGGGAAACAAACACTCGGTCATAAAGAATCATCTACACCCAGTAGCAGTCAAGATACCGGCAAGAAAGAGACTCAGATTCCTGAGCCTCAGAACCAGGATCTGACCAACAAAACCCCGGAAATCATCAACCTCAACAAAGAGCAGGAAGCTGGTGATATTCTGAAAAAGGTCCAACAATTGGAAGAAACAATCCGGTCCATCAAAGGGACTGGGGCATTTGGAAGCGTAAATTACTCAGATTTATGTATATTAAAGGGGCTCGTTATCCAGAAAAGTTTCAAGTCCCTGATTTTGAAAAATATGATGGATTAGGAGATCCCTACACCCATTTGAAGATATTCATTGGAGAGCTCGGATCTGTGACAATCCAAAAATTTATAAGATATTAAATGATTAAAATAAAGGTTAAAAGAATAAAACCTAGATGAAAATTTGAGGATTAATTAACAATTTTAAGAAAAACCTATATTGTTTACTATTTGAATGAGAATAAAGAAAAATATGGGTTACAAAATTTTTAAACCCTATAAATAAATCTATATGTACTTGAAGGAATAATAAGGATAAGGTACTACGATACCTATAAAGTTTGGAGACCTAATATATAAATTAGGTATTTGAATTAAATAACTTCAAATGTTATCTTTATTTAATTATCTTAGTATTCTAACTATATATTAGTGACCTAATCTAAGAGATTTATGAAATATATCTCAAGCTAATAGATTATCTTTTATGATTATTGGTCATAACTTATTATGCCAATTAGGGCTATTAAGTTAATACACTAGTGGACTATGTTTTGACTTATGTGTATTATGTATGTGATTAAGTATACATTGTATAGTATACATTTAATTTGTATATATAAAGAGAATTAAGAAATGTAACCTAATATATATATTAGGTATGGTAATTAAATAACATAAGGGATTATGATATTAGAGAATGTTAGTATTTAAAAATATATACTAACCCTAAGAGATTTATTTTATACATCTCAATTAATTAATTTTATAATTTAATAATAGCAAGTCTAATTGGGTTATGAAATTAAATGTATATGAGTAAGGAAATTATTTACAAATGTGTGTAATAGAACCCCTAACTAAATGATTAGGGTCGGATAAAAAAAATTAAAGATATGAAATTATGTTGATTTCATGGCCCAAGAGATTAATTTGCAAGTCCAAGATAAATTAGTTAAAGCCCAATCCTTTAGCCTAATGGGAGAAAGGACATTTTGGGCCTTTAGTAAGATAATTAAGGCATTGGCCCATATTAGTTTACATAGCCCAAACAATTAGTTAGGAACCCCAAAAAGAATTAAAGGCCTGGATCAATCTAGGCCAAATTTTTGGCCCAACAAGGGAAGAGATAAGGGAGCATGTGATTAAATCTTTTTGTGTAGATTTACAAGCAACATAAGAGATAGGAAAGAGAAGAGAAGATTTTGTAAAGATATTGGAGAGACTTGGTGAGATTAGCTAAAGATTATGTGTATGTACATTATGTGATTAATGTTAAGTACTGATTAGATGGAATGCAATTATGTAAACCTAATTAGGAAACCCTAATATTTAATTAGCAAACCCCAATGTGCAGTTAGAATCCCTAATGTTCTTTTAGAAACCCTAACTTAAGATTTGAAAACCCTAACCCTAATTTGCAAACTCTTATGCTAATTAGCAAATCTTAAGGGTTAAAATTTATGAAAAATATATGAAATGACTAAATTACCCTTAAAATTTATTTGTGAAATGACCAAAATACCCTCCAATCCATGTGAACTTAAATCAACCAATCAAAGAAGAGATGATGCAAGCATGACATCATCCTTAAAAAACACAAAAGATGATGTCATCATGATGATGTCATCATTATGTCATCGAGGGACTAAGGTGCAATTAATAATGTACTAAAGTGTAATTATCCTAGGTACCAAATTATAATAAGTCGGGGGCAAATTGTAAAAAGTCAAGCCCCTAACGTGCAATTATTGAAACTATGTTTTCCTATAAATAGGAGCCATTTCTCTTCTTCTTTTTTTTTCAAAACCAAAATAGAGTTAGAGAGAGAGAGGGGAGAGAATTTCTGTTAGAGACAAAAAGAAAGAGGAAAGTTTTTGAGTTTCAAGATTGCAAAGGATTAGTTAAAGCTTGCAACTTCAAGAGGTATTTACTCTTGTGGTTATTATTTATTCCTTATATATTTAGTAAAAATATACTTTTACAAGTAGTTATAATGCCCAAATTATTTTAATTAAATAGTACAAAAGTCCTATTTACAAGTAGTTATAATGTCCGATTTATTTCTCTTATAAAGTAAAAAATATACTTTTATAAGTAGTTATAATGTCCGATTTATTTCTCTTATAAAGTAGAAAATATACTTTTATAAGCAATTAGTATGTTCGATTTTCTTCAAGTATTTAGTACGAATATTTATTTTATAAAGCAATTATAATGCTCGATTTATTTCAAACATAGTAAACGAATATTCATTTTATAAAGCAGTTATAATGCTCGATTTATTTCAAACATACTAAACGAATATTCATTTTATAAGCAGTTATAATGCTCAATTTATTTTAAATACAGTTGATGAATATTTATTCTATAAGCGATTATAATGCTGAAATTATTTCATGTATAGTACAAGGAGTTTTATTTATAATTGGTTATATGATTTACTAGTTATAAATAAGAACTTATAAATAACAGAATAAGTGTTAAGGTATTATTTAATATTTGACTATGTGTTTAAATGTTAGATAGTTTACTTTTAAAGTAATAGTATTGTGAGATAAAATATGTTTTTCCAATTGAGAGATCAATCTTAATAATGATAGGTCTTTGTATTAGAGATTAAATTAGATTGTTTATCAGTAATCGACAGTTCAGTCAAATTTTCTAACTCAAACTCGAGTTATTATTTTTCAAGTATGATAGTAGATAATTATTGTTAATTATTCCACATCTAAAATTATTATTGAATATTCATATTTATTGCAAATTTTCTCTAACTCAAACTTGAGTTCTATTTTCAAAGCTTGGTAGTGAATAATTATTGTTGATTATTCACATCTATACTGATTATTGATTCGCACTTAGTGCATACTGTATATGTTCATCTAGTATGAAAGGTTGATCACCTTCATTACCCTAAGGTTCAGTTAAAGTTGTTCATGGTCCTTGTTGACATTAAACATTAGTGGTTCAGTCATTCATTTATTGGAACTCTGATTTATGCTCTTTCACAATTATTATATTGTTGAAAATTCGAAAGCTTATTCTTTCTTACAATCATGATATATCCTTGTTGTATGTAAACTTGCTGAGCAAAGTCGTTGCTCACCCTTGCTATATCATGATAACAAATTTTTGATTAAGACGAAGGCTCAAAGAAAGACAGAGGCAAAGGCAAACTACAAGAGTAGATTATTAAGCATTCATAATTATTTAGTTATCATATGCAAGTAATGTTGTAAACTTTTTTAATTACTTAAGGTATGTATTCAGTTAAGGTTAACAGACCTTGGGATATGTTATAGAATCATGTGAAATAAACAATATATGTTTATATATTCCGTATTAGTTTATAAAATATGTATGAAGATGATGTATCGTGACGCACCATGTCCGAGGTTCTAGGGACCCGGTTTTAGGGGCGCTACATTTGGTATCAGAGCTGTAGGTTATAAACCTTAGGTAGGGTTACCTTAGGCTATAATCGCAAAGATAAGAATAAGGAATAAACTCAACTAGAGTTTAATTGCTAAGAGTTGAATTTTGGGAAACACATTATTAAGTGTAGGAGAAGATAAATATGATTCAAAGAAGAATATTAGAAAAATTATAAAGATAAGAATCCAAAATTACCTAACTCTAGTAATAAAGACGAAAATTATAAATAAAAATATAATATATGATTAAAGTGAAAAATAAGAAGATCGTAAAACAAAATGATCATAAGATAGAAAAGAATTGTAGTATAACACGATTATAAGAAGAGATCACAACGTGATCTGATAAGGTTATAGGAGGATAAATGATCAATCGTTTGATTGAAAACTTTGTAGCAGAATTTCTGTACGACTATTGTACTACGAAATTGTACTACAAAAACTCAAGAAAAAGTTATAGATGATGGAATACGGATTAAATGAAATTCGTATTGAGCAAAGAGGGAGCTAGGATTATGTGGGATTTCAGTTGAGGACTCATGTGATAGCTGAGTTGTACAAACGTTTGTATGGGCGGGGGTTTTATGCTTGATCTAACGACTACTTAGTTTAACACATTGATAATCATTGAAATATTGGTGTCGCGTTATTCACTATATGTATGATGAGAAGGTGATTCTCTTCTCATGTGTATAACGAATAAGTAGAGAACATAAGATTAGGTGTGAGTTCTTAAAACCCATACTTATGGTAAGTTTGTGACTCAAAATCGTATGGTATATTTTTGAACCCCTAAGCGTATGGGCAGTTCCTGATTGGTTCTTGAACTACATATTGCTAGGATAAGTTCTTAAACTCATATTATTATGGAAAGTTCCTGAACTCATAACGTGTGATATGTTTGATGAACTATACTACGGTATAGAAAAGTTGTGGATGAAGAATTGAGGATTTTTAGTGTAGTAAGTTTCAGTGGTGATAGAATAGATAGAATTATTAAGCAATGGATTATTGGAGAAATTAAAGTTTATGGTGGAGACATAGGTATTCTAAATCTTCTATTTATGCTAGACTTCAAAATTTTTGAAATCAAACAAAATTCGCACTGAAGTGCCTTTTCGAAATAAATTAAATTTTCATTATCCTCAAAACATGGTGATAAGGGTGTGGAGATGGACTTCGAGCCATTATCACATCGTTACCTGTTGCGGCATGATAACAACAAAAATAATTTTTCAATGGTTTTGAACTTTTTAAAGAAGAGTTTACGCTAATTATTTCGGCTAGACAAAAATTATTTGAAATATCAAAATATATTTTATATATCATCAATGCATCATAGAACCTGGTGCAAAGGTGATAAAAACGATGGAGTCATCAATGCATTATTGCCTAGTGTCGGATGTGATCTAAGGATCGTTAGCGCACTATGGTATGATGTAATATGGCAACGTCACAAAAATGACGGAATCCTCAAACGGACTGTAAATACAGTGCGTTATCATGATATCATAAAATGATTTTCAAAATATTAAAGAAAAGTCAAGTGCCAATTAAATTCGGCCAGACACATGTTTCGAATGATTAGTATATGTCTAAGCTATTTGATCTAGCTAGATAAATGTTTATGAAAATTCAAATATCTCTTTGAGAATTTATCCCAAATTAAATTGTTTTGGTACGGACTCTTATGCTAAGTTCGAGGTGAACAACCCCGAAAAATGGGGATATACTGGTTGGATAAAATATATTCCAATCTTTGAACGCATACAGTCGTTCTAAGAACTAAGGTACCAGCATCGGTAGTTTACCTTCTTCGTGATTGTTCCTCATAGAAGGAAGCCGTATGTACTCATTAAATGAGAATGAAATCAGATAAAGGTTAAGTTAAAAACCTAATTTTGGTGAATAAAAGGAGTAGGGATTAGTAGGCTGTAATTTCGAGAAATAAATTCTTAGAAGAAGGGGTGAATATGACAACCCAAAAATTTATAAGATCTTAAATGATTCAAATAAAGATTAAAAGAATAAAACCTAGATGAGAATTTGAGGAATAATTAAAAAATTTAAGAAAAACCTATATGGTTTACTATTTGAATGAGAATAAAGAAAAATATGGGTTACAAAATTTCTAAACCCTAGAAATAAATCTATATGTACTTGAAGGAATAATTAGAATAAGGTACTACGATACCTATAAAGTTTGGTGACCTAATATATAAATTAGGTATTTAAATTAAATAACTTCAAAGGTTATCTTTAATTAATTGTCCTAGTATTCTAACTATATACTAGTGACATAATCTAAGATATTTATGAAATATGTCTCAAGCTAATAGATTATCTTGTATAATTATTGGTCATAACTTATTAAGCCAATTAGGGCTATTAAGTTAATACACTAGTAGAATATGTTTTGACTTATGTGTATTATGTATGTGATTAAATACACATTATATAGTGTGTATACATTTATTTTGTATATATAAAGAGAATTAAGAAATGTAACCTAATATATATATTAGGTATGGTAATTAAATAACATAAGGGATTATGATATTAGAGAATGTTAGTATTTAAAAATATATACTAACCCTAAGAGATTTATTTTATATATCTCAATTAATTAATTTTATAACTTAAGAATAGCAAGTCTAATTGGGTTATGAAATTAAATGTATATGAGCAAAGAAATTATTTAGAAATGTGTGTAATGAAAACCCTAACTAAATTGTTAGGGTCGGATAAAAAATTAAAGATATGAAACTATGTTGATTTCATGGCCCAAGAGATTAATTTGCAAGCTCAAGATAAATTAGTTAAAGCCCAATCCTTTAGCCCAATGGGAGAAAGGACATTTTGGACATTTAATAAGATAATTAAGGCATTGGGCCATGTTAGTTTACGTAGCCCAAACAATTAGTTAGAAAGCTCAAAAAGAATTAAAAGTCTGGCTCAATCTAGGCCCAATTTTTGACCCAACAAGGGAAGAGATACGGGAGCATGTGATTAAATCTTTTTGTGTAGATTTACAAGCAACATAAGAGATAGAAAAAAGAAGAGAAGATTTTGTAAAGATATTCGAGAGATGTGGTGAGATTAGCTAAAGATTATGTGTATGTACATTATGTGATTAATGTTAAGTACTGATTAGATAGAATGCAATTATGTAAACCTAATTAGAAAACCCTAATGTTTAATTAGAAAATCCTAATGTGCAAGTAGAATCCCTAATGTTCATTTAGAAACCCTAGCCCTAATTTGAAAACCCTAACCCTAATTTGCAAACACTTATGCTAATTAGCAAATCTTAAAGGTTAAAATTTAAGAAAAATATGTAAAATGACTAAATTAACCTTAAAATTATTTGTGAAATGACCAAAATACTCTCCAATCCATGTGAACTTAAATCAACCAATCAAAGAAGAGATAATGCAAGCATGACATCATCATTAAAGAAACACAAAAGTTGATGTCATCATGATGATGTCATCATGATAATGTCATCGAGGGACTAAGGTGCAATTAATAAGGTACTAAAATGTAATTAACCTAGGTACCAAATTGTAATAAGTCGGGGGCAAATTATAAAAAGTCGAGCCCCTAACGTGCAATTATTGAAACTATATTTTTCTATAAATAGGAGCCATTTCTCTTCATTTTTTTTTCGAAACTAAAATAGAGTTAGAGAGAGAGAGGAGAATTTCGATTAGGGAGAAAAAGAGAGGAAAGTTCTTGGGTTTCAAAATTGCAAAGGATTAGTTAAAGCTTGCAACTTCAAGAGGTATTTACTCTTGTGGTTATTATTTATTCTTTATATATTTAGTAAAAATATACTTTTACAAGCAGTTATAATGCCCAAATTATTTTAATTAAATAGTACAATAGTCCTATTTACAAGTAGTTATAATGTCCGATTTATTTCTCTTATAAATTAAAAAATATACTTTTATAAGTAGTTATAATGTTCGATTTATTTCTCTTATAAAATAGAAAATATACTTTTATAAGCAGTTACTATGTCTGATTTTCTTCAAGTATTTAGTACGTATATTCATTTTATAATGCTCGATTTATTTCAAACATAATAAACGAATATTCATTTTATAAAGCAGTTATAATGCTCGATTTATTTCAAACATACTAAACGAATATTCATTTTATAAGCAGTTATAATGCTCAATTTATTTTAAATACAGTTGATGAATATTCATTCTATAAGCGATTATAATGCTGAAATTATTTCAGGTATAGTACAAGGAGTTTTATTTATAATTAGTTATATGATTTACTAGTTATAAATAAGAACTTATAAATAAAAGAATAAGTGTTAAGGTATTATTTAATATTTGACTATGTGTTTACATGTTAGATAGTTTACTTATAAAGTAATAGTATTGTGATATAAAATATGTTTTGCCAATTGAGAAATCAATCTTAATAATGATAGGTCTTTGTATTAGAGATTAAATTAGATTGTGTAGCAGTAATCGACAGTTCAATCAAATTTCCTAACTCAAACTCGAGTTATTATTTTTCAAGCATGATAGTGGATAATTATTGTTGATTATTCCACATCTAAAATTATTATTGAATATTCATAATTATTGCAAATTTTCACTAACTCAAGCTTGAGTTATATTTTCAAAGTTTGGTAGTGAATAATTATTGTTGATTATTCACATCTATACTGATTATTGATTCGCACTTAGTGCATACTGCATATGTTCATCTGGTATGAAAGGCTGATCACCTTCATTACCCTAAGGTTCAGTTAAAGTTGTTCATGATCCTTGTTGACATTAAACATTAGTGGTTCAGTCATTCATTTATTGGAACTCTGATTTATGCTCTTTCACAATTATTATATTGTTGAAAATTCGAAAGCTTATTCTTTCTTACAATCATGATATATCCTTGTTGTATTTAAACTTGCTGAGCAAAGTCGTTGCTCACCCTTGCTATATCATGATAACAAATTTTTGATTAAGACGAAGGCTCACAGAAAGACAGAGGCAAAGGCAAACTACAAGAGTAGATTATTAAGCATTCATAATTATTTAGTTATCATATGCAAGTAATGTTGTCAACCTTTTTAATTACTTAAGGAATGTATTCAGTTAAGGTTAACAGACCTTGGGATATGTTATAGAATCATGTGAAATAAATAATATATGTTTATATATTCCGTATTAGTTTATAAAATATGTATGAAGATTCTGTATCGTGACGCACCATGTCCGAGGTTCTGGGGACCCGGTTTTAGGGGCGCTACATTTGGTATCAGAGCTGTAGGTTATAAACCTTAGGTAGGGTTACCTTAGGCTATAATCGCAAAGATAAGAATAAGGAATAAACTCAACTAGAGTTTAATTGCTAAGAGATGAATTTTGGGAAACTCATTATTAAGTGTAGGAGAAGATAAATATGATTCAAAGAAGAATATTAGAAAAATTATAAAGATAAGAATCCAAAATTACCTAACTCTAGTAATAAAGATGAAAATTATAAATAAAAATATAATATATAATTAAAGTGAAAAATAAGAAGATCGTAAAACAAAATGATCATAAAATAGAAAAGAATCGTAGTATAACACGATTATAAGAAGAGATCATAACGTGATCTGATAAGGTCATAGGAGGATAGATGATCAATCGTTTGATTGAAAACTTTGTAGCAGAATTTCTGTACGACTATTATACTACGAAATTGTACTATAAAAACTCAAGAAAGAGTTGTAGATGATGGAATACGGATTAAATGAAATTTGTATTGAGCAAAGAGAGAGCTAGGATTATGTGGGATTTCAGTTGAGGACTCATGTGATAGTTGAGTTGTACAAACGTTTGTATGGACGAGGGTTTTATGCTTGATCTAACGACTACTTAGTTTATCACATTGATAATCATTGAAATATTGGTGTCGTGTTATTCGCTATATGTATGTTGAGAAGGTGATTCTCTTCTCATGTGTATAACGGATAAGTAGAGAATATAAGATTAGGTGTGAGTTCTTAAAACCCATACTTATGGTATGTTTGTGACTCAAAATCGTATGGTATGTTTTTGAACCCCTAAGCGTATGGACAGTTCCTGATTGGTTCTTGAACTACATATTGCTAGGATAAGTTCTTAAACTCATATTATTATGGAAAGTTCCTGAACTCATAACGTGTGGTATGTTTGATGAACTATACTAGGGTATAGAAAAGTTGTGGATGAAGAATTGAGGATTTTTAGTGTAGTAAGTTTCAATGGTGATAGAATAGATAGAATTATTAAGCAATGGATCATTGGAGAAATTAAAGTTTATGGTGGAGACATAGGTATTCTAAATCTTCTATTTATGCTAGACTTCAAAATTTTTGAAATCAAACTAAATTCGCACTGAAGTGCCTTCTCGAAATAAATTAAATTTTTGTTATCCTCAAAACATGGTGATAAGGGTGTGGAGATGGACTTCGAGCCATTATCACATAGTTACCTGTTGCGGCATGATAACACCAAAAATGATTTTTCAATGGTTTTGAACTTTTTAAAGAAGAGTTTACGCTAATTATTTCGGCTAGACAAAAATTATTTGAAATATCAAAATGTATTTTATATATCATCAATGCATCATGGAACCTGGTGCAAAGGTGATAAAACGATGGAGTCATCAATGCATTATTGCCTAGTGTCGGATGTGCTCTAAGGATCGTTACCGCACTATGGTATGATGTAATATGGCAACGTCACAAAAATGACAGAATCCTCAAACGGACTGTAAATATAGTGCGTTATCATGATATCATAAAATGATTTTTAAAATTTTAAAGAAAAGTCAAGTGCCAATTAAATTAGGCCAGACACATGTTCGATTTATATTCGAATGATTAGTATATGTCTAAGCTATATGATCTAGCTAGACAAATGTTTATGAAAATTCAAATATCTCTTTGAGAATTTATTCCAAACTAAATTGTTTTGGTACGGACTCTTATGCTAAGTCCGAGGTGAACAACCCCGAAAAATGGGGATATATTGGTTGGATAAAATATATTCCAATCTTTGAACGCATACAGTCGTTCTAAGAACTAAGGTACCAGCATCGGTAGTTTACCTTCTTCGTGATTGTAAACATACCTACTACAGCATGTTTTAGATTTGGTTACGGTGAATACCGTTAAACCTAAGAGTTTATGGTCTATATGACCCCTCAGCATGATTTGAAAAGTTTTTAACTCCTTTAGAGAGAAGTCTGGGTAGAAAATGATGATAAAATAGTTCCTCATAGAAGGAAGCCGTATGTACTCATTAAATGAGAATGAAATCAGATAAAGGTTAAGTTGAAAACCTAGTTTTGGTTAATAAAAGGAGTAGGGATTAGTAGGCTGTAATTTCGAGAAATAAATTCTTAGAAGAAGGGGTGAATATGACAACCTGAAAATTTATAAGATCTTAAATGATTAAAACAAAGATTAAAAGAATAAAACCTAGATGAGAATTTGAGGATTAATTAAAAATTTTAAGAAAAACCTATATGGTTTACTATTTGAATGAGAATAAAAAAAAATGGGTTACAAAATTTCTAAACCCTAGAAATAAATCTATATGTACTTGAAGGAATAATAAAAATAAGGTACTACGATACCTATAAAGTTTGATGACCTAATATATAAATTAGGTATTTGAATTAAGTACTTCAAAGGTTATCTTTAATTAATTGTCCTAGTATTCTAACTATATACTAGTGACATAATCTAAGAGATTTATGAAATATGTCTCAAGCTAATAGATTATCTTGTATAATTATTGGTCATAACTTATTAAGCCAATTAGGGCTATTAAGTTAATACACTAGTAGAATATGTTTTGACTTATGTGTATTATGTATGTAATTAAATATAAATTATATAGTGTGTATACATTTATTTTGTATATATAAAGAGAATTAAGAAATGTAACCTAATATATATATTAGGTATGGTAATTAAATAACATAAGGGATTATGATATTAGAGAATGTTAGTATTTAAAAATATATACTAACCCTAAGAGATTTATTTTATATATCTCAATTAATTAATTTTATAACTTAAGAATAGCAAGTCTAATTGGGTTATGAAATTAAATGTATATGAGCAAAGAAATTATTTAGAAATGTGTGTAATGAAAACCCTAACTAAATTATTAGGGTCGGATAAAAAATTAAAGATATGAAACTATGTTGATTTCATGGCCCAAGAGATTAATTTGCAAGCTCAAGATAAATTAGTTAAAGCCCAATCCTTTAGCCCAATGGGAGAAAGGACATTTTGGACATTTAGTAAGATAATTAAGGCATTGGGCCATGTTAGTTTACATAGCCCAAACAATTAGTTAGAAAGCTCAAAAAGAATTAAAGGTCTGGCTCAATCTAGGCCCAATTTTTGACCCAACAAGGGAAGAGATACGGGAGCATGTGATTAAATCTTTTTGTGTAGATTTACAAGCAACATAAGAGATAGAAAAAAGAAGAGAAGATTTTGTAAAGATATTCGAGAGATGTGGTGAGATTAGCTAAAGATTATGTGTATGTACATTATGTGATTAATGTTAAGTACTGATTAGATAGAATGCAATTATGTAAACCTAATTAGAAAACCCTAATGTTTAATTAGAAAATCCTAATGTGCAATTAGAATCCCTAACGTTCATTTAGAAACCCTAGCCCTAATTTGAAAACCCTAACCCCAATTTGCAAACTCTTATGCTAATTAGCAAATCTTAAAGGTTAAAATTTAAGAAAAATATGTAAAATGACTAAATTAACCTTAAAATTATTTGTGAAATGACCAAAATACTCTCCAATCCATGTGAACTTAAATCAACCAATCAAAGAAGTGATGATGCAAGCATGACATCATCCTTAAAGAAACACAAAAGTTGATGTCATCATGATGATGTCATCATGATAATGTCATCATGATGTCATCGAGGGACTAAGGTGCAATTAATAAGGTACTAAAATGTAATTAACCTAGGTACCAAATTGTAATAAGTCGGGGGCAAATTATAAAAAGTCGAGC
Organism: Panax stipuleanatus; assembly: GCA_020205555.1. NCBI lineage: Eukaryota > Viridiplantae > Streptophyta > Magnoliopsida > Apiales > Araliaceae > Panax > Panax stipuleanatus. The sequence continues at coordinate 99,068,425 of CM035122.1, read as the reverse complement.
CCCTAACGTGCAATTATTAAAACTATATTTTTCTATAAATAGGAGCCATTTCTCTTCATTTTTTTCGAAACTAAAATAGAGTTAGAGAGAAAGAGAGAGGAGAATTTCGATTAGGGAGAAAAAAAAGAGGAAAGTTCTTGAGTTTCAAAATTACAAAGGATTAGTTAAAGCTTGTAACTTCAAGAGGTATTTACTCTTGTGGTTATTATTTATTCTTTATATAGTTAGTAAAAATATACTTTTACAAGCAGTTATAATGCCCAAATTATTTTAATTAAATAGTACAAAAGTCCTATTTACAAGTAGTTATAATGTCTGATTTATTTCTCTTATAAATTAAAAAATATACTTTTATAAGTAGTTATAATGTCCGATTTATATCTCTTATAAAGTAGAAAATATACTTTTATAAGCAGTTACTATGTCTGATTTTCTTCAAGTATTTAGTACGTATATTCATTTTATAATGCTCGAATTATTTCAAACATAATAAACGAATATTCATTTTATAAAGCAGTTATAATGCTCGATTTATTTCAAACATACTAAACGAATATTCATTTTATAAGCAGTTATAATGCTCAATTTATTTTAAATACAGTTGATGAATATTCATTCTATAAGCGATTATAATGCTGAAATTATTTCATGTATAGTACAAGGAGTTTTATTTATAATTGGTTATATGATTTACTAGTTATAAATAAGAACTTATAAATAAAAGAATAAGTGTTAAGGTATTATTTAATATTTGACTATGTGTTTAAATGTTAGATAGTTTACTTATAAAGTAATAGTATTGTGAGATAAAATATATTTTGCCAATTGAGAAATCAATCTTAATACTGATAGGTCTTTGTATTAGAGATTAAATTAGATTGTGTAGCAGTTATCGACAGTTCAGTCAAATTTCCTAACTCAAACTCGAGTTATTATTTTTCAAGCATGATAGTGGATAATTATTGTTGATTATTCCACATCTAAAATTATTATTGAATATTCATATTTATTGCAAATTTTCTCTAACTCAAACTTGAGTTATATGTTCAACGCTTGGTAGTGAATAATTATTGTTGATTATTCACATCTATACTGATTATTGATTAGCACTTAGTGCATACTGCATATGTTCATCTGGTATGAAAGGCTGATCACCTTCATTACCCTAAGGTTCAGTTAAAGTTGTTCATGATCCTTGTTGACATTAAACATTAGTGGTTCAGTCATTCATTTATTGAAACTCTGATTTATGCTCTTTCACAATTATTATTTTGTTAAAAATTCGAAAGCTTATTCTTTCTTTCAATCATGATATATCCTTGTTGTAATTAAACTTGCTGAGCAAAGTTGTTACTCACCCTTGCTATATCATGATAACAAATTTTTGATTAAGACGAAGGCTCAAAAAATGACAGAGGCAAAGGCAAACTACAAGAGTAGATTATTAAGCATTCATAATTATTTAGTTATCATATGCAAGTAATGTTGTCAACCTTTTTAATTACTTAAGGTACGTATTCAGTTAAGGTTAACAGACCTTGGGATATGTTATAGAATCATGTGAAATAAATAATATATGTTTATATATTCCGCATTAGTTTATAAAATATGTATGAAGATGATGTATCGTGACGCACCATGTCCGAGGTTCTGGGGACCCGATTTTAGGGGCGCTACATTTGGTATCAGAGCTGTATGTTATAAACCTTAGGTAGGGTTATCTTAGGCTATAATCGCAAAGATAAGAATAAGGAATAATCTCAACTAGAGTTTAATTTCTAAGAGATGAATTTTGGGAAACTCATTATTAAGTTTAGGAGAAGATAAATATGATTCAAAGAAGAATATTAGAAAAATTATAAAGATAAGAATCCAAAATTACCTAACTCTAGTAATAAAGATGAAAATTATAAATAAAAATATAATATATAATTAAAGTGAAAAATAAGAAGATCGTAAAATAAAATGATCATAAGATAGAAAAGAATCGTAGTATAACACGATTATAAGAAGAGATCATAACGTGATCTGATAAGGTCATAGGAGGATAGATGATCAATCGTTTGATTGAAAACTTTGTAGCAGAATTTTTGTACGACTATTGTACTACGAAATTATACTATAAAAACTCAAGAAAGAGTTGTAGATGATGGAATACGGATTAAATGAAATTTGTATTGAGCAAAGAGGGAGCTAGGATTATGTGGGATTTCAGTTGAGGACTCATGTAATAGCTGAGTTGTACAAACGTTTGTACGGACGGGGGTTTTAAGCTTGATATAACGACTACTTAGTTTATCACAATGATAATCATTGAAATATTGGTGTCGCGTTATTCGCTATATGTATGTTGAGAAGGTGATTCTCTTCTCATGTGTATAACGAATAAGTAGAGAATATAAGATTAGGTGTGAGTTCTTAAAACCCATACTTATGGTATGTTTGTGACTCAAAATCGTATGGTATGTTTTTGAACCCCTAAGCGTATGGACAGTTCCTGATTGGTTCTTGAACTACATATTGCTAGGATAAGTTCTTAAACTCATATTATTATAGAAAGTTCCTGAACTCATAACGTATGGTATGTTTGATGAACTATACTAGGGTATAGAAAAGTTGTGGATGAAGAATTGAGGATTTTTAGTGTAGTAAGTTTCAATGGTGATAGAATAGATAGAATTATTAAGCAATGGATCATTGGAGAAATTAAAATTTATGGTGGAGACATAGGTATTCTAAATCTTCTATTTATGCTAAACTTCAAAATTTTTGAAATCAAACAAAATTCGCACTTAATTGCCTTTTCGAAATAAATTAAATTTTTGTTATCCTCAAAACATGGTGATAAGGGTGTGGAGATGGACTTCGAGCCATTATCACATCGTTACCTGTGGCGGCATGATAACACTAAAAATGATTTTTCAATGGTTTTGAACTTTTTAAAAAAGAGTTTACGCTAATTATTTCGGCTAGACAAAAATTATTTGAAATATCAAAATGTATTTTATATATCATCAATGCATCATGGAACCTGGTGCAAAGGTGATAAAAACGATGGAGTCATCAATGCATTATTGCCTAGTGTCGGATGTGATCTAAGGATCGTTAGCGCACTATGGTATGATGTAATATGGCAACGTCACAAAAATGACGGAATCCTCAAACGGACTGTAAATACAGTGCGGTATCATGATATCATAAAATGATTTTCAAAACTTTACAGAAAAGTCAAGTGCCAATTAAATTAGGCCAGACACATGTTTCGATTTATATTCGAATGATTAGTATATGTCTAAGCTATTTGATCTAGCTAGATAAATGTTTATGAAAATTCAAATATCTCTTTGAGAATTTATCCCAAACTAAATTGTTTTGGTACAGACTCTTATGCTAAGTCCGAGGTGAACAACCCCGAAAAATGGGGATATACTGGTTGGATAAAATATATTCCAATCTTTGAAAGCATACAGTCGTTCTAAGAACTAAGGTACCAGCATCGGTAGTTTACCTTCTTCGTTATTGTAAACATACCTACTACAGCATGTTTTAGATTTGGTTACGGTGAATACCGTTAAACCTAAGAGTTTATGGTCTATATGACCCCTCAGCATGATTTGAAAAGTTTTTAACTCCTTTAGAGAGAAGTCTGGGTAAAAAATGATGATAAAATAGTTCCGCATAGAAGGAAGCCGTATGTACTCATTAAATGAGAATAAAATCAGATAAAGGTTAAGTTGAAAACCTAATTTTGGTGAATAAAAGGAGTAGGGATTAGTATGCTGTAATTTCGAGGAAAAAATTCTTAGAAGAAGGTGTGAATATGACAACCCAAAAATTTATAAGATCTTAAATGATTAAAATAAAGATTAAAAGAATAAAACCTAGATGAGAATTTGAGGATTAATTAAAAATTTTAAGAAAAACCTATATGGAAAGAGAGGAAAGTTCTTGAGTTAGAGAGAGAGAGGAGAATTTCGATTAGGGAGAGAAAGAGAGGAAAGTTCTTGAGTTTCAAGATTGCAAAGGATTAGTTAAAGCTTGCAACTTCAAGAGGTATTTACTCTTGTGGTTATTATTTATTCTTTATATATTTAGTAAAAATATACTTTTACAAGCAGTTATAATGCCCAAATTATTTGAATTAAATAGTACAAAAGTCCTATTTACAAGTAGTTATAATGTCCGATTTATTTATCTTATAAATTAAAAAATATACTTTTATAAGTAGTTATAATATCCGATTTATTTCTCCTATAAAGTAGAAAATATACTTTTATAAGCAGTTACTATGTCTAATTTTCTTCAAGTATTTAGTACGTATATTCATTTTATAAAGCAGTTATAATGCTCGATTTATTTCAAACATAGTAAACGAATATTCATTTTATAAAGCAGTTATAATGCTCGATTTATTTCAAACATAGTAAACAAATATTCATTTTATAAGCAGTTATATTGCTAAATTTATTTTAAATACAGTTGATGAATATTCATTCTATAAGCGATTATAATGCTGAAATTATTTCATGTATAGTACAATGAGTTTTATTTATAATTGGTTATATGATTTACTAGTTATAAATAAGAACTTATAAATAAAAGAATAAGTGTTAAGGTATTATCTAATATTTGACTATGTGTTTAAATGTTAGATAATTTACTTATAAAGTATTAGTATTGTGAGATAAAATATGTTTTGCTAATTGAGAGATCAATCTTAATAATGATAGGCCTTTGTATTAGAGATTAAATTAGATTGCATAGCAGTAATCGACAGTTAAGGCAAGTTCCCTAACTCAAACTCGAGTTATTATTTTTCAAGCATGGTAGTGGATAATTATTGTTGATTATTCCACATCTAAAATTATTATTGAATATTCGCATTTATTGCAAGTTTTCTCTAACTCAAACTTGAGTTATATTTTCAAAACATGGTAGTGAATAATTATTGTTGATTATTTACATCTATACTAATTATTGATTTGCACTTAGTGCATATTGCATATGTTCATCAGGTATGAAAGGCTGATCACCTTCATTACCCTAAAGTTCAGTTAAAGTTATTCATGGTCCTTGTTGACATTATACATTATTGGTTCAGTCATTCATTTATTGAAACTCTGATTTATGCTCTTCATAATTATTATATTATTAAAAATTCGAAAGCTTATTCTTTCCTTCAATCATGATATATCCTTGTTGTATTTATACTTGCTGAGTAAAGTCATTGCTCACCCCTGCTATATCATGATAACAAATTTCTGATTAAGACGAAGGCTTAAAGAAAGACAGAGGCAAAGGCAAACTACAAGAGTAGATTATTACGCATTCATAACTATTTAGTTATCATATGCAAATAATGTTGTAAACTTTTTTAATTACTTAAGGTGTGTATTCAGTTAAGGTTAACAGACCTTGGAATATGTTATAGAATCATGTAAAATAAATAATATATGTTTATATATTCTGTATTAGTTTATAAAATATGTATGAAGATGATGTATCGTGACACGCCATGTCCGAGGTTCTAGGGACCCGGATTTTGGGGCGCTACAGGATTCTATGCGGAGGATAAGAAGCTCAGAATGCAATTATCCCAGAAAAGTCTGATCGGAGGGGCTAGAGCCTTGTATGCCTGACTAGATAATTTCAAAATTCACAGTTGGGAAGAGCTAGCACATGCCTTTTTCAATCAATATAGCTTCTAGTCTCAGATGGCTCCAGATAGCTATCAAATCTCCAAAGTCAAGAAGCTAAACACTAAGTCATTTAGAGAGTATGCCCAACGATGGAGACGAATGGCGAAATAAGTCACCCCGCCTATGACAGAGACTGAGATAGTCCTGACGTTCATCGACATTCAAGAAGCTCCATATTACAAGAGGGTCCTGACAGGTATAGGAAAACCATTCTCGGAGATGATCAAACATGGAGAAATGGACGAAATGGGTCTAAAGTCTGGGAAGATAAAAGATCTTACCACCTTGGAAGCTGTGGCTGTAACGATTGAGATTTTATATAATTATTTTTAATATTTATTGAGTAAATAAATATTTTATGTGAATTATTTATTGAGTTGAATAAATAAATTATGTGAATTGTGGAGTGATTTAATTAAGAATTAATATTAATTAAATGAATATTTAATATTTAATTTAATTGATGTATATTAATTTTATAATATAGTTCTAATTTAATTGAGATAATTAAAGTAGATGAGATATGTGATGAGTGTTATATGAATTATAATTAGCGAGTAATTATAATCATGTGACAATTTTTATGTGAATAATTGATGTTAGATTTTAATTGATTAAATAAGAATATTAAAGATTTAAATAATTAAAGTGTAACATTAAAGTATGTGTTAAAATAATTTATTAAAATAAAGAAAAGAGTTTTTAAATGGTTTTAACCAAACAAGGCCCTTACTTTTATTTTAAAAGGTTTTTGCCAAATGTGGCCCTAACTATCAAAAAGCTGTTTTTAAATAAACTGTTTACCAAACAAAGCCTTAAGGCTTCTTGAATTTTAAAATTTACGTAACTGATATACTTAATAAGGGTATTATTATTTTGTCAGTTATTATTATATCGTATATTATTATATCAGTTATAGAGTTTACGCTAAGTTAGTCTAAGCCTAAACTAAAAGAAAAGAGAAAGAGAGAAAGAGCAGAGAAGAAGAATTACAAAGAAAAGTTAGAAGAGAAAGCAAGGAAAAACTTAAGCAAGCATCATCTCCTTCTTGACTAATGACTAGCTAAAGGGTAATTTATAATCTCTACCCTTATAATTGTAGAATTCAATTCATATGTTAATTGTATCTTACTCTCTGTCAAAGTGAATTTTCATAAAAAGTAGGGATAATCATGAATTGTATATATATATATATAGTATTCATGTGTTATTAGTAGTGATTGTATGCCAAAAAAAGGATTTTCAGAAATCAAATTGTGGTTAAAACAAGTTTTTAATGGAGAAATTGTGTTCAAAGGGATTTTATATGTTTTGGTTTTGTTTTAGAGTAAAATTGATGAATTCGTATGTATTAATATGCCTATTTAGAATTGTTTATGATGCTATCTTCAATCATAAAAATAATGCATGTACTATAAGTTGAATTGGTTGAGAATTTGAATTAGAGTGAATTATTTTGTTAAAGTATGAGTTTTATAAAAATATAAAAATTGGATTTTTTTAGAACGCTTGATTCTTGTTGCTTAGATAGTTTTGTCTAGAAGCATGTTATATATGTGTATTAGTGCATATGTATACTTTACATTATCCATGTTGCTGTGAATGACCGTTTGTTGGCATGGTTGGGTTGAACAGTGAAGCAGAGTGTCGCACTGCCTATTTTTGTCCGCGTTCCGGCGCAGTTGCGCCGGCAACAAAGGCAAAAATGGCGCAGCTGCGCTTGCTGAGTTTTCCAAAAATTAACACCAGCGAAGCTGCGCCGGTGCCAAAACTTATGGTAGCGCAGTTGCGCCATGACCTGAGTAGAGGCAGTGAATTCTAGTTACTTGTGCAGTTTTTTTTATATACCTAAGTTAAATTGTTGCTAGGATAATGATCATGTATCTAGTTGCAATACCATATTATTAACATGAATTTGACAATTTCATATTTGGAAAAGAAAAGAGGTTTTGAAAACCTTAAGGTATTATTTGAATTATTAAGTTATAATTGCTTAATTGTAAATTAGTTAATGTGATATGTAATTGTAATTTAAATAATTATAATTAGAGTAAAGGTTGAATTTAAATTATAATTTTGTTAATTATAATGAATATTATTTGATTTATTTTAATCAAGTAAATGTTAATCTAAATTATAATTTAGTAAATGTATGATACAGTTTAATTGATTATATATTATAATAATTTAGTGATTGTAATTTGAGTAATTATAATTAGATTTGATGTTTAAATTATAATTGTTTAATTATAATTTAATTAATATAAAATACATAATTATTATTTGATCTAATTATGTGAGCATGTCGATGTGATGTAATTAATTATGTGGTTAATTATTAACTTATTAATTAAACCAAAATGAGTTAACCTGGAAGAGTTAACCAATTGTGTGAATTAGTTGTGTGTTAACTAATTTAGACTATTGTGATTAAAACATATATGTGTAGGAAGTGTTAAAGAACGTGAATTGTGTTAGTAGCTTGCGCTTGAGGCAAGTCTTCTATCCCTGAACTCGTAAATTTTATACAAGTTCTTTAAGTTCATATATTCATTGTTTGAGATTGTCCTTTTACTTCTGCAAGGGACAAGTACTTAATCTAAGTTCATGATTTAATTAATGTGATCTTGACTTATTGTTCAAGCAAGGTCTATATTTTTCTTTCAAATGCTTTAAGTTATTTCTAAGGCATAAGTTAGTTTATAATTCTTTATTTATGAATTATTATAAGTTATTGTAAGTTGATTCAACTATTCCTTAGTTGATGAACGTTGAATTCTAAATTTCTCTTTAAGCTTATCCAAACCAAACTTTCTTTGGTGCGGACTTGTATTCAAATACTGAGACGAACAACCCTATTTATTAGGGGAGGTTACTACGTAGAAGCGTTAAATGTTGTGCACATACATGGTACGAAAGGCTGATCCCTCTAAGTACGAGTTAAGGTCCATAGTCTTAATGAATGTTAAAGGATTTAAATAGAAATGTTTATAGCCTAGGACAAAAGTTCAACGTCTTATGACTCTCAGATGAATTCTATACTCGAATTTTAAATGTTAATGAAAGAATTATTATTCAATTCTTTATCGTGATGAAAGTAAAGTTATTCAAACCTTTTTAAAGATATTCCGTTATGTCTCTAATGTTGTTGTATTATAGTGAGCTGTTGTTTGCTCACTCTTGCATTAAATAACCATTGCAGCTAAGGTTGAAAGTATTGATGCCCCGTCAACTAGTAAAGGCAAGGGAAAACTGAACAAGTGAAGACTTATTTTATTTTGAATGATTGTAATAAGACTTGAAGTATGTTTTTATTTCTTTTTCCACATTAAATGTTTACGTCAAGGTTAGACAACCGTGGGATATTATTCGAAGGAAGTTGTAATCCTTTTATAAGGAAGATTTTTTTATGTTAAGTATTTATGAAGGTTGTAATGTATTTTTCATTGCTTTATTATTGGGTAGATGTATGCTTATTTAGAATGTGAACATCAAATCTTGTGGAAACGAAGTACCTAGATTTGGGGGTGTCACAGGTTGGTATTAGAGCTTTAGGTTATGAACCTTAAGTGGGGAAAACCTTAGGTAGTAGCCTTATAGAAAGATCAAAAAGATAGTGGTGATAGGTAAAGATAATAAACTACCTTATGTGCTATGTGTTTACGTTATAGTATTCGCAGAGTGACGGTTCTATATCACGTAATAATAAACTTTAAAATTCTTTTCTCAGGATGACGAACGTTGGAGAATCCAGTCAGGTTAGAGAAGATATACCTCAGGTGCCTAGAGAGGAGGAGCCCCGAGACATCCATGTTATCTTGGAACAGCTGGTTAAGAGAAAACCATCTCCAGTGATCACCGTATCTAGTCGGGAGCATGAGCTGACACCTATTCAAGAGGAAGAGGATGAGGATGAGTCAGAGGAGTCAGAGGAGGAAGAGGAATTCCCACCTCACTCTGTTAGTGTAGAGATGTACGAGGCAGTCTACGACAGTAATGTGGAGCTACATGGTGTAGTCGGAGAGCTCAAAAAAACTATCCAGCAGCGGGACGAGACTATCGAAGAGATGGATAGTGAGCTAGGAGAAGCGTAGTGGAAGCTAATCCACGTAAAGAATGATAGAGACGAGGCTGGAGCCGAAGCAAGACATCTAAGAGGACTCAACGAAGCGTGCCAGAGCTGAGGAGATATGCTTGAGGGCTACTCAACGAGCCGAAGAAGCTGACGACAGGGTCAACAGGGAGCGGAGGGAATGCGAGCGGCAGTACCATGACTATCGCTGCACCATTACAGGCTGTTCGACCCACTGCCCAGTCATTCAACATGACGGTGCAGGATGCTGTGCAATCAAAAGATGTGATGGCATGTATTATTCTGGTCAATAGTATAATTACAGATATATTATTTAATTCGGGTGCTACTTGTTCATTCATATCTGATGATTTTGCTAAGACCCTAGACTTACCTATAGAGGAGTTAGTTTACCCTTTGAATGTAGAGATTGCAAATAGGGATGTTATTCCTGTTAGGTTTCTTTACAAGAACTGTAGATTGGACATTAAGGGTCAGGAGTTGAGAGTAGATTTGATTCCGATAAAACTTAGGGAATTCGATGTCATACTAGGTATGGATTGGTTGTTCAACCATGGGGCGATAATCGACTGTCAGAAGAAATCGGTAAACCTTACGACTCCGTCGAAGTTGGTGTGCTATGGTAGCAAATCATCTAGACAAGCGAGTTGTCTGACGGTTATGCAAGCCAAGAAACTTTTGACGCAAGGCTGTGTGGGATATCTAGCCTATATAGTAGATACGCGTAAGGAGAGCCCGAAGATAGAAGATATACCAGTGGTTAGGGAGTTTGTGGATGTATTTCCCGACGATTTGCCAGGACTTCCGCCAGACAGGAAGATAGAGTTCGTGATCGACTTAGCGTCAGGAACTGCTCCAATTTCGAAAGCTCCGTACCGAATGGCTCCAGTCGAGATGAAGGAGTTGATGGTTTAACTACAAGAATTGCTGGACAAAAAGTATATTCAACCTAGCGTTTCGCCGTGGGGAGCGCCTGTGACGCCCCCAAATTCAGGTACTTGAAACCCGAACTTGGTGCTACACGATATCATTTCTTTGAGCGAAATAATATAAATAAAAAAATTAATATACATATCAGAGTTATCTAATCCCAGGTACACGACCTTTAAAGTACTTCATTACATGATAGATAATAAATCTTTTTGTCTTAATAAAGTCTAACTATTACATAAAATACCATAAAACTTATTTTGTCAGCTTTCCCTTTCCTTTGTCCTTGTCAGAACCTTCAGGTCTATCACGCTTAGCTGAAAACATTTAATTTAAAGCAAGAATGGGCATTCAATTGCTCAGCAAGTAATAACAATTATTAAACTTTAGCTGAAAGAAGTAAATATTTTCTTTGAGGTATACTTCTATAACGAATCAATAGTTGTGAAGTCTGTCGAAACATATCTTAATAAAATATTAAATCATTTAAAATTTTGAAATGACGTAGTGACTATAAATGTTGAGCAGTCAATGGACCATGAACTTTTATTTTTCATTTTCTAAAAGGTTTAAACAGAAATTCATCTGCAAACCGCTCTGGTCATACGAACATGTAGGCTGATCAGCCCCGTTATGTCCTGTATTGATCAATACTATCTGTTTGAACAATAATTCGTTCACTCTGTTCGCCTTGGGCACAAAAACAATTTCACCATTTAGAGTTGTTCATACTCAGTCTAGAATCCTAACTAAACCATTCAGTTGGATGACATTATCATAACCAATAATATTTAGCAATATAATTCAACTCTGTCTAGCTGAGTCAAATAGCTTAGACAGTCTTTAAACTATAAACGCATACCCAAATTTAATAATGTGTAACATGATTTGTCATATTAAGGAATTTCTAGTTCAAGAGTTCTTGCATGAATACAACAGCTCATACAAGTGGGGACACTTGTATGATAACAAACAATAATAAGGTATTAATAAGAAATAAACTAATTATGAATATCAATATGGATATGAATAATTGACAATAATTATTCATGAACATGCTTTTAGCTTACTGGGGTCCATAGCACAAAATAAATGCGAGGAGTAGAGATACTTGATCAATACAACAATTGAGTAAAGTTAGAAAACTTACACAATGAAAGAGAATAGTTCAGATACTTGCTTACATAAAGATCCGTTGCATAAAGTAAATACAAAGGTTAGGATACTTGCTCAATATAAATTTGAGTACGGTTAAGGAACTTGCCTTGATAACTGATTACTGCTACGTAGTTTAGCTTAAGCTTTTATTTTTAATATAGAGTCCTATCATCAATAGAATTATTTTTTTAATTAGAATAATACAACTTAACACATAATACTGCTTAAACATGTTGTCACATAGTCATATCAGTCATTGAAACACATAAGAACGTATACCTAGTCAAACTATGTCGATTTGGTTTGAGTTCGGTATCGTTTAGGCATCCCGATTGTATTATCGGATAATTAACGAATTTATTTCTATTTAAAACGTTGTTCAAGAACTTGAATATTATATTAGATAATTTAATTATCATTTATAATATCTATCCAAACATTAAAATCATTTATAATGATTTTTCAAACACTTATATCATTTTTAATGATTTAATTGCTAAATAATTTTATTATCATTAATATTTAAATAATTTAAAATATTAATGAACTTTATGTCAACACTTTAAAAGTTATTTATTATAACCTGAAAGTATTTTTAAAACCTTAATATTACAATAAAATAATTTTTAAGACATTAAAATTATTTTTAAATAATTATCATTAATATTAAAATATTAATGTATTTCATTTCCAAATATTAAAAGTTATTTATTATAACTTAAAACATTTTTAAAATATTAATATTACTTTCAAAAAAAATTTAAAGTATTAAAATTATTTTTAAATAATTACCGTTAATATTAAAATATTAATGTTATTCATATCAAAATATTAAAAGTTATTTATTATAACTTAAAATATTTTTAAAACATTTATTTTACCTTTAAATGATTTATAAAGCATTAAAATCATTTTTAAATAATTTATTTAGTACAATTATTAAATAAATTTATTATAATTAATATTAAAATATTAATAAAATTCTTGTCAAAATATTATAAGTTATTTATTATAACTTAAAATACTCTTTAAAACTTTAATATTATTTTTAAATGACTTTTAAAATATTAAAACAATTTTTAACTAATTTATTTAATATAATTATTAAATAAATTTATTGTCATTAATATTAAAATATTAATAACATTTATCTCAAAATATTAAAAGTCATTTATTATAACTTAAAATATTTTTTAATACTTTAATATCATTTAAAATGATTTTAAAATCATTTTAACTTATTTATTTAATATAATTATTAAATAAGTTTAATATCATTAATATTTAATTAAATTAAAATATTAATGAAATTTATGTCAAAATATTAAAAGTTAATTTTTATAACTTATAATAATTTTTAAATTTTTTATGAATTTTTAATAATTAATTTCTATTTATTTTAATTAATATAGTTATTTTCAAAAATCTGTCTGTCGCTAAAGGAATATCGCGACGAAAAGTGTCGCTGTAGGTGTTCTTGAGCCCTCAAGAACAGTCCTTAGGTACCTAGTTTGACCGCATGTAATTCTTTGTTCATGATGTTTCTGGGCATGAGAGTGCTTCAGTGGTGTTCTACTTATGTAATACTACAAATGTATAGCAATTTCTGGGTCTAACTATATCATATGAAGAAGATATAAGAGATCAAACTAGCTGTCAGAGCTATTCTTCATTTTCTAGAATTTCCAGAAAATGAAAACAGTGCGAGGGTTCTTGAATTTTCTGAAATTTTCAGAAATTCATATTTTCAGTTTGGTCAACCCATATTTGACCATGAATAATTTTCAATCTACACATGCTATGATCATCATTCCACTTTCAGAATACTAACATCATGGCATAGAACACATATAAACACATAAACACAACATATCATAAACAGATTGAGATCTATATGCCCGGACTTTGGGCTGTCAGTCAAGATATTTAAGTTTTTTTATTTTAAAATTTTTTAATTTTCGTGCATCTAGATGTTATGTAAATGTTATTTCTCAACCCAGATCACTTATTAACATATCATACCAGATATATTAACACTTAAACATAACATCTAACGAAAAATTAAATATCTAGCTTGGATAGGGTTTTATACCTTTTCTTGAGTAATCGTTTGATTTCTGATCTTTGATCAGTTATGGGTTAGTGTATGCGATGTTCTTGGCTGATACTTGGAACAAGTTTGAGAGAAAATTCGTGGATCTGGAGAGAGAATGAGTCTTGACTTGTGCGAGTGAAAAATAATTAAAGTTTCTTTACTTTTTCTTTCTTTTGCTTTGCTATCCTTTGATTCATTGAATCTGATCAGCTAGGTGTCATGTAATGGCTGAAACACTTGATTTGCAACATGTGCCAAATCTTAGATATGTTGAGTCATTGGATTATAGCAAGATTTACAAGCAAGCTCACTTAAATAAATCAAAAAAAATAGTATTTTTGTAAACTAACAAAATAATTTAAGGGCATTCTTGTCCATGGTGCATGATTCTAGGGGTTTAAACCTTAGGTTTTGCCAAATAATTCTTAGGGTTTAGAAAATTACTTAGAAATTAAATAAAAATTTAATTAAAACACACTAATTTAAAAATTAGGATTTTTAATAGAAATTAGGTTTTTTAAAAAAAATTAGGGTTTCTTGCTATAATTAGGGTTCCCAAATTTATGAATTCGGGTTTTCTAATCATTACCCTTAATCACTTAATATACACACTTTCATTTAAATACAAACATATTAAATACTATGTTTAATATTTAAACAAAATAAATAAATAAATAAATTTTTAACATATATTCATATAATTATGTTAAATATCATAATTATATATAAAATTCATAATCATAACTTGTATTAATATACTTACATATATTTGAATACAAATATAATTAATAATTATATTTAATATCTAAATTACTTAAGAAAATAATTTCTTATTATTTATAACATAAATACACTTTTCTTTTTAAATATAATTATACAATAATTGTATTAATTCATGAAATTTCATAACATAGATCAAAATTTAGGGTTTTGACCTATAATCATAATTTACCTACCATTATTAATTAAGTTAAAATAATTAACTTAACTAATCTTGATAAATTCATATAATAAAATAATTATTATAATAATTCTAACAATTACTTCATATATTATTTAAATAATATATTAATCATATTTTCATTAAAAAATAAATAATAAAATATTTTTATTGTCAAAATTAATTTATTATAAGAACATAATTTATAATAATCAACCATTTCTTTCTCGAAAAATTTATTTAAAATCATTCATGCAATAAATAAATATATATTTATCACATATATACATATTCTTTACCTTACACATATTCCCACCTTTATTTTGATAGAAATAATATTAAAAAAAACTTTTACACAAAATTTCTTATTTAATTATATAAAAATATTGGGTTATTACATTCACCCTCCCTTATAAGGATTCCGTCCCGGAATCATCGTTTCAAAATATATACACACAGGGGTAATTAATATACGCATTCATTGCAAGTACATCTCGATCAGATTCGATCGAACTGATCTTGAACTATTCAGCATAAAGCTTGTCTATCTGATTAAGCGAAAATTTGATTTCTAATTGAACTCAAATTCCTCCTTCAAAATTTCTTAATAAACTATTTATTATTAATAAGAAAACCATATATAAGAAAATAAAAATGTATTCGAATAATACTTGAAATTCCATCCCCGGCTGCTACCGTATCTTGAACCGTCATATTGAAGGTTCTCGCAGTTGGCTTGTTTGTCGGAGTTGGATACGTGATCGCCAGGCTTCCCACTGCTTTTTCCAGCATTCGCATTTCCACCATCAGCGTTTTTTTCCGGACAATCCTTTGCCATATGATCATTTGATCCGTAGATGAAACAACCACTATTCTTTCTTGGATTAGGGCAATTAGGAGATATGTGTCCCTCCTGCCCGCACTTATAGCACACAAACTTTCTCTTGAGACACTCACCTGAGTGACTCTTCCCGCAATTTCTACATAGTTCCACCTTTTTTCTTATTCTTCCCTGACTATTACCAGTATTTCCAGAATTTGTCCACTTTCTTTTCCCACTTGCACTTCCACTGTTTCCTTCCACTTTAACTTTTTCTTCAACATTACCCTTATTCTTCTTTTCCTTGTTATAGAGGCTCGTGGCCTCACTTGCTCCTTCGGCAATAATAGCCTTTTCCAATAACGATCCAAACGAGTTAATCTGCAGCACCGCCACCTTGTTGTAGATCTAGGGCTTTAGGCCATGTTCGAACCTTCGTGCCTTCCTTGCTTCAGTATTCACTTATTACGGAGCGAACCTAGCTAATTCATTAAACTTTGCAACATATTCTGAGACGGTCATATTTTCTTATTTCAATTTCAAAAATTTAACCTCCATCCGATCCTGCATACTGGACGAGAAGTAATTCTCGTTGAACAGTTCTTTAAACCTTGTCCATGTCACCATTTCTGCTCCAACTCGAGTTTGATTAGCCTCCCACCAGAAGTTCGCTTCCCCTTTTAACATGTAGGTAGCAAAAGCTGTCTTTTGCTCCTCCGCTACCCTAGCAATAACAAACGCTTTTTCTATTTCCTTTACCCAAGTTTGGGCTTCTATAGGGTCAATCGTTCCTTTGAATTCTGGCGGTCCTACTGCCTTGAAATATTTGAAGTTCGCCAATTGATTCCCTGGAGGATTTCCTGCGGGTGGTGCTCGATTTTGCATAGCCTCAGCTAATATATTCACAAAATCTTGCATAGGGTTTGCTTGACCTCCTGCATTGTTAACAAAGTCTTCCACCCTTCGGGTTCGTGGTTCTCTTCTTGGTGGCATTATCTGGTTAAACAAAATCTTAAAGTTATTATCTTATCTTTCATATACCATTATTAATGGTATCATAAAAGATAGAATATAAAATTCTAAATTTTAGACCAATTCAGCTTGCTGGATTCCCAATTTCAGTTTGCCGAATTAACAAATTGACATTTAATCAACATACTAATCTAACATATAATAATATCATAACACTGATATTCATTCAAATAGTACATAGTACTTTTCATTACACAGCACAGACTGCCATAGTCAATTACTATCCCTTAGTGATAACAAAAGTCGGGATTCAACATGATACTTACACAAAAGTAATACATTTCATACCTATACATACCATACATAATCCTATTTTATTTATCCTATTTCATATGCCTTCCCTAGATCCTGGACAAGCCTTCGCCTGATGACCTACCAATCCACAGATAAAACATATGCATTGCTTCAGATCAGGGCAATGAGATGAGATATGTCCTTCCCGTCCACAATTATAGCATACATTCTGTCCTTTCATACATACACCTTCATATTTTCGATTATAGTTTGCACACGTTCCTACTTTCTTTAACTTCCCTTGATTAAAATCAGAATTTCCTAAATTACGGTCATTCATTTTTCTTTTCCCTTTTTGGCTTGGAGCTGCACACGATTTGCTGCATTTGGCTCCCATCTGTTCAATTTGAACCTTCAACTTATCTTGTTCTTCCATTGTTTTGATTAACGCTTTTTGCAACTGGCTATTTAGTAGTCTTTCCACTTCCAACAACCTTTCCAAACATAACAGCTTGTTCTTTAGATTCTGCACTTTCGTTGATGCTTGGCCAGCTCCAACTTTAGTGTCTGAATCACTATCTGTCAATAATACTGTTTCTGGTTCTGGTTCTATATTTTCCAAAATGATGACTTCATCTTGGTTGCTTTCAGGCGGAGTAATTTGCTCTTTCTTTATGGCATGATAGTCTTCTAATCCTTTCCATCCTGACATCTATACACAAATTGTCTTGATTAGTACAAAATATATATTATATACACACAACACATAATAGTTTATATAAGTTACTTTTATTTTATTTTACGATGAATTTCCTTAATTCATCTCCTTTAAACTCTATTGGAGTTATTTGTTTTCAACGCTTCTATCTAGCTTAAGGTTATAGCCTAAGGTAACCCCCACCTAAGGTTTCTAACCTAAAGCTCTGATACCAACCTGTGACGCCTCCAAATTCAGGTACTTGAAACCCGAACTTGGTGCTACACGATATCATTTCTCTGAGCGAAATAATATAAATAACAAAATTAATATACATATCAAAGTTATCTAATCCCAGGTACATGACCTTTAAAGTACTTCATTATATGATAGATAATAAATCTTATTGTCTTAATAAAGTCTAACTATTACATAAAATACCATAAAACTTATTCTGTCAGCTTTCCCTTTCCTTTGTCCTTGTCAGAACCTTCAGGTCGATCACGCTTAGCTAAAAATACTTAATTTAAAGCAAGAATGAGCATTCAATTGCTCAGCAAGTAATAACAATTATTAAACTTTATCTGAAAGAAGTAATATTTTCTTTGAGGTATACTTCTACAATGAATTAATAGTTGTGAAGTCTGTCAAAACATATCTTAATAACATATTAAATCGTTTAAAATTTTTAAACGACGTAGTGACTATAAATGCTGAACGGTCAATGGACCATGAGCTTTTATTTTTCATTTTTGAAAAGGTTTAAACAGAAATTCATCTGCAAACCGCTCTGGTCTTACGGACATATAGGGTGATCAGCCCCGTTATGTCCTGTATTGATCAATACTATCTGTTTGAACGATAATTCGTTTACTCTGTTCGCCTTGGACACAAAAATAATTTTCCCCATTTAGGGTTGTTCATACTCAGTCTGGAATCCTAATTAAACCATTCAGTTGGATGACATTATCATAACCAATAATATTTAGCAGTACAATTCAACTCTATCTAGCCGAGTCAAATAGCTTAGACAGTCTTTAAACCATAAACACATACCCAAATTTAATAATGTGTAACAGGATTTGTCATATTAAGAAATTTCTAGTTCAAAAATTCTTGCATTAATACAACAGCTCATATAAGTTGGGACACTTGTATGATAACAGACAATAATAAGGTATTAATAAGAAATAAACGAATTATAGATATCAATAAGGATATGAATAATTGACAATAATTATTCATGAACATGCTTTTAGCTTACTGGGGTCCATCGCACAAAATAAATGCGAGGAGTAGAGATACTTGATCAATACAACAATTGAGTAAAGTTAAAGAACTTGCACAATAAAAGAGAATAGTTCAGATACTTGCTTACACAAAGATTCGTTGCATAAAGTAAATGCAAAGGTTAGGATACTTACACAATATAAATTTGAGTAAGGTTAAGGAACTTGCCTTGATAGCTGATTACTGTTATGTAGTATAGCTTAAGTGTAACGCCCCCAAAATAGGTCCAAACCACCCAACCTATTCTGGGTCGCCACGAAATACACTCAACAAAAATTTTAAATACAAATCTTCAAATTCTAACTTTTAAACTGTCGTACAAAATACGACACAATTAAACTGTGAGTTTCAATACAAATACAGTGTCCATACTCCAAATCAATAATACGTTACAGAAAGGTACAGTCAATAACTGTTTTAGGAATTAAAATCTTTGGAAAATACTCAAGGAAACCTTCGTACATGGGAGGCCATGCATCCATGTTATAATAGATATCGTAGGACTCGAGAATTATCCTTGGTTGACCCAATAGACCCCAAAGAAAAACGAGAAGATTACTATCTTGTTCATTCCAATGGTGGGTCTTCTCTTGCCATATAATTATCTCTGTTGTCACAAACTGAGAATTATATTCTAACCGTACTCCAAGATTATATAGGTAGTGTTCATGGATATAATCAGCCAGTGGATGTGCACAACCCTGTCTTATAATAACACGACGTTGTATGTCATTAGACATCTTGTATGATCGTGACAAAACACCCTTCCAAAATTGGGTTCACCTCACCTAAGTCAGGTCACCAAAATCAACGGTTAAATGACGTATAAAATACGACATACTTATCTAAAATTTTCAACAAAATTATTTTCATACTGTTTGGTGAAAAACTTCAACAGTTATAGACCCTCGTTCTATTCTCCTGTTATTCCCGCTCGAGTCTGTTATACTCTTATTACCTGAAAGGAATTGTGAAGCAAAAGGGTGAGCACAAATAGCCCAGTAAAGAATATTATGACTAAAGATAATTAAATTATCAATAGTCTTCATCAGTGATAAATCAGAGATTTATAACATATGGTAGATGATAAAACCTTTCAACCATAGTTGCAGTGGAACGAGCAATCCATTAGAAGAGTCAAATAGACTATAATGTCTATTATCTTCTCCATGTTAAAAGTCCACCAATAATATTTCATCCCTGTAACATCAATCAACAATTCCTGTCCACAATCATGTAAGTTCATGATCATAATTATCTTGATGAATTCCTCTTCGCACTCAGGACGAAGATAATTCACACCACCTGTCTTTACCTGAAACACCAAAGATCATGGTTATACCAAATCACAGTTCCTGTTCATAATCATGCTAATCAATTCATCTTTGCATTACAAGCCAAAGATATTCAACAATTAATCATTCATCTTTGCACTACAGGCCAAAGATATTCACAAGTCACCCGCTCATCTTTGCACTACAGGCCAAAGATATTCATCAATAGTTCATCTTTGCACTACGGCCAAAGATATTCAACAACAGGCCATCTTTGCACTACATGCCAAAGATATTCATATCTCAAAAAAATATCGAATCATTTCAGAATTTATATAACAATAATTATAACCATGTTGATCACTTCACCTTTGCCCTTAAGCTAAAGATATTCAATTGTAAATTCAATGGTCATGAACATACCAGTCAACAATCCATCTTTGCACTACTGGCCAAAGAGAACCCATAGTCATGATCATACCACTAATCTACTCATCTTTACACTCAAGTCAAAGAGAAATTTCATCACCAGGATTATAAAAATGTTATATATGAGAATACGATCCAATTGTCAACATGATAACCAATTGTGGAGTAAAATTCAAGAATAAAGTTCAAAATATGAATCCGATCAAAGATAGGAACCTTAAAAGCAAACTTGGACAAATAGAAGAAAATTTAATTTTTCCGTGAATAGTGCCGTATACGTGAATAGTGCCGTATACGTGAATAGTACCGTATACGTGAATAGTGTCGTATACGTGAATAGTAACCCCGACATGAAAATGTACAAATTTCATCAGAAAAATCATACTTCGTGAATAGTACTCGCGAATAGTACCGTATTCGTAAATAGTGCCGTATACGTGAATAGTGTCGTATACGTGAATAGTAACCCCAACAGAAAAGGTAAAAATTTCATAATAAAATTCATACCAATATTTCGATGAAATGATATTGAAAGCAATAACATCATTTACGAAAAAAATAACATCCCTTACCATCCCTTACCTCAAAAGAACAGTACCTCTGACTGGAATATCGGATATAATATCGAAGGAAACTTGCACTGAATAGTAACTCTCAAAGTATTGAAATACTCACAAAAATACGCTCGATATTATAGAGAGAGAAAATTTCGAATTCTGGTGTGATTTTCAATTCTAACCTAAGCACCCTATTTATAGGAAAAGCTTAGGATGCCAAAGGAGACTAAATGAATAAAATAATATTATATTTTTTTTAAAATCTCGCCGCCTGGCTGCTAGACAATTCAACATTCAACAAAAAGTGGGGCCCACCATTTATTTAAAAAATATTTATTTTCCGAAACTTCAATAATTCATAACAAATAGCCCCTTCGTCAGAAAAGTACAAATTCTATGTCCTTTCATAGGAAATTTAATTCCCTACAACTTTGCAGAAGAAAGTTTTTCCAAATTCCCAACATAAATTATCCGAAATCCACCAACAGATGATTTTTCACACCAAAATACTGATAAAAATACATCAGCACTAATTCCTTCTTTAATATCCACAAAATAAATATTTCCTTATCATATAAATCAATAATTAATTATTCACAAATAATATTATAGAACTACAATATTGACAACCAGGTCGTTCCCAGGAAAGAGGGGGCCTTCCGATAAGGACTTCTCCTTACTGGCGCGCAATTAAATAACCCCTCCTAGACAGAACTTCCTTAGACATTATCAATAATGCTATCTAATAATATTATTCAAATAATATGAATTATTGAGTTGATAACGTGAAATACTGTGCAACAACAATTATTGAATCAATACTACAAAATATCAACTGTAGTCATTATTGAATCAATCATATAAAATAGCAACGTAGCAATTATTGAGTCAATAAAATATCAATGTAACAATTATTGAGTCAATAATATAAGATATCATCGTAGCAATTATTGAGTCAATAATATAAAATATTGAACAGTAATTACTGTAACAATAATTGAGCAAGTGCCTTCTCACGTAAGACTCAATAATTCAAAATACTGTGCAATACCGTGTGCTACTACGCACCACCGCGTACTGTATTTTAACCACCGGGTATTTCAACAGTACTAACGGTAACAACTACGCCGTTATTTTATAAAAAGGTTATTTCTGTCGCTTTCTATATCCGACAGTTATTCCGTTGTGGGGTCCACAAATAGCTGCGCCGTCGTACGAATATTCCCCGACAACAAGAATATTCCACGACCAAACGAATATTCCCCGACAACAAGAATATTTTATAACCACTTGCTTATTTTGAAAAAAATTTACATATATCACCCTTAACTTTAAACTTTTATCAATTTAACCATTTACTAAATAGAAAAATTGAATACTTTTTTTTCATAAAATTCGGGGTCTTACAATCTCCCCTCCTTATGAAATTTCGTCCCCGAAATTTACGTACCTGGTATTTCAAAAAGTTGAGAATACCTTGCTTCCATTTCAGATTCCATCTTCCTTGTCATCATGATTTCTCCATTGCTCATTCTAGAATACTGCTTCAAAACAAGGTTAATTGACATATAACAATTGTCAATTTTTAAGTAAGAAAAGTCAGCTTAGGTAAGTCACACACTAGCGAAGTATATTATTCGTCCCTCCCCTCCTAGCTCTAGACTCCAATCTCCGCCAGCGACCATATCCCTAAGCTCTGATACCAAAATGTAACGCCCCCAAAATAGGTCCAAACCACCCAACCTATTCTGGGTCGCCACGAAATACACTCAACAAAAATTTTAAATACAAATCTTCAAATTCTAACTTTTAAACTGTCGTACAAAATACGACACAATTAAACTGTGAGTTTCAATACAAATACAGTGTCCATACTCCAAATCAATAATACGTTACAGAAAGGTACAGTCAATAACTGTTTTAGGAATTAAAATCTTTGGAAAATACTCAAGGAAACCTTCGTACATGGGAGGCCATGCATCCATGTTATAATAGATATCGTAGGACTCGAGAATTATCCTTGGTTGACCCAATAGACCCCAAAGAAAAACGAGAAGATTACTATCTTGTTCATTCCAATGGTGGGTCTTCTCTTGCCATATAATTATCTCTGTTGTCACAAACTGAGAATTATATTCTAACCGTACTCCAAGATTATATAGGTAGTGTTCATGGATATAATCAGCCAGTGGATGTGCACAACCCTGTCTTATAATAACACGACGTTGTATGTCATTAGACATCTTGTATGATCGTGACAAAACACCCTTCCAAAATTGGGTTCACCTCACCTAAGTCAGGTCACCAAAATCAACGGTTAAATGACGTATAAAATACGACATACTTATCTAAAATTTTCAACAAAATTATTTTCATACTGTTTGGTGAAAAACTTCAACAGTTATAGACCCTCGTTCTATTCTCCTGTTATTCCCGCTCGAGTCTGTTATACTCTTATTACCTGAAAGGAATTGTGAAGCAAAAGGGTGAGCACAAATAGCCCAGTAAAGAATATTATGACTAAAGATAATTAAATTATCAATAGTCTTCATCAGTGATAAATCAGAGATTTATAACATATGGTAGATGATAAAACTTTTCAACCATAGTTGCAGTGGAACGAGCAATCCATTAGAAGAGTCAAATAGACTATAATGTCTATTATCTTCTCCATGTTAAAAGTCCACCAATAATATTTCATCCCTGTAACATCAATCAACAATTCCTGTCCACAATCATGTAAGTTCATGATCATAATTATCTTGATGAATTCCTCTTCGCACTCAGGACGAAGATAATTCACACCACCTGTCTTTACCTGAAACACCAAAGATCATGGTTATACCAAATCACAGTTCCTGTTCATAATCATGCTAATCAATTCATCTTTGCATTACAAGCCAAAGATATTCAACAATTAATCATTCATCTTTGCACTACAGGCCAAAGATATTCACAAGTCACCCGCTCATCTTTGCACTACAGGCCAAAGATATTCATCAATAGTTCATCTTTGCACTACGGCCAAAGATATTCAACAACAGGCCATCTTTGCACTACATGCCAAAGATATTCATATCTCAAAAAAATATCGAATCATTTCAGAATTTATATAACAATAATTATAACCATGTTGATCACTTCACCTTTGCCCTTAAGCTAAAGATATTCAATTGTAAATTCAATGGTCATGAACATACCAGTCAACAATCCATCTTTGCACTACTGGCCAAAGAGAACCCATAGTCATGATCATACCACTAATCTACTCATCTTTACACTCAAGTCAAAGAGAAATTTCATCACCAGGATTATAAAAATGTTATATATGAGAATACGATCCAATTGTCAACATGATAACCAATTGTGGAGTAAAATTCAAGAATAAAGTTCAAAATATGAATCCGATCAAAGATAGGAACCTTAAAAGCAAACTTGGACAAATAGAAGAAAATTTAATTTTTCCGTGAATAGTGCCGTATACGTGAATAGTGCCGTATACGTGAATAGTACCGTATACGTGAATAGTGTCGTATACGTGAATAGTAACCCCGACATGAAAATGTACAAATTTCATCAGAAAAATCATACTTCGTGAATAGTACTCGCGAATAGTACCGTATTCGTAAATAGTGCCGTATACGTGAATAGTGTCGTATACGTGAATAGTAACCCCAACAGAAAAGGTAAAAATTTCATAATAAAATTCATACCAATATTTCGATGAAATGATATTGAAAGCAATAACATCATTTACGAAAAAAATAACATCCCTTACCATCCCTTACCTCAAAAGAACAGTACCTCTGACTGGAATATCGGATATAATATCGAAGGAAACTTGCACTGAATAGTAACTCTCAAAGTATTGAAATACTCACAAAAATACGCTCGATATTATAGAGAGAGAAAATTTCGAATTCTGGTGTGATTTTCAATTCTAACCTAAGCACCCTATTTATAGGAAAAGCTTAGGATGCCAAAGGAGACTAAATGAATAAAATAATATTATATTTTTTTTAAAATCTCGCCGCCTGGCTGCTAGACAATTCAACATTCAACAAAAAGTGGGGCCCACCATTTATTTAAAAAATATTTATTTTCCGAAACTTCAATAATTCATAACAAATAGCCCCTTCGTCAGAAAAGTACAAATTCTATGTCCTTTCATAGGAAATTTAATTCCCTACAACTTTGCAGAAGAAAGTTTTTCCAAATTCCCAACATAAATTATCCGAAATCCACCAACAGATGATTTTTCACACCAAAATACTGATAAAAATACATCAGCACTAATTCCTTCTTTAATATCCACAAAATAAATATTTCCTTATCATATAAATCAATAATTAATTATTCACAAATAATATTATAGAACTACAATATTGACAACCAGGTCGTTCCCAGGAAAGAGGGGGCCTTCCGATAAGGACTTCTCCTTACTGGCGCGCAATTAAATAACCCCTCCTAGACAGAACTTCCTTAGACATTATCAATAATGCTATCTAATAATATTATTCAAATAATATGAATTATTGAGTTGATAACGTGAAATACTGTGCAACAACAATTATTGAATCAATACTACAAAATATCAACTGTAGTCATTATTGAATCAATCATATAAAATAGCAACGTAGCAATTATTGAGTCAATAAAATATCAATGTAACAATTATTGAGTCAATAATATAAGATATCATCGTAGCAATTATTGAGTCAATAATATAAAATATTGAACAGTAATTACTGTAACAATAATTGAGCAAGTGCCTTCTCACGTAAGACTCAATAATTCAAAATACTGTGCAATACCGTGTGCTACTAGCGCACCACCGCGTACTGTATTTTAACCACCGGGTATTTCAACAGTACTAACGGTAACAACTACGCCGTTATTTTATAAAAAGGTTATTTCTGTCGCTTTCTATATCCGACAGTTATTCCGTTGTGGGGTCCACAAATAGCTGCGCCGTCGTACGAATATTCCCCGACAACAAGAATATTCCACGACCAAACGAATATTCCCCGACAACAAGAATATTTTATAACCACTTGCTTATTTTGAAAAAAATTTACATATATCACCCTTAACTTTAAACTTTTATCAATTTAACCATTTACTAAATAGAAAAATTGAATACTTTTTTTTCATAAAATTCGGGGTCTTACAATCTCCCCTCCTTATGAAATTTCGTCCCCGAAATTTACGTACCTGGTATTTCAAAAAGTTGAGAATACCTTGCTTCCATTTCAGATTCCATCTTCCTTGTCATCATGATTTCTCCATTGCTCATTCTAGAATACTGCTTCAAAACAAGGTTAATTGACATATAACAATTGTCAATTTTTAAGTAAGAAAAGTCAGCTTAGGTAAGTCACACACTAGCGAAGTATATTATTCGTCCCTCCCCTCCTAGCTCTAGACTCCAATCTCCGCCAGCGACCATATCCCTAAGCTCTGATACCAAAATGTAACGCCCCCAAAATAGGTCCAAACCACCCAACCTATTCTGGGTCGCCACGAAATACACTCAACAAAAATTTTAAATACAAATCTTCAAATTCTAACTTTTAAACTGTCGTACAAAATACGACACAATTAAACTGTGAGTTTCAATACAAATACAGTGTCCATACTCCAAATCAATAATACGTTACAGAAAGGTACAGTCAATAACTGTTTTAGGAATTAAAATCTTTGGAAAATACTCAAGGAAACCTTCGTACATGGGAGGCCATGCATCCATGTTATAATAGATATCGTAGGACTCGAGAATTATCCTTGGTTGACCCAATAGACCCCAAAGAAAAACGAGAAGATTACTATCTTGTTCATTCCAATGGTGGGTCTTCTCTTGCCATATAATTATCTCTGTTGTCACAAACTGAGAATTATATTCTAACCGTACTCCAAGATTATATAGGTAGTGTTCATGGATATAATCAGCCAGTGGATGTGCACAACCCTGTCTTATAATAACACGACGTTGTATGTCATTAGACATCTTGTATGATCGTGACAAAACACCCTTCCAAAATTGGGTTCACCTCACCTAAGTCAGGTCACCAAAATCAACGGTTAAATGACGTATAAAATACGACATACTTATCTAAAATTTTCAACAAAATTATTTTCATACTGTTTGGTGAAAAACTTCAACAGTTATAGACCCTCGTTCTATTCTCCTGTTATTCCCGCTCGAGTCTGTTATACTCTTATTACCTGAAAGGAATTGTGAAGCAAAAGGGTGAGCACAAATAGCCCAGTAAAGAATATTATGACTAAAGATAATTAAATTATCAATAGTCTTCATCAGTGATAAATCAGAGATTTATAACATATGGTAGATGATAAAACTTTTCAACCATAGTTGCAGTGGAACGAGCAATCCATTAGAAGAGTCAAATAGACTATAATGTCTATTATCTTCTCCATGTTAAAAGTCCACCAATAATATTTCATCCCTGTAACATCAATCAACAATTCCTGTCCACAATCATGTAAGTTCATGATCATAATTATCTTGATGAATTCCTCTTCGCACTCAGGACGAAGATAATTCACACCACCTGTCTTTACCTGAAACACCAAAGATCATGGTTATACCAAATCACAGTTCCTGTTCATAATCATGCTAATCAATTCATCTTTGCATTACAAGCCAAAGATATTCAACAATTAATCATTCATCTTTGCACTACAGGCCAAAGATATTCACAAGTCACCCGCTCATCTTTGCACTACAGGCCAAAGATATTCATCAATAGTTCATCTTTGCACTACGGCCAAAGATATTCAACAACAGGCCATCTTTGCACTACATGCCAAAGATATTCATATCTCAAAAAAATATCGAATCATTTCAGAATTTATATAACAATAATTATAACCATGTTGATCACTTCACCTTTGCCCTTAAGCTAAAGATATTCAATTGTAAATTCAATGGTCATGAACATACCAGTCAACAATCCATCTTTGCACTACTGGCCAAAGAGAACCCATAGTCATGATCATACCACTAATCTACTCATCTTTACACTCAAGTCAAAGAGAAATTTC
The DNA here is from genome assembly GCA_020205555.1 of Panax stipuleanatus. NCBI lineage: Eukaryota > Viridiplantae > Streptophyta > Magnoliopsida > Apiales > Araliaceae > Panax > Panax stipuleanatus. The sequence goes on along the minus strand of CM035122.1, from coordinate 99,040,112 downwards.
ATCACCAGGATTATAAAAATGTTATATATGAGAATACGATCCAATTGTCAACATGATAACCAATTGTGGAGTAAAATTCAAGAATAAAGTTCAAAATATGAATCCGATCAAAGATAGGAACCTTAAAAGCAAACTTGGACAAATAGAAGAAAATTTAATTTTTCCGTGAATAGTGCCGTATACGTGAATAGTGCCGTATACGTGAATAGTACCGTATACGTGAATAGTGTCGTATACGTGAATAGTAACCCCGACATGAAAATGTACAAATTTCATCAGAAAAATCATACTTCGTGAATAGTACTCGCGAATAGTACCGTATTCGTAAATAGTGCCGTATACGTGAATAGTGTCGTATACGTGAATAGTAACCCCAACAGAAAAGGTAAAAATTTCATAATAAAATTCATACCAATATTTCGATGAAATGATATTGAAAGCAATAACATCATTTACGAAAAAAATAACATCCCTTACCATCCCTTACCTCAAAAGAACAGTACCTCTGACTGGAATATCGGATATAATATCGAAGGAAACTTGCACTGAATAGTAACTCTCAAAGTATTGAAATACTCACAAAAATACGCTCGATATTATAGAGAGAGAAAATTTCGAATTCTGGTGTGATTTTCAATTCTAACCTAAGCACCCTATTTATAGGAAAAGCTTAGGATGCCAAAGGAGACTAAATGAATAAAATAATATTATATTTTTTTTAAAATCTCGCCGCCTGGCTGCTAGACAATTCAACATTCAACAAAAAGTGGGGCCCACCATTTATTTAAAAAATATTTATTTTCCGAAACTTCAATAATTCATAACAAATAGCCCCTTCGTCAGAAAAGTACAAATTCTATGTCCTTTCATAGGAAATTTAATTCCCTACAACTTTGCAGAAGAAAGTTTTTCCAAATTCCCAACATAAATTATCCGAAATCCACCAACAGATGATTTTTCACACCAAAATACTGATAAAAATACATCAGCACTAATTCCTTCTTTAATATCCACAAAATAAATATTTCCTTATCATATAAATCAATAATTAATTATTCACAAATAATATTATAGAACTACAATATTGACAACCAGGTCGTTCCCAGGAAAGAGGGGGCCTTCCGATAAGGACTTCTCCTTACTGGCGCGCAATTAAATAACCCCTCCTAGACAGAACTTCCTTAGACATTATCAATAATGCTATCTAATAATATTATTCAAATAATATGAATTATTGAGTTGATAACGTGAAATACTGTGCAACAACAATTATTGAATCAATACTACAAAATATCAACTGTAGTCATTATTGAATCAATCATATAAAATAGCAACGTAGCAATTATTGAGTCAATAAAATATCAATGTAACAATTATTGAGTCAATAATATAAGATATCATCGTAGCAATTATTGAGTCAATAATATAAAATATTGAACAGTAATTACTGTAACAATAATTGAGCAAGTGCCTTCTCACGTAAGACTCAATAATTCAAAATACTGTGCAATACCGTGTGCTACTGCGCACCACCGCGTACTGTATTTTAACCACCGGGTATTTCAACAGTACTAACGGTAACAACTACGCCGTTATTTTATAAATAGGTTATTTCTGTCGCTTTCTATATCCGACAGTTATTCCGTTGTGGGGTCCACAAATAGCTGCGCCGTCGTACGAATATTCCCCGACAACAAGAATATTCCACGACCAAACGAATATTCCCCGACAACAACAATATTTTATAACCACTTGCTTATTTTGAAAAAAATTTACATATATCACCCTTAACTTTAAACTTTTATCAATTTAACCATTTACTAAATAGAAAAATTGAATACTTTTTTTTCATAAAATTCGGGGTCTTACAATCTCCCCTCCTTATGAAATTTCGTCCCCGAAATTTACGTACCTGGTATTTCAAAAAGTTGAGAATACCTTGCTTCCATTTCAGATTCCATCTTCCTTGTCATCATGATTTCTCCATTGCTCATTCTAGAATACTGCTTCAAAACAAGGTTAATTGACATATAACAATTGTCAATTTTTAAGTAAGAAAAGTCAGCTTAGGTAAGTCACACACTAGCGAAGTATATTATTCGTCCCTCCCCTCCTAGCTCTAGACTCCAATCTCCGCCAGCGACCATATCCCTAAGCTCTGATACCAAAATGTAACGCCCCCAAAATAGGTCCAAACCACCCAACCTATTCTGGGTCGCCACGAAATACACTCAACAAAAATTTTAAATACAAATCTTCAAATTCTAACTTTTAAACTGTCGTACAAAATACGACACAATTAAACTGTGAGTTTCAATACAAATACAGTGTCCATACTCCAAATCAATAATACGTTACAGAAAGGTACAGTCAATAACTGTTTTAGGAATTAAAATCTTTGGAAAATACTCAAGGAAACCTTCGTACATGGGAGGCCATGCATCCATGTTATAATAGATATCGTAGGACTCGAGAATTATCCTTGGTTGACCCAATAGACCCCAAAGAAAAACGAGAAGATTACTATCTTGTTCATTCCAATGGTGGGTCTTCTCTTGCCATATAATTATCTCTGTTGTCACAAACTGAGAATTATATTCTAACCGTACTCCAAGATTATATAGGTAGTGTTCATGGATATAATCAGCCAGTGGATGTGCACAACCCTGTCTTATAATAACACGACGTTGTATGTCATTAGACATCTTGTATGATCGTGACAAAACACCCTTCCAAAATTGGGTTCACCTCACCTAAGTCAGGTCACCAAAATCAACGGTTAAATGACGTATAAAATACGACATACTTATCTAAAATTTTCAACAAAATTATTTTCATACTGTTTGGTGAAAAACTTCAACAGTTATAGACCCTCGTTCTATTCTCCTGTTATTCCCGCTCGAGTCTGTTATACTCTTATTACCTGAAAGGAATTGTGAAGCAAAAGGGTGAGCACAAATAGCCCAGTAAAGAATATTATGACTAAAGATAATTAAATTATCAATAGTCTTCATCAGTGATAAATCAGAGATTTATAACATATGGTAGATGATAAAACTTTTCAACCATAGTTGTAGTGGAACGAGCAATCCATTAGAAGAGTCAAATAGACTATAATGTCTATTATCTTCTCCATGTTAAAAGTCCACCAATAATATTTCATCCCTATAACATCAATCAACAATTCCTGTCCACAATCATGTAAGTTCATGATCATAATTATCTTGATGAATTCCTCTTCGCACTCAGGACGAAGATAATTCACACCACCTGTCTTTACCTGAAACACCAAAGATCATGGTTATACCAAATCACAGTTCCTGTTCATAATCATGCTAATCAATTCATCTTTGCATTACAAGCCAAAGATATTCAACAATTAATCATTCATCTTTGCACTACAGGCCAAAGATATTCACAAGTCACCCGCTCATCTTTGCACTACAGACCAAAGATATTCATCAATAGTTCATCTTTGCACTACGGCCAAAGATATTCAACAACAGGCCATCTTTGCACTACATGCCAAAGATATTCATATCTCAAAAAAATATCGAATCATTTCAGAATTTATATAACAATAATTATAACCATGTTGATCACTTCACCTTTGCCCTTAAGCTAAAGATATTCAATTGTAAATTCAATGGTCATGAACATACCAGTCAACAATCCATCTTTGCACTACTGGCCAAAGAGAACCCATAGTCATGATCATACCACTAATCTACTCATCTTTACACTCAAGTCAAAGAGAAATTTCATCACCAGGATTATAAAAATGTTATATATGAGAATACGATCCAATTGTCAACATGATAACCAATTGTGGAGTAAAATTCAAGAATAAAGTTCAAAATATGAATCCGATCAAAGATAGGAACCTTAAAAGCAAACTTGGACAAATAGAAGAAAATTTAATTTTTCCGTGAATAGTGCCGTATACGTGAATAGTGCCGTATACGTGAATAGTACCGTATACGTGAATAGTGTCGTATACGTGAATAGTAACCCCGACATGAAAATGTACAAATTTCATCAGAAAAATCATACTTCGTGAATAGTACTCGCGAATAGTACCGTATTCGTAAATAGTGCCGTATACGTGAATAGTGTCGTATACGTGAATAGTAACCCCAACAGAAAAGGTAAAAATTTCATAATAAAATTCATACCAATATTTCGATGAAATGATATTGAAAGCAATAACATCATTTACGAAAAAAATAACATCCCTTACCATCCCTTACCTCAAAAGAACAGTACCTCTGACTGGAATATCGGATATAATATCGAAGGAAACTTGCACTGAATAGTAACTCTCAAAGTATTGAAATACTCACAAAAATACGCTCGATATTATAGAGAGAGAAAATTTCGAATTCTGGTGTGATTTTCAATTCTAACCTAAGCACCCTATTTATAGGAAAAGCTTAGGATGCCAAAGGAGACTAAATGAATAAAATAATATTATATTTTTTTTAAAATCTCGCCGCCTGGCTGCTAGACAATTCAACATTCAACAAAAAGTGGGGCCCACCATTTATTTAAAAAATATTTATTTTCCGAAACTTCAATAATTCATAACAAATAGCCCCTTCGTCAGAAAAGTACAAATTCTATGTCCTTTCATAGGAAATTTAATTCCCTACAACTTTGCAGAAGAAAGTTTTTCCAAATTCCCAACATAAATTATCCGAAATCCACCAACAGATGATTTTTCACACCAAAATACTGATAAAAATACATCAGCACTAATTCCTTCTTTAATATCCACAAAATAAATATTTCCTTATCATATAAATCAATAATTAATTATTCACAAATAATATTATAGAACTACAATATTGACAACCAGGTCGTTCCCAGGAAAGAGGGGGCCTTCCGATAAGGACTTCTCCTTACTGGCGCGCAATTAAATAACCCCTCCTAGACAGAACTTCCTTAGACATTATCAATAATGCTATCTAATAATATTATTCAAATAATATGAATTATTGAGTTGATAACGTGAAATACTGTGCAACAACAATTATTGAATCAATACTACAAAATATCAACTGTAGTCATTATTGAATCAATCATATAAAATAGCAACGTAGCAATTATTGAGTCAATAAAATATCAATGTAACAATTATTGAGTCAATAATATAAGATATCATCGTAGCAATTATTGAGTCAATAATATAAAATATTGAACAGTAATTACTGTAACAATAATTGAGCAAGTGCCTTCTCACGTAAGACTCAATAATTCAAAATACTGTGCAATACCGTGTGCTACTGCGCACCACCGCGTACTGTATTTTAACCACCGGGTATTTCAACAGTACTAACGGTAACAACTACGCCGTTATTTTATAAAAAGGTTATTTCTGTCGCTTTCTATATCCGACAGTTATTCCGTTGTGGGGTCCACAAATAGCTGCGCCGTCGTACGAATATTCCCCGACAACAAGAATATTCCACGACCAAACGAATATTCCCCGACAACAAGAATATTTTATAACCACTTGCTTATTTTGAAAAAAATTTACATATATCACCCTTAACTTTAAACTTTTATCAATTTAACCATTTACTAAATAGAAAAATTGAATACTTTTTTTTCATAAAATTCGGGGTCTTACATTAAGCTTTTATCTTTAATACATAGTCCTATCATCAATAAAATTAAAATTTTAATTAGAATAATACAACTTAACACATAATACTGCTTAAACATGTTGTCACATAATCATATCAGTCATTGAAACACACAAGAACGTATACCTAGTCAAACTATATCGATTTGGTTTGAGTTCGGTATCGTTTCGTCATCCCGATTGCATTATCGGATAATTAACGAATTTATTTCTATTTAAAATGTTGTTCAAGAACTTCAATATTATATTAGATAATTTAATTATCATTTATAATATCTATCCAAACGTTAAAATTATTTATAATGATTTTTTCAAACACTTATATTATTTTTAATGATTTAATTGCTAAATAATTTCATTATTATTAATATTTAAATAATTTAAAATATTAATGAACTTCATGTCAACACTTTAAAAGTTATTTATTATAACCTGAAAATATTTTTAAAACTTTAATATTACCTTTAAATAATTTTTAAGACATTAAAATTATTTTTAAATAATTATCATTAATATTAAAATATTAATGTATTTCATTCCCAAATATTAAAAGTTATTTATTATAACTTAAAACATTTTTAAAATATTATAATTACTTTCAAATGATTTTTAAAGTATTAAAATTATTTTTAAATAATTATCGTTAATATTAAAATATTAATGTGATTCATATCAAAATATTAAAAGTTATTTATTATAATTTAAAATATTTTTAAAACATTTATTTTACCTTTAAATGATTTATAAAGCATTAAAATTATTTTTAAATAATTTATGTAGTATAATTATTAAATAAATTTATTATCATTAATAATAAAATATTAATAAAATTCTTATCAAAATATTATAAGTTATTTATTATAACTTAAAATACTTTTTAAAACTTTAATATTATTTTTAAAATATTAAAACAATTTTTAACTAATTTATTTAATATAATTATTAAATAATATTATTATCATTAAAATTAAAATAGTAATGACATTTATATCAAAATATTAAAAGTCATTTATTATAACTTAAAATATTTTTTTAATACTTTAATATCATTTAAAATGATTTTTAATATATTAAAATCATTTTTAACTTATTTATTTAATACAATTATTAAATAAATTTAATATTATTAATATTTAATTAAATTAAAATATTAATGAAATTTATGTCAAAATATTAAAAGTTAATTTTTATAACTTAAAATAATTTTTAATATTATTTTATGAATTTTTAATAATTAATTTTTATTTATTTTAATTAATTTAATTAATATAATTATTTTCAAAAATCTGTCCGTCGCTAAAGGAATATCGCGACGGAAAGTGTCGCTATATGTATTTTTGAGCCCTCAAGAACAACCCTTAGGTACCTAGTTTGACCGCATGTAATTCTTTGTTCATGATGTTTCTGGACATGAGAGTACTTCAGTGGTGTTCTACTTATGTAATACTACAAGTGTATAACAATTTCTGGGTCTAACTATAACATATAAAGAAGATATAAGAGATCAAACTAGCTGTCAGAGCTGTTCTTCATTTTCTGGAATTTCAGAAAATGAAAACAGTGCGAGGGGTCAATTTGTGGCTTTAATAACTTAGATTCTAGGCTATGTTTGTGTGTTAAAGTGCTACACTTGTGTAGTATGTATGTCAATATATAAATATAATACACTTATGTAGCTTAACAACATCACAGAAGCAATATCTAACTTGGTCAAAGTACATGTCAGAAGTTCTTGAATTTTCTGAAATTTTCAGAAATTCATATTTTCAGTTTGGTCAACCCATATTTGACCATGAATAACTTTCAATCTACACATGCTATGATCATGATTCCACTTTCAGAATACTAACATCATGGCATAGAACACATATAAACACATAAACACAACATATCATAAATAGATTGAGATCTATATGCCCCGACTTTGGGCTGTCAGTCAAGATTTTTAAGTTTTTCTAATTTTCAAAAATTTTAATTTTCGTGAATCTAGATGTTATGTAAATGTTATTTATCAACCCTGATCACTTATTAACATATCATAGCACATATATTAACACTTAAATATAACATCTAACGAAAAATTAAAGATCTAGCTTGGTTAGGGTTTTATACCTTTTCTTGAGCAATCTTTTGATTTCTGATCTTTGATCTGTTATGGGTTAGTGTATGCGATGTTCTTGGCTGATATTTGGAACAAGTTTAAGAGAAAATTCGTGGGTCTAGAGAGAGAATGAGTCTTGACTTTTGTAAGTGAAAAATAATTGAAGTTTCTTTACTTTTTCTTTCTTTTGCTTTGCTATCCTTTGATTCATTGAATCTGATCAGCTAGGTGTCATGTAAAGGCTGAAACACTTGATTTGCAACATGTGCCAAATCTTAGATATGCTAAGTCATTGGATTATAGCAAGATTTACAAGCAAGCTCACTTAAATAAATCAAAAAAATGGTATTTTTTTAAACTAACAAAATAATTTAAGGGCATTCTTGTCCATGGTGCATGACTCTAGGGTTTAACTGTGACACCCCCAAATTCGGGTACTTCAATTCCACAGGATTTGGTATTCACTGTTCAAATATCATCTATCTAACTACCCATAATAAATGCAAACCATGCAATAAATAGAAATAAATCCTCTCCTTATGGGGTTACAACATCTGAATATAAATACAATTTCAGGTCAAACTAACCTTAAACATCTATGTGGAAACATAAACAAACAACTAGTCTTACACAACTTTAACATAAGTCTGAAACATAAACATATAAAATAAACAATAAGTCTTCATCACTTGTTGACCTTGCCCTTGCCTTTGCTAGTAGAAGGCTCGTCGGTCCTTTCGCTCTTAACTGCAATGTTATTATAACGCAAGAGTGAGCACGATTGCCCACAAGTGTAATCGATATAGCAATAATATAATAACATGCGAGTGAATCAAAGACATCTGAATAAAGAAAACTCGATTTTTGACTCAAGAATGAATAACAAGAATCAAAAGAACATCTGAGGGTAATACGACCTCGAACTATGTCCTAGGTTGTAAAGTGTTTATACTTTAAACCTTTAATAGTCATAAGACTATGGACTCTACTTCTTGTACTTAGGAGGATCAGCCCTTAGTACCATATTGTGCACAATATCTCAACGCTAAAGCGTAAATAATCCCTTACACAAGGTTATTCATCTTAGTTTTGACATCAGAGTCCGCACCAAAGGAAGTTTGGTTTGGATAAGCTCAGTAACAATTCTAGAATTTAGAACGTTCATCGACTATAGACTGGTCGAATCAATAATGGTTTGCTAGTTCTATAAGGCTCAACAATAACATCGATATTCAACTTGAATAATAAATCTCAAGAGTACACAATCAAATAAGTATTGTATAACTGAATCATGCTTTAAAAGAGTTATAATATAAAATTTTGAACTTGAACAATTAAGAACAAGAGCTTGCTCGATATAGAACACAAGTCTAATACTTGATAAATGAATAACTTAGAATTTAAGGAACTTGCTTAATCACAATAAGTTAGGGATAAGATACTTGCCTCTTACACTAGCTACAAGTTATAATAAATGTTCGTCAATTATCCCTACATGTACCAATGAAATAGCAATACCGATTAGCTATACTGTCATTAACTTTATAGGTTTAATTCTCCATCTTAGTCACGTTATAACCTTTAACTCTTACAAACATTGAGTTTCAATCATTATATAACTTATTAAGTAAATACTTAAATTCCCCATTATTGTATTACAATGCATTACAATTTGTTGTTGCGTCTTATAATATCATGTGTAATAGGTTAGGTAGGTAACATATCATGGCCTGTAACTTTTTAAAAGAGAAAACAAACTGTCACTGCTTAGGGCCGGCGCAGCTGCGCTACCCCAAGTCTTGGCACCGGCGCAGCTGCGCTGTGCTTGACTTCAGAACCCACCCGACGCAGTTGCTCAGTCTTTGCTCTTGGTACCGGCGCAGCTGCGCCAATACGCAGACAGAGACTGCAGCAGCTTCAGCCCTGTTACGACCCAACACTCCAAATTTTCCAATTTCAACAGAAACTCACATACATAAAGGCTAGAATTTTGCTAACAACAACACCAAGCATGCATTTCGTGATTCTACTAATATAAACATTATATGAAATCCATCTTTAAGAATAAATTCATGTTTTTACTAATTCCTTCATATTTCAACTCATTTAGTGAATTCAATCACCAGGACTTTATTTCTTAACCAATTTACACCATTTCGATTGCACCTTTTTCAAAATTCGACATACTAACATATTCTGAAATCAATTTAAGTTAAATAAACGAGTAAAACACATATATTTTGTACATAAGGGTTATATATACGTGTTCTTCATATTTTCATACACTGAGACTTTTAATAACCCAATCAAAACATAATTACATGAATTTAATCACTGTAAATCATGCATATATGGTTTAGAGCATGTTATGAACATCAACTAATATATCTATATAGCCATATAATGAACAAATGTCAATTTTCCTATTTACAGAGAACTTTTTTAAAAACACGTAAATGGAAAAACTCTATAATTTTTAAAAACCCAATTAAGGCCTAATTGCATGAATTCAATTATTTTAAATCATTTATAGCAAATATAAAACATGTTATAATCATATAATAACACATATATAATTACATCTTAAGTATTCATCACCAAAATCACACACAGAGGGTTTGAAATTGGGTTTGTTGAAAAGTATAAACTAACGTAATTAAAACTTGGGATGAAGAATTATACCCTTGATAACTCTGTTTGAGGATGATATGAACTTTAATTCTTCAATCTCTTCTCTAATCAATTCTTCTCTCAATTTTCTCTCCTAATCTGTCAAAGTTCTCTAATGTTTGTAATATGAAATATAAGACTGATGTATAAGATATATGTATAGCATAATACGTATAATGTGTATAGTGGGTGAGCGGTCGTCGGTTAGTCCCATAGTGGGTTAACTGACCAACTCCCCTTAAGGCCATGCTTGGTTTCTCCCATCACTCTCCTTTCCCTTTAATTTAATTAACTTATTATAGTATAGTTTAATAATGTCACACTTTTAATTAATCAATTAATCTTATTTAAATCAATTAAATAAAATAGCATGATTCCACAATAATTTACATAGTTATATAATTAAAATTCTTATTTATTAATTATGTCAAATCATTAAATCTCTAATTAATTATTAAATTAATTAGAATAATATTATGCTTATTAATTAATTCATTAAATCAAATAAGCTCAATTAAATACATACTTTGAATAATAAAATTTATCACATTAATTTAATCAATGTAACACATATAATTAAATTAATCTACCACAAATTCATCAATTAATTATTTAACTCAATAATTAAATCATCAAAAATATTTATTTAATTCAATAAATATTCACATTAAATTACAAAAATCTCGTTCGTCACATTAACCCTTAGGGTTTGCCAAATAATTCCTAGGGTTTAGAAAATTACTTAGGAATTAAATAAAAATTTAATTAAAACACACTAATTTAAAAATTAGTGTTTTTTTAGAAATTAGGGTATTTTTTAAAAATTAAGTTTTTTTTTGCTATAATTAGTGTTTCTAAATTTTTAAATTAGGGTTTTCTAATCTTTACCCTTAATCACTTAATATACACACTTTCATTTAAATACAAACATATTAAATACTATGTTTAATATTTAAACAAAATAAATAAATAAATAAATTCTTAACATATATTCATATAATTATGTTAATTATCATAATTATATATAAAATTCATAATCATAACTTGTATTAATATACTTACATATATTTGAATACAAATATAATTAATAATTATATTTAATATCCAAATTCCTTAAAAAAATAATTTCTTATTATTTATAACATAAATACACTTTCCTTTTTAAATATAATTATACAATAATTGTATTAATTCATGAAATTTCATAACATAGATCAAAATTTAGGGTTTTGACCTATAATCATACTTTACCTAATATACCATTATTAGTTAAGTTAAAATAATTAACTTAACTAATCTTGATAAATTCATATAATAAAATAATTATTATAATAATTCTAAGAATTACTTCATATATTATTTAAATAATATATTAATCATATTTTCATGGAAAATAAATAATAAAATATTTTTACTGTCAAAATTAATTTATTATAAGAACATAATTTATAATAATCAACCATTTATTTCTCGAAAAATTTATTTAAAATCATTCATGCAATAATTAAATATATATTTATCACATATATACATATTCTTTATCGTACACATATTCCCACCTTTATTTTGATAGAAATAATATAAAAAAAAATTATACACAAAATTTCTTATTTAATTATATAAAAATATTGGGTTATTACAGCGCCAGTTTTATTCGTTAAGAAGAAGGATGGATCGATGCGTCTTTGCATTTATTATAGGGAATTGAATAAAGTTACGATCAAGAATAGGTATCCCTTACCTAGGATCGACGACTTATTTGAGCAACTGAAGGGTGCTAAATACTTCTCGAAAATCGATTTGAGAAGCGGGTATCATCAACTGAAGATGAGAAGGAAAGATATACCGAAAACGGCTTTTAGGACTCGGTATGGTCATTATGTCATTTGGTTTAACGAATGCCCCAGCTGCATTTATGGACCTAATGAACAGGGTGTTTAAGCCATTTCTGGACAAGTTCGTAGTGGTGTTCATAGATGACATCCTGGTTTACTATAAGACCGAGGAGGAACACACAGAACATTTAAGGCTGACCTTAGAATAGCTGAGACGAGAGAAGCTTTATGCAAAATTCTCGAAGTACGAATTCTGGTTGGAAGTTGTACAATTTCTTGGCCACGTGATCGACAAGGATGGGATTTTGGTAGATTCGTCAAAGGTTGAGGCTGTAATAAATTGGGATCAGTCGAAGACGCCGTCTAAAGTTAGTATTTTCTTGGGATTGGCAGGTTATTACAGAAGATTTATCCAAGACTTTTCCAAGATCGCAACTCCGTTGACGAATTTGACTCGTAAAACAGTCAAGTTTGTTTGGACAGAAAAGTGTGAGGAAAGTTTTCAGGAACTAAAGAAGAGGTTAAGTACGACACCTGTGTTATCTTTACTACATAGTACGAGAAATTTTATAGTATACAGTGATGCCTCACATAAGGGATTAGGCTATGTGCTGATGCAAAATGGCAAAGTCCTTGCCTATTTATCACGTCAGCTGAAGGATTACGAGAAATGGGTATCCAACTCATAATTTAGAATTGGCGGCAGTAGTGTTTGCTCTAAAGATATGGACACACTACCTATATGGAGAAAAGTGTGAGATATACAAGGATCACAAAAGTTTGAAATATATCTTTACACAAAAGGATTTAAACATGCGCCAAAGAAGATGGTTGGAACTAATCAAGGACTACGACTGCGAGATACTTTACCATCCGAGTAAAGCTAACGTCGTCGCCGACGCCTTGAGCAGAAAAGGTCGGGAGAAGCTGAATATGTTAACTGATCAGGAACAGTTAATAGAACAGATGGCTAAATTAAAGCTAAAAGTGAAGTGTCCGAAGGAGTCGAATGAGATGTTGTTTCAAGTAACTATTGGTTCTACTCTGGTAGATAAGGTGAAAGAAGCACAACTTCACGATGAGGAATACGAGAAGATTCGGAAGAGGATAACCGATGGCGAAGAGTTCAAGTTCAAGATCGATAACGAGGGACTGTTACGATTTGAAGGGAGAATCTGGGTACCTCTAGTACCAGATGTCAAAGAGGAGATTTTGAGCGAATCTCACAATTTGAGATATTCTATTCACCCTGGGAGTAAGAAGATGTACCAGGATCTCAGGCACCATTTCTAGTGGCTGAATATGAAGAGGGATGTTGCTGAATGCGTTACAAAATGCTTGACGTGCCAGAAAGTTAAGACAGAACACCAGAGACCAAGTGGACTGCTACAACCGTTCGAAATTCCAAAGTGGAAGTGGGAGCACATCACGATGGATTTCGTGGTTGGTCTTCCAACGACTCAGAAAGGTTTTGATGCGATATGGGTTATAATGGATCGGCTGACAAAGTCAGCCCACTTTCTACCAATCAGAATTAAGTACAACTTAGAACAGTTAGCGAAGCTGTACGTCAAGGAAGTTATATCTCGACACGGTGCTTCGGTGTCGATTGTGTCCGACAGAGATCCACGTTTTACGTTAAATTTCTGGAAATGTTTGCAAGAGTGTATGGGAACACAATTGCGAATGAGTACGGCGTATCATCCTCAGACTGATGGCCAGAGCGAGAGAACGATTCAGACGCTTGAGGATATGCTGAGAGCTTACGTTATGGATTTCAAGGGAAGTTGGGATGATCATCTACCGTTGGTTTAGGGAGACCTTCTTATGGTTTCATTTGGTTCCCTAAAATTGTCAAAGAAGGAGGTGATTAGGAGTCCTATAACTTTGTTCTAGTTTGATTAGCATCAAAAAGAACAATCCTATGACTATCGCGTTCAAAATGATGCATACATCTCACACAAGTCTTCATATAAGGAGGCTTCTTATTATTTCATTGGTTCTCTGGAATTATCAGAGAAGTAGGTGATTAGGAGTCCTTTTACTTTGTTCTAATTTCATTAGCATTAAAATGAGCAATCCCATGACTATCGCGTTAAAAACGATGCGTAAAACTCACCTAAGTCCTGATTTAGGGAGACCTTCGTATTGTTTCATTGGTTTTCTCAAATTATCAAAGAAAGATGTGACTATGAGTCATATCACTTCGTTCTAGTTTGATTAGCATCAAAAGGAGCAATTCTATCACTAGTGCCTTCTAAACGATCCGTACATCTCACACAAGTCTTCATTTAGGGACACCTTATTATTTTTTTCATTAGTTCTCTCAAATTGTCAAAATATAGATGATTATGAGTCCTATTACTTCGTTCTAGCTGAAATTAGAATCAAAAGAAGTAATCCCATCACTATCGTGTCCAAAACGATGAGTAGACCTCACACAAGTCTTTATTTAGGGAGACCTTCATATTGTTTCATTGGTTGTTTCAAATTTACAACGAAAGAGGTGATTAAGAGTTGTATTATTTCGTTCTAGTTTGATTAGCGTTAAAAAGAGAAACCCATGACTATCGCGTTCAAAACCATGCGTACATCTCACACAAGTCTTCATTTAGGGATACCTTCTTATTGTTTCATTGATTCTCTAAAATTGTCAAAGAAAGAGGTGATTATGAGTCCTATAACTTCGTTCTAGTTTGATTAGTATCAAAAGGAGCAATCCCATGACTATCGCATTAAAAATGATGCGTACATCTCACACAAGTCTTGATTTAGAGAGACCTTCTTATTATTTTATTGGTCCTCTCAAATTGTCAAAGAAAGATGTGATTATGAGTCCTATGACTTCGGTATAGTTTGATTAGCATCAAAGGAGCAATCCTATCACTAGTATCTTCAAAATGATTCGCACATATCACACAAGTCTTCATTTAAGGAGACCTTCTTATTGTTTCATTACTTCTCTCAAATTGTCAAAATATAGGTTATTATGAGTCCTATTACTTCGTTCTAGTTAAAATTAGCATCAAAAGGAGAAATCCCATCACTATCGCATTCAAAATGATACGTAGAACTCACACAAGTCTTCATTTAGGAAGACCTTCTTACGGTTTCATTTGGTTCCCTAAATTTGTCAAAGAAGGAGGTGATTAGGAATCATATAACTTCGTTCTAGTTTGATTAGCATCAAAAAGAACAATCCCATGACTATCGCGTTCAAAATAATGCGTACATCTCACACAAGTCTTCGTATAAGGAGGCTTCTTATTATTTCATTGGTTCTCTAGAATAGTCAGAGAAGTAGGTGATTAGGAGTCCTTTTACTTTGTTTTAATTTCATTAGCATTAAAAGGGGCAATCCCATGACAATCGCGTTAAAAACGATGCGTACAACTCACCTAAGTCTTGATTTAGGGAGACCTTCGTATTGTTACATTGCTTCTCTCAAATTGTCAGAGAAAGATGTGATTATGAGTCCTATCACTTCGTTCTAGTTTGATTAGCATCAAAAGGAGCAATTCTATCACTAGTGCCTTCAAAACGATCTGTACATCTCACACAAGTCTTCATTTAGGGACACCTTATTATTTTTTTCATTAGTGAATTGTCAAAATAAAGATGATTATGAGTCCTATTAATTCGTTCTAGTTGAAATTAGCATCAAAAGGAGCAATCCCATCACTATTTTGTCCAAAACGATGCGTAGATCTCACACAAGTCTTTCTTTAGGGAGACCTTCATATTGTTTCATTGGTTGTTTCAAATTTACAAAGAAAGAGGTGATTAAGAGTTGTATTATTTCGTTCTAGTTTGATTAGCGTCAAAAAGAGAAACCCATGACTATCGCGTTAAGAACGATGCGTACATCTCACACAAGTATTGATTTAGGGAGACCTTATTATTTCATTGGTTCTCTCAAATTGTCAAAGAAAGAGGTGATTATGAGTCCTATGACTTTGTTCTAGTTTTATTAACATCAAAAGGAGCAATCCACTAGTGCCTTCAAAACGATTCGTACATCTCACACAAGTCTTCATTTAGGGACATTTTCTTTTTTTTTTCATTACTTCTTTCAAATTGTCAAAATATAGGTGATTATGAGTCCTATTACTTCGTTCTAGTTGAAATTAGCATCAAAAGGAGCAATCCCATCACTATCATGTCCAAAACGATGCGTAGATCTCACACAAGTCTTTATTTAGGGAGACCTTCATATTGTATCATTGGTTGTTTCAACTTTACAAAGAAAGAGGTTATTAAGAGTTGTATTATTTCGTTCTAGTTTGATTAGCATCAAAAAAAGAAACCCATGACTATCGCGTTCAAAACCATACGTACATCTCACACAAGTCTCGATTTATAAAGATCTTCTTATTATTTCATTGATTCTCTAAAATTGTCAATGAAAAAGAGGTGATTAGAAGTCCTATAACTTCGTTCTAGTTTGGTTAGTATCAAAAGAAGCAATCCCATGACTATCGCATTCAAAACAATGTAATGTTGGGTTTGTATGTAACGCAATCATGCAATCAAATCACATAAATAGGGCGGAAGCGTAAAAACTAGGTTTTCAAAATTTATACAAACCCATAACCATGATCATGCTTTGTGCTTGTTATCAATAACAGAAAAGAGAGAACATGGAATTATACCTTTGAAGATCTAAGCTTCCTCAGGTACAAGTTCTACTCCTTTGATTCCTTTGATTCCTCTGATAGTGGCTCCTTCCCTTGAATAATGTCAGCCACCCAAATGTTTGGCCTCTAACGGTGATCCACCAAGGAAGATGAAGAACTCAAGAAGATGGGTTATTGGCTTAACCCTTGTTTCTATCTCTATAGAATATGTGTACTCCCAACTCTTGAAAAATTTCACATGTCCCTTATTTCTGATATAAGACTCTCTTATATAGATATTAGGTTAACCCTCCTAATCCAATTAGAATAGGGTTTTATTTAATTAATTAATTAAATACTTTTAATTAATTTATATCCTAATCTTTATTAGGATTGAGAGAGAGTACTGATATTATATTAATTCCTAAACTCCTTTAAAATTAAAATAATAATAATAATAATAATATTAATAAGACTCCTCTTATTAATTTATATTTAATATTTCTAAAATATTAAATAATAAACATTAAGCTATTTAATTTATTCTATCATCATAGATTAAATTAATTATACTTAATGCATTATTACTATCATGCCATTTTCTTCTTAAATAATTCTTCTTCCTTTTATGGTGTGACCCTTTAGGTTCTCCATATTAAACCGGCTGTGAATAAATCAATTAGAACAATTCTAATCTTATTTAAATAAATAAATTAAACTAATAATCTATTTAAATAAATAACATTTATTCTACAATAGGGATAAGCCTCCCTAGCGATCAACGACTTTCCAGATAATATAGATTTCAACATTAATCATAAAAGAACCTGTGAGTTAATAGTTACTGTACAATTCAATCCTTCCACCATACAATGTCCCAATTAAATATAAGACATGGATTTACTGTCAAGTCTTAATTTATTTAATCATATGTATTTCGATTAGAAAATGCACAACTCCAAATAATGCAAATTAGAAACCTCTTTCTAATTTCATTCTACCTTGGCCAAGGATTCCTGGGTTGTCATTTAACGAATCACATAGGACATATCTCCTCTTTTACTAGAGGTGGTAGATTCTTTATTGATCATTCATTATCTCCATATGTAACTTATTACACCCAAGCATACCCTATATATGCCTTAAAAGGTCTTAAGGAATTAGTCAAAGTATAATTTGTTACATACAAGATACTATGATGATCTCAAGTCCAAGGATCACATGTACTACTATCACATTAGGAATTCCTATTGACAGGCGAGTAAAACTCCATTAGGTATTCCATAGCGAGTCACGTTCAGTGAACTTATTCTCCAATAAGCACCTACATACTTGCTTTAGTGTCTCCACACAAATGACCATGAGATCAGTCATCCTCATCCAATGAGCAAGCAACATATGTACCAATCTATCCGGATTTACTAATCCCCTTTATTAGTAATCCCACGATTGGGAACTATTTTAGTTTTAAAGCTTTCTAAGAATTTAGATCTCATTAGCATGATCAACATCATGATTCTAAAAGCATTGCTTAAAACTATGGGTTATTTACATATTATAAAAACAGCACCATGTAGATAATTAAATGCCTTTAATAAATAAATATTTTATTAATAAATAAATAAGATTGTTTATAAAGTATGTGTTTTATCATCATACATGATTGGCTTGTATGCACACTACTATCAATCTCCCACTTGCACTAAAGCCAATCGCCATGGTATCTCATACCCATCTTCTCTAAGTGACGATCAAACTGCTGTTGTGTTAAAGCTTTAGTAAATGGATCTGTAATGTTGTCTTGAGAGTCTACACGCTCCAAGGTGACGTCTCCTCTTTCAATGATCTCCTTGATCAAGTGAAATCGCCGCAACACGTGTTTAGATTTCTGATGAGACCTGGGTTCCTTAGCTTGTGCAACCGCTTCGGTGTTGTCACAGTATACGGGAACTGCTTCTCCAATGCTAGGAACCACACCAAGTTCAGTTATGAACTTCTTCATCCAAGGAGCTTCCTTTGCAGCTTCACTTGCAGCTATATACTCTGCCTCTGTCACTGAATCAGCAACCGTTTGCTGCTTGGAACTCTTCCAACTCACTGCACCTCCGTTCAAGGTAAACACATACCCTGAAACAGATTTACTGTCATCTTGGCCTGTTTGAAAACTTGAGTCCGTGAATCCCTCGAGTTTTAATTCAGACCCACCGTAGACAAGAAAAATATCTTTAGTCCTTCTCAAGTACTTTAGGATATTTTTCACTGCCTTCCAGTGCTCTTCTCCTGGATTCGACTGGTATCTGCTTGTTACACTAAGTGCGTGAGCAACATCCGGTCTAGTACATATCATACCGTACATGATAGATCCTATTGCAGAAGCATAAGGGATCTTACTCATACGGTCTCTCTCCTCAGGTGTCTTTGGGGCCTATTTCTTGGAGAGATTTATTCCATGGCTCATCGGCATGAGACCTCTTTTGGAATCTTCCATGCTAAACCTCTTTAGCATCGTATCAATGTACGTTCCTTGGGATAAGCCGAGCATCCTTTTAGATCTATCTCTACAGATCTTTATCCCCAAAATATAGGATGCTTCACCCAAGTCCTTCATGGAGAAGTTTTTAGATAACCAGATTTTAATGGATTGTAACACAGGAATGTCATTCCCTATCAGTAATATATCATCAACATATAATACAAGGAATGATACTGCGCTCCCACTAACCTTCTTGTATACACATGGTTCATCCTCGTTTTTGATAAAATCAAACTCTTTGATTGTCTCATCAAAACGAATGTTCCATCTACGAGAAGCTTGCTTCAATCCATAAATGGATCGTTGCAGCTTACAGACTTGATTTGTTCCAACCTTTGAAACAAATCCCTCTGGCTGTGCCATATACACATCCTCCTCAAGTTTCCCATTGAGGAAGGCCGTTTTCATGTCCATCTGCCAGATCTCATAGTCGTTATAAGCTGCAATCGCAAGCAAAATCCGAATGGACTTGAGCATAGCTACTGGTGAGAAGGTTTCATCATAGTCAACTCCTTGTCTTTGTTTGAAACCTTTTGCAACCAGTCGGGCCTTATAGGTCTCTACCTTGCCGTCCGCTCCAGTCTTTCTTTTAAAGACCCATTTACACCCAATAGGCTTAATGCCTTCAGGTGGTGAAATCAAAGTCCATACTTTGTTTTCATACATGGAGTCCATTTCAGATTTCATGGCTTCAAGCCATTTCCCTGAGTCTTTATTACTCATAGCCTGTTCGTAATTCAATGGATCATCATCATTCATGATGTGTACCTCATCGTCATCCTCTATAACGAATCCATACCTCTCAGGTATCTTCGGTATTCTTCTAGATTTACGAACATGGTGTGGTACAGTAGGTTCTTCTACTTGGTTAGGTACCTGACTTTGGTCCGTGGTAACTTGTGGTTCTTGAACTTCTTCAAGATATATCTTACTCCCACTGACCCCTTCATGGATAAACTCTTTCTCCAAGAAGGTAGCATGTTTCGCAACAAACACCTTTTGATCAATTAGATGATAGAAATAATACCCTACAGTTACTTTAGGGTATCCCACAAATCTACACTAACAGTTATTGAATTCATATATCAAATAGGAACTGAAAGACTTGCCTGATTCGTAGTTTAACAACTACGACTTAACTGCTTAAAGCTATCTGCACTTCGTGTATTCCTACACAGTTATATAATCATGGATTTACATCCATCAGTCATACATTTCATATGCTCTTAATAGAATAACAATTCGTATATCGTTTTCTAATCTTGGTTTTGTTTCACTCTATCTTAGGATAACCACGATGTTACAACATCATACCTTCATACTTATTCTATAGAAACCATTCTATTTCGGTCCTTAGGGTCCTTAAGGAAAATAACTTAGGACCAGACAGTTAACAAACTGTTCTTGGCAGCTCTGCAACACGGCGCGGCCGCGCGGCAATTAAGCTTGGGAGTGGCGCGGCCGCGCGACTCCCTGCCAAAACCAGAACTTAGATTTCATAAACTTAGTTTGGTCCTAACATATCATGCATTCTGATATATATTATACACACACATTAAGTAGGCATGCTCGTGCTTATACTACACATGTATACTTAATCACATAGTCTATGCTTTTGAAATTTATTTCTCGAATATGCGTGCATAGGTGAAATCCATGTTTCATCACATGATGTTTATGTCAACATGTCTATAGGCATAATGAATCCTAATATACATGCTCGTATGATCATAATATAACTCACTCCGTGTTTGATGCTATCATCTTATACATTCTAAACTTTTCATAAAAATCGCTTTAAGTCAACAAAGGTAACTAAGTATATGCAAAGTACCTCGTAGTCATGACTCTCACGTATTAGAACACATATATAAGTCGTCTATACATGCTCAATGATCAGAACGTGGACATCCTATATATACGTCCAAAAACTCTAAGTTTGTCTTTTGAAATCATTTTTAATTTAAACAATGTGTTCTAGTGTATGCTCAATACCTTCGACTCACATATCATGCATATCTAAACCATATAATCATGCTTAAAAAGTCAGAATATAAACATGACTTAAATACGCCAAAATTCATTTATAAAACCTTAAGTTTTCATTAAAAACTCCACTACAACAAGGTATAATTGTTTACTATTAGCCAAGGTAATTAATCAACAACTACCTTCATACCCATTGATACACATAACCAAGACACTTACACATGTCTCAAAAGTCCGACTCAAAGAACACAAAATTCGTCAAGTCTCATTTTCAAAACTTTACGTTTTCTTTTAGAAAATTATGTTAAACCAACTAATACAACTCACTATGTGCATGACAACCTTAGTACACATGTCAGACCCCTTTATGAAATTATTAGAGCCTAACTAGTATGCTTAACCAACCAGAAAACACAAAATCACCAAGAGTTTCTGCAGAGGGCGCGGCCGCGCCCCATTTGTACTAGGGAGACGCGCGGCCGAGCGTCCCCGTTTCCAGACCAGAAACTTTACTGCTAAAACATAGCTTCAACTAATCCTTTTCTTACTTCATGTAACAAGCTTGAAAGCCATCATATTGTATTTATAACATATATTTAGACTCTACTTAACATGTTAACATCATCTTACATATCAATTCTCCACTAATTCATGAAATCTCTTATGAATTTATAAACTCACAACTAAGAATTTAAAGTAAGAGTTATACCTCTTGGAGCTTTGAATTACTAAGCTTGCTTCCCAAATCAGTTTTCTCACATAACTCTCATCACCATATTCTCTATATCAACTTAGCAATTATTTAGCAACTTCAATTTGTGAATATGAAGCTTCAATTTATAGAGAATTTATGGACCAAATTTGGTTCTTGCACATTGAATCAAACCAATGGGTTGATCAAAGACATGGAGGTTAACAAGAGGTTAGTAAGGAGTTGGTGAAATCCATCATCAATCCCACACCCCTCACAATCATCACACTCATTGCTAGCTAGGAAGTTGAGAGATGAAGGAGATAGGCTAGCCTTAGCCATTCACGTGAAAGAGAAGTTGGGCACTCATTGTGAGACAAATAATCTAACTCAGCAATAACAATTAGCAAATGTAATTCCACACTTGGTTACACACCTCTATATATAATATATACACTTAGGTTATATAATATATACATATATACACATTCATACATATAGCTTAGGTTATGAATGAATTGTAAATAAAATCTCTAATTGCAATGTATCATATATCATCCATATATATCTCATCTTACCGGATATAATTCTATCGGGTATTATCACATTACATTGTTTCCTTTATTATTAAATTTTATTAATTTAATAATTATTTATAATATATCCATGATATATTATTTTATTGTATACTCATATTTTAAATATACACTACTACATATAATCATGTACCTCATGTACATAGGTTAAGCTAATATTCTAATTGGACTAAATATAATATGGTTGGGTACTATCATCCCACCATTTTTCATAAAATTATTATCACAAATATACTCAAATATTATAATGATAATTAATATCAACCATACATTTTCTTCTAATACTTCCAATTAAATCCCCTTGATTTAACTTCATTATTTATGCCACACAAGGCATAATTATGTGAACTTAGTACTTAATAGTCCACAAGTTTATAATAATATAATCTCCTAAGATAATATTATACTCAATGTTACATCTTATAATATGTTCATAAAGTAATACCATTACATTACTAATTTACATGTTCTCTATTATAATCAATCTATTACCCTCCTATGGGTAATACCCAATGGTCAAAGAGGAGTTGGTGGCTAATTCCACCAACTACTACTATTCATGGTCCTTCCTCATCATTACACCTTATAACATGCTCATGGTGTAATTACATTTCTTATTATATGCTTTCTTAGCAACAATGTAGTAATTGAATTAACAAACTCTACACACCAATGTATTGCATCTATTCATTATCAAGCTATTATTCTCCTATGGTTATTACCCAAAGGGCAAAAGGGAAGTTGGTGGCTAACTCCCACCAACTACCACTATTCATGAACCCTAACCACTTGATTGACCATTATTGTTCTCACATGGACTAATTTGCAAGCTTATATCTAATAACTTAATGTTATTACCATATGATATGATAGGGTCACACATACACCCAATCATATAATCCATGTACATTTGACAATACCGAATATATTTTAATTGAGTAGTGTCACACCCCATTATTGTAACTTTATTATTACACTTAATCATATAGTTTCCTATATTATATAGTTTTCTTGAAGTGTCACACTTCATTCCATATTATATAGATGTAGCTACTATATAACTTATAATTACACATCATTGCACATAGGAATCTATTCACATAATAATAATAATTAATTCCATTAATTATTCATTCATTAATTTATTTAATGAATGTTTATTCCACCACTTTGCCACACTAGGCATATCTCACAAACTTAACTTAAGCTTATTATCACTCCCATCACACTTTAATATTCTTTTAATATAAGGTTTGTGTGACACATGCACTTTAATGCTAAATTATTTAGCTACCTTGAACAATTATATGTATAACCTTTACACTAGAATAATTAATATTTACTCTATTAATTATTATAAAATCTACGATAAAATAATAACTTAAGTTATTTAATATATTGAAATAACTTAGTTTTCTTTCATTAATAAACTTTCTTGAAAATACATTAGGAATTATGTATTTTGCCATAACATAAAATATTATGTTTTCTCCAAATAAAGATATTCATTGTTAGAAAATAATTTACTTATTGTCTCAAGATATTATTCTTAATATAATATCTACTAAAATAATTACATGTATGACACATGTACATACATTATATATAGAAAATAGGTAATAAGTTTATTTTCTATTATAATAATTTATTTCCATCAATTTATTTATATATAGCAAATACGTTTTAATATATTTACCATATTAATTAATCACACTTATTACATCATACCAAAAACATATAGGGTAATATTATTATTCAAAAATAATATTTCCTCCTTTATTAAAATAATTCAATATTAGAATTTATTTTAATATCCTTTATAATAATTATTTCTCTTTCTTTTCTATAAATTGTTCCCAAAACAATTTCTTCAAATATTTATTTAAAGATATAATGATTTCCATTTCTCTTTAATAACGTATATATATCTATTAACGTTATTTGTACATTAGACTTTCACACATATTACCATTTTAAGTAATATATAGAAGGTACTAATTATAATCATATATTCAACATATATATTAATTCACTCCTTTACTTAAGTAAATCAAACCTTGTACCATATTACCTTAGTTAATTAAGGTTCAATATTCACATTATATTATTCCATAATATAACTCTCAACTTAAATTAACCAATATTTATTCTTATTAGTTAATTCCTTAACTAACTCATGCTTCACTATCCAAACCTATTCACGGATAGCTTAAGTGCTATTAATAACCTATATTATAAACATACGAGTTATTAGTACACATACACAAGAATATGATGATTATACATTAAGGATATTTAATGTCACCAACTTACTATGATAAAATAATTCTATAAATTATTTAATATCGATAGGAATTTATCCACTTCCTTTACCTCAATTGAATCGTCTCTACGATAAGTAACAAATATATATTAATAATATATTCATTAATCACAAAAACACATATTACATAGTCCATATTACCCTATGTAATATAATACCACATACCTCATATCACATATATATCTTTCTATTCGAACCCATCTCACGGTTTAAGAATTTTATTTATTAAATCCTTATTTAATAATATCTGAAAATTCGGGTTCTTACATCGACGGTAGTGCCCTCAGTCATCCGAGATCGGAAGAGCTCCTTAGATATCTCATATCTAGCAGTTCTACTCTGTTCACCATACAACTCCTTGAGGTGAAGCAGCATAGCAGGAGCATCATTTTTTTCATGCTGACGCTGAAGCTCGTTATTCATGGATGCGAGCATGATGCATTGAGCCACAGATGCATCATCTTGCCACTTATTGAAAGTGGCAATCTCTTCCTCAGAGGCTGTTTCTGAAACAGATTCAGGGATAGTGGAATTTAGGACATAAGAAATCTTTTCAGCAGTGAGAACAATTCTCAGATTTCTTAGCCAGTCCTCATAATTCGGGCCGGTAAGCTTATTTGTATCAAGTATGCTTCGTAGTGAGATTAGTGATTTTGACATTTTTAAAATTCTGCATGTGAAAAGACAACATTTTAGCAAACATTCATTTTATTAACTTTGCATACCAAAATAAATTTAGGTCTTTATTTTAAATTGGTATCTCCCACTATTTTCATCAAACTATATTACCCTCACTCATATAGTTCGGCAACATCTAATTAAAGATTTGCTAGTGAGATTAAGGATCCCATTTCAAATGTATATAACCTTGTGGATAGCACAACAAGCGATATACAAATAAATAGGCAGACAACTCTTGTCAATTACATCACCATGTAACTCCTTTTATTTTGCCTCTTAAATCATAATGGTCATGTGTGTGCACATCCGAACTAAAATGATTTAAGTTAAGTCCAGCCTAGCACTTCCATAAATTCAAAAAAGAAAAATTTTCGTCCTTGTGGATAGCACAACAAGACTAGATCGTTCAATTTTCTTGATAAGCATCAAATGTGATTAATTAACATCTTAAATATTCAATACTCGCCTTGTGGATAGCACAACAAACTCATATTAAATATTTAATACTCTATTAACTAATCATGCTAGAAGGCGACGTTCGATATTCCAAATATCATTTGAACGCTTCAGACTTAATATTATTTCTTTGAGGAGTTTGTTATTATTTGTCTCATCTTGTTTAGCGCACATGCACATATATATATAAAATATGCGTCATTTTATTAAACATGCAAAGCATGTTTGCATAAAATATAATATATATAATATTTAGCATGCAATATAGAATACTATATTCTACCCGGATTGATTATGGACTTTTATTCTAGTTTGGTTCACTAGAGCCACCAAGTGAACCAAAAGGTCAAACCTAGGAGTGCAAGAATTTAAATTTTAAATGTAACTATTACATTTAAACCCGGGCTCCATACAAACGGGTCTTCACGCGCTCCTCGCTCCTTGGTCTCCAATTTCTTCAAAATAATTCTAACTATCTCTATTACATTAACTATTTAAAATTAAATAGAAACCTTGATCAGCAGTCAAGGGGAAGTACATAGAAAGGAGATAGAATTTACATCGAGAATAAAACTAGAGAAGACGAGGTACGCAAACTCCATTTTATAAAACCCATACATTCAAGCATTCATCCAAAATAAAATCCAATCACACTGGTCATAGTCCATAATCAACCCCATTTATTATCATACACATCAACATATGCATCAATAAATATCCATTCATCTCATGAATAACAATGCTATTCCATATATGGATCGATGTTATTTAATGGACAAAAGTTTTGCTAAATTTTATTTTTGAAACAAAATAAACTCTTTTATTTTATTCAAAAATAAATCCAAATTAAACTCCTTTAATTTTAGCATTCTGAAATCATATTTCAGATAAAATAAACTTCTTTATTTTAAAACTTTATCAATTAAATAAACAGTTTACTTAATTATTTAAAATCAATTTTCAGGGTCTGTCCAGGTACCGGCGCAGCTGCGCCAGTAATGAACTGGGTAGCTGCGCAGCTGCGCAGGTAGACGGAAGCAGCAGTTTTTGCAGACCGGCGCAGCTGCGCCAGTAATGAACTGGGCAGCTGCGCCGTTCGCCGCAGAAACTTGCAGAAAACGATTTTTGTCCAGAAAAACGATCCAATTCTCACATCAATTCATACATGGAATTATAAAATTGATAATTAGCACAAAGTTAGGCTCTGATACCACTGTTGGGTTTGTATGTAACGCAATCATGCAATCAAATCACATAAATAGGGCGGAAGCGTAAAAACTAGGTTTTCAAAATTTATACAAACCCATAACCATGATCATGCTTTGTGCTTGTTATCAATAACAGAAAAGAGAGAACATGGAATTATACCTTTGAAGATCTAAGCTTCCTCAGGTACAAGTTCTACTCCTTTGATTCCTTTGATTCCTCTGATAGTGGCTCCTTCCCTTGAATAATGTCAGCCACCCAAATGTTTGGCCTCTAACGGTGATCCACCAAGGAAGATGAAGAACTCAAGAAGATGGGTTATTGGCTTAACCCTTGTTTCTATCTCTATAGAATATGTGTACTCCCAACTCTTGAAAAATTTCACATGTCCCTTATTTCTGATATAAGACTCTCTTATATAGATATTAGGTTAACCCTCCTAATCCAATTAGAATAGGGTTTTATTTAATTAATTAATTAAATACTTTTAATTAATTTATATCCTAATCTTTATTAGGATTGAGAGAGAGTACTGATATTATATTAATTCCTAAACTCCTTTAGAATTAAAATAATAATAATAATAATAATATTAATAAGACTCCTCTTATTAATTTATATTTAATATTTCTAAAATATTAAATAATAAACATTAAGCTATTTAATTTATTCTATCATCATAGATTAAATTAATTATACTTAATGCATTATTACTATCATGCCATTTTCTTATTAAATAATTCTTCTTCCTTTTATGGTGTGACCCTTTAGGTTCTCCATATTAAACCGGTTGTGAATAAATCAATTAGAACAATTCTAATCTTATTTAAATAAATAAATTAAACTAATAATCTATTTAAATAAATAACATTTATTCTACAATAGGGATAAGCCTCCCTAGCGATCAACAACTTTCCAGATAATATAGATTTCAATATTAATCATAAAAGAACCTGTGAGTTAATAGTTACTGTACAATTCAATCCTTCCACCATACAATGTCCGAATTAAATATAAGACATGGATTTACTGTCAAGTCTTAATTTATTTAATCATATGTATTTCGATTAGAAAATGCACAACTCCAAATAATGCAAATTAGAAACCTCTTTCTAATTTCATTCTACCTTGGCCAAGGATTCCTGGGTTGTCATTTAACGAAATCACATCGGACATATCTCCTCTTTTACTAGAGGTGGTAGATTCTTTATTGATCATTCATTATCTCCATATGTAACTCATTACACCCAAGCATACCCTATATATGCCTTAAAAGGCCTTAAGGAATTAGTCAAAGTATAATTTGTTACATACAAGATACTATGATGATCTCAAGTCCAAGGATCACATGTACTTCTATCACATTAGGAATTTCTATTGACAGGCGAGTAAAACTCCATTAGGTATTCCATAGCGAGTCACGTTCAATGAACTTATTCTCCAATAAGCACCTACATACTTGCTTTAGTGTCTCCACACAAATGACCATGAGATCAATCATCCTCATCCAATGAGCAAGCAACATATGTACCAATCTATCCGGATTTACTAATCCCCTTTTTTAGTAATCCCACGATTGGGAACTATTTTAGTTTTAAAGCTTTCTAAGAATTTAGATCTCATTAGCATGATCAACATCATGATTCTAAAAGCATTGCTTAAAACTATGAGTTATTTACATATTATAAAAACAGCACCATGTAGATAATTAAATGCCTTTAATAAATAAATATTTTATTAATAAATAAATAAGATTGTTTACAAAGTATGTGCTTTATCATCATACATGATTGGCTTGTATGCACACTACTATCATGTAAGTCTCCATAAATCAAGACTTGTGTGAGATGTACACATCGTTTTTAACGCGATAGTCATGGGATTGCTCCTTTTGATGCTAATCAAATTAGAACGAAGTAATAGGACTGCCAATCACCTCTTTCTTTGACAATTTTAGAGAACCAATGAAACAATAAGAATGTCTCCTTAGATAAAGACTTGTGTGAAATGTACGCATCGTTTTTATCGCGATAGTCATGAGATTGCTACTTTTGATGCTAATTAAACTAGAACGAAGTTATAAGACTCCTAATCACCTTTTTCTTTGACAATTTTAGAGAACCAATGAAACAATAAGGTCTCCTTTAAATGAAGACTTGTGTGAGATGTACGCATCATTTTGAACGCGATAGTCATAGTATTGCTCCTTTTGATACTAATCAAATTAGAACGAAGTTATAGGGCTCCCAATCACCTCTTTCTTTGACAATTTTAGAGAATCAATGAAACAATAAGAAGGTCTCCCTAAATGAAGACACGTGTGAGATGTACGCATGGTTTTGAACGCGATAATCATGGGTTTCTCTTTTTGATGCTAATCAAACTAGAACGAAAAAATAATACTCTTAATCACGTCTTTCTTTGTAAATTTAAAACAACCAATGAAACAATATGAAGGTCTCCCTAAATAAAGACTTGTGTGAAGAATTGTGTGAGATGTACGCAACGTTTTGAACGCGATAATCATGGGATTGCTACTTTTAATGCTAATCAAACTAGAATGAAGTTATAGAACTCCTAATCACCTCTTTCTTTGACAATTTTAGGGAACCAATGAAACAATAAGAAGGTCTCCCTAAATGAAGACTTGTGTGAGGTCTACTCATCATTTTGGGAGCGATAGTGATAGGATTGCTCTTTTTGATGCTAATTTTAACTAGAGTGAAGTAATAGGACTCATAATCACCTACATTTTGACAATTTGAGAGAACTAATGAAACAATAAGAAGTTCTCCCTAAATGAAGACTTGTGTAAGATGTACGGATCGTTTTGAAGGTACTAGTGATAGGATTGCTTCCTTTGATGATAATCAAACTAGAACGAAGTCATAGGACTCAAAATCGCATCTTTCTTTGACAATTTGAGAGAACCAATGAAACAATAAGAAAGTCTCCATAAATCAAGACTTGTGTGAGATGTACGCATCGTTTTTAACGCGATAGTCATGAGATTGCTCCTTTTGATGCTAATCAAATTAGAACGAAGTAATAGGACTCCCAATCATCTCTTTCTTTGACAATTTTAGAGAACCAATGAAACAATAGGAATGTCTCCTTAAATGAAGACATGTGTGAGATGTACGCATCTTTTTCATCGCAATAGTCATGAGATTGCTACTTTTGATGCTAATCAAACTAGAACGAAGTTATAGGACTCCTAATCACCTATTTCTTCGACAATTTTTGGAGAACTAATTAAACAATAAGGTCTCCTTAAATGAAGACTTGTACTGAGATGTACGCATCGTTTTGAATGCGATAGTCACAGTATTGCTCCTTTTGATACTACTCAAACTAGAACGAAATTATAGGACTCTTAATCACCTCTTTCTTTGACAATTTTAGAGAATCAATGAAACAATAAGAAGGTCTCCCTAAATAAAGACTTGTGTGACTTGTACGCATGGTTTTGAACGCGATAATCATGGGTTTCTCTTTTTGACGCTAATCAAACTAGAACGAAAAAATACAACTTTTAATCACCTCTTTCATTGTAAATTTAAAACAACTAGTGTAACAATATGAAGGTCTTCTTAAATAAAAACTTGTGTGAGATCTACACATCATTTTGGACACGTTATTGATGGGATTGCTCTTTTTGATGCTAATTTCAACTAGAACGAA
The DNA here is from genome assembly GCA_020205555.1 of Panax stipuleanatus. Classification (NCBI taxonomy): domain Eukaryota; kingdom Viridiplantae; phylum Streptophyta; class Magnoliopsida; order Apiales; family Araliaceae; genus Panax; species Panax stipuleanatus. The sequence continues at coordinate 99,009,084 of CM035122.1, read as the reverse complement.
GTAATAGGACTCATAATCACCTATATTTTGACAATTTGAGAAACCTAATGAAAAAATAAGGTGTCCCTAAATGAAGGCTTGTGTGAGATGTACGGATCATTTTTAAGGCACTAGTGGTATGATTGCTCCCTTTGATGCTAATCAAACTAGAACGAAGTCATAGGACTCATAATCACATCTTTCTTTGACAATTTGAGAGAACAAATGAAATAATAAGAAGGTCTCCCTAAATCAAGACTTGTGTGAGATGTACGCATCGTTTTTAACGCGATAGTCATGGGATTTCTCCTTTTGATACAAATCAAATTAGAACGAAATAATAGGACTCCTAATCACCTCTTTCTTTAACAATTCTAGAGAACCAATGAAATAATAAGAAGGCGTAGTAAATGAAGACTTGTGTGAGATGTACGCATCGTTTTGAACGCGATACTCATGGGATTGCTACTTTTAATGCTAATCAAACTAGAATGAAGTTATAGGACTCCAAATCACCTCTTTCTTTGACAATTTTAGGGAACCAATGAAACAATAAGAAGGTCTACCTAAATGAAGACTTGTGTGAGGTCTATGCATCATTTTGGGAGCGATAGTGATGGGATTGCTCCTTTTGATTCTAATTTTAACTAGAACGAAGTAATAGGACTCATAATCACCTACATTTTGACAATTTGAGAGAACTAATGAAACAATAAGAAGTTCTCCCTAAATGAAGACTTGTGTATGATGTACGTATCGTTTTGAAGGTACTAGTGATAGGATTGCTCCTTTGATGCTAATCAAACTAGAACGAAGTCATAGGACTCATAATCGCATCTTTCTTTGACAATTTGAGAGAACCAATGAAACAATAAGAAAGTCTCAATAAATCAAGACTTGTGAGATGTACGCATCGTTTTTAACTCGATAATCAAGGGAGTGCTCCTTCTGATGCTAATTAAATTAGAACGAATAATAGGACTCCCAATCACCTCTTTCTTGGTCAATTTTAGAGAACCAATGAAATAATAAGAATGTCTCCTTAAATAAAGACTTGTGTGAAATGTACGCCTCGTTTTTATCGCGATAGTCATGAGATTGATACTTTTGATGCTAATTAAACTAGAACGAAGTTATAAGACTCCTAATCACCTCTTTCTTTGACAATTTTAGAGAACTAATGAAACAATAAGGTCTCCTTTAAATGAAGACTTGTGTGAGATGTACGCATCGTTTTGAACGCGATAGTCATAGTATTGCTCCTTTTGATACTAATCAAATTAAAAACGAAGTTATAGGGCTCCCAATCACCTCTTTCTTTGACAATTTTAGAGAATCAATGAAACAATAAGAAGGTCTCCCTAAACGAAAACATGTGTGGGATGTACGCATGGTTTTGAACGCGATAATCATGGGTTTCTCTTTTTGACGCTAATCAAACTAGAACGAAAAAATACAACTCTTAATCACGTCTCTCTTTGTAAATTTAAAACAACCAATGAAACAATATGAAGGTCTCCCTAAATAAAGACTTGTGTGAAGACTTGTGTGAGATGTACGCATCGTTTTAAACGCGATAATCATGGGATTGCTACTTTTAATGCTAATCAAACTAGAATGAAGTTATAGAACTCCTAATCACCTCTTTCTTTGACAATTTTAGGGAACCAATGAAACAATAAGAAGGTCTCCCTAAATGAAGACTTGTGTGAGGTCTACGCATCATTTTGGGAGCGATAGTGATGGAATTGCTCTTTTTGATGCTAATTTTAACTAGAATGAAGTAATAGGACCATAATCACCTACATTTTGACAATTTGAGAGAACTAATGAAACAATAAGAAGTTCTCCCTAAATAAAGACTTGTGTAAGATGTACGGATCGTTTTGAAGGTACTAGTGATAGGATTGCTCCTTTGATGCTAATCAAACTAGAACGAAGTCATAGAACTCAAAATCGCATCTTTCTTTGACAATTTGAGAGAACCAATGAAACAATAAGAAAGTTTCCATAAATCAAGACTTGTGTGAGATGTACGCATCATTTTTAACGCGATAGTCATGAGATTGCTCCTTTTGATGCTAATCAAATTAGAACGAAGTAATAGGACTCCCAATCATCTGTTTCTTTGACAATTTTAGAGAACCAATGAAACAATAGGAATGTCTCCTTAAATGAAGACTTGTGTGAGATGTACGCATCTTTTTCATCGCAATAGTCATGAGATTGCTACTTTTGATGCTAATCAAACTAGAACGAAGTTATAGGACTCCTAATCACCTATTTCTTCGACAATTTTTGGAGAACTAATGAAACAATAAGGTCTCCTTAAATGAAGACTTGTATGAGATGTACGCATCGTTTTGAACGCGATAGTCATAGTATTGCTCCTTTTGATACTACTCAAACTAGAACGAAATTGTATGACTCTTAATCACCTCTTTCTTTGACAATTTTAGAGAATCAATGAAATAATAAGAAGGTCTCCCTAAATAAAGACTTGTGTGACATGTACGCATGGTTTTGAACGCGATAATCATGGGTTTCTCGTTTTGACGCTAATCAAACTAGAACGAAAAAATACAACTCTTAATCACCTCTTTCATTGTAAATTTAAAACAACCAGTGTAACAATATGAAGGTCTTCTTAAATAAAGACTTGTGTGAGATCTACGCATCATTTTGGACACGTTAGTGATGGGATTGCTCTTTTTGATGCTAATTTCAACTAGAACGAAGTAATAGGACTCAAAATCACCTATATTTTGACAATTTGAGAAACCTAATGAAAAAATAAGGTGTCCCTAAATGAAGGCTTGTGTGAGATGTACGGATCGTTTTGAAGGCACTAGTGGTATGATTGCTCCCTTTGATGCTAATCAAACTAGAACGAAGTCATAGGACTCATAATCACATCTTACTTTGACAATTTGAGAGAACAAATGAAATAATAAGAAGGTCTCCCTAAATCAAGACTTGTGTGAGATGTACGCATCGTTTCTAACGCGATAGTCATGGGATTTCTCCTATTGATACTAATCAAATTAGAACGAAGTAATAGGACTCCTAATCACCTCTTTCTTTGACAATTCTAGAGAACCAATGAAATAATAAGAAGGCGTAGTAAATGAAGACTTGTGTGAGATGTACGCATCGTTTTGAACGCGATACTCATGGGATTGCTACTTTTAATGCTAATCAAACTAGAATGAAGTTATAGAACTCCAAATCATCTCTTTCTTTAACAATTTTAGGGAACCAATGAAACAATAAGAAGGTCTACCTAAATGAAGACTTGTGTGAGGTTTATGCATCATTTTGGGGTCGATAGTGATGGGATTGCTCCTTTTGATTCTAATTTTAACTAGAACGAAGTAATAGGACTCATAATCACCTACATTTTGATAATTTGGGAGAACTAATGAAACAATAAGAAGTTCTCCCTAAATGAAAACTTGTGTATGATGTACGTATCGTTTTGAAGGTACTAGTGATAGGATTGCTCCTTTGATGCTAATCAAACTAGAACGAAGTCATAGGACTCATAATCGCATCTTTCTTTGACAATTTGAGAGAACCAATGAAACAATAAGAAAGTCTCCATAAATCAAGAATTGTGAGATGTACGCATCGTTTTTAACGCGATAATCAAGGGATTGCTCCTTCTGATGCTAATCAAATTAGAACGAAGTAATTGGACTCCCAATCACCTCTTTCTTTGTCAATTTTAGAGAACCAATGAAACAATAAGAATGTCTCCTTAAATGAAGACTTGTGTGAGATGTACGCATCTTTTTCATCGCGATAGCCATGAGATTGCTACTTTTGATGCAAATCAAACTAGAACGAAGTTATAGGACTCCTAATCACCTCTTTCTTTGACAATTTTAGAGAACCAATGAAACAATAAGGTCTCCTTAAATGAAGACTTGTGTGAGATGCACGCATCGTTTTGAACGCGATAGTCATAGTATTGCTTCTTTTGATACTAATTAAAACTAGAACGAAGTTATAGGACTCCCAATCACCTCTTTCTTTGAAAATTTTAGAGAATCAATGAAACAATAAGAAGGTCTCCCTAAATGAAGACTTGTGTGAGATGTACGCATGGTTTTGAACGCGATAATCATGGGTTTCTCTTTTTGACGCTAATCAAACTAGAACGAAAAAATACAACTCTTAATCACCTCTTTCTTTGTAAATTTAAAACAACCAATGAAACAATATGAAGGTCTCCCTAAATAAAGACTTGTGTGAGATATACGCATCGTTTTGGACACCTTAGTGATGGGATTGCTCCTTTTGATGCTAATTTCAACTAGAACGAAGTAATAGGACTCATAATCACCTATATTTTGACAATTTGAGAAAACTATTGAAAAAATAAGGTGTCCCTAAATGAAGGCTTGTGTGAGATGTACGGATCGTTTTGAAGGCACTAGTGATATGATTGCTCCTTTTGATGCTAATCAAACTAGAACGAAGTCATAGGACTCATAATCACTTCTTTCTTTGACAATCTGAGAGAACAAATGAAATAATAAGATCTCCCTAAATCAAGACTTGTGTGAGATGTATGCATCGTTTTTAACGCGATAGTCATGGGATTTCTACTTTTGATGATAATCAAATTAGAACGAAGTAATAGGACTCCTAATCACCTCTTTCTTTGACAATTCTAGAGAACCAATGAAGTAATAAGAAGGCGGAGTAAATGAAGACTTGTGTGAGATGTACGCATCGTTTTGAACGCGATAGTCATGGGATTGCTACTTTTAATGCTAATCAAACTAGAATGAAGTTATAGAACTCCTAATCACCTCTTTCTTTGACAATTTTTGGGAACCAATGAAACAATAAGAAGGTCTTCTTAAATGAATACTTGTGTGAGGTCTACGCATCATTTTGGGAGCGATAGTGATGAGATTGCTCCTTTTGATGCTAATTTTAACTAGAACGAAGTAATAGGACTCATAATCTCCTACATTTTGGCAATTTGAAAGAACTAATGAAACATTAAAAAGTTCTCCCTAAATGAAGACTTGTGTAAGATGTATGGATCATTTTGAAGGTACTAGTGATAGGATTGCTCCTTTGATGCTAATCAAACTAGAACGAAGTCATAGGACTCATAATCGTATCTTTCTTTGATAATTTGAAAGAACCAATGAAACAATAAGAAAGCCTCCAAAAATCAAGACTTGTGTGAGATGTACGCATCGTTTTTAACGCGATAGTCATGGGATTTCTTCGTTTGATGCTAATCAAAATAGAACGAAGTAATAGGACTCCTAATCACCCCTTTCTTTGACAATTCTAGAGAACCAATGAAATAATAAGAAGGCGGAGTAAATGAAGACTTGTGTGAGATGTACGCATCGTTTTGAACGCGATAGTCATGGGATTACTACTTTTAATGCTAATCAAACTAGAATGAAGTTATAAGACTCCTAATCACCTCTTTCTTTGATAATTTTATGGAACCAATGAAACAATAAGAAGGTCTCCCTAAATGAACACTTGTGTGAGATCCACGCATCATTTTGGGAGCGATAGTGATGAGATTACTCCTTTTGATTCTAATTTTAACTAGAACGAAGTAATAGAACTCATAATCACCTACAATTTGACAATTTGAGAGAACTAATGAAACAATAAGAAGTTCTCTCTAAATAAAGACTTGTGTAAGATGTACGAATCATTTTGAAGGGACTAGTGATAGGATTGCTCCTTTGATGCTAATCAAACTAGAACGAAGTCATAGAACTCATAATCGCATCTTTCTTTGACAATTTGAGAGAACCAATGAAACAATAAGAATGTCTCCATAAATCAAGACTTGTGAGATGTACGCATCGTTTTTAACGCGATAGTCATAGGATTGCTCCTTTTGATGCTAATCAAATTAGAACGAAGTAATAGTACTCCCAATCACCTCTTTCTTTGATAATTTTAGAGATCCAATGAAATAATAAGAATGTCTCGTTAAATGAAGACTTGTGTGAGATATACGCATTGTTTTCATTGCGATAGTCATGAGATTGCTACTTTTGATGCTAATCAAACTAGAACGAAGTTATAGAACTCCTAATCACCTCTTTCTTTGATAATTTTACAGAACCAATAAAATAATAAGGTCTCCTTAAATGAAGACTTGTGTGAGATGTACACATCGTTTTAAAAGCGATAGTCATAGTATTGCTCCTTTTGATACTAATCAAACTAGAACGAAGTTATAGGACTCTCAATCACCTCTTTCTTGGATAATTTTATAGAATCAATGAAACAATAAGATGGTCTCCTTAAATGAAGACTTGTGTGAGATGTACGCATGGTTTTGAACGCGATAATCATGGGTTTCTCTTTTTGACGCTAATCAAACTAGAATAAAAAAACACAACTCTTAATCACATCTTTCTTTGTAAAATTAAAACAACCAATGAAACAATAGGAAGGTCTTCCTAAATAAAGACTTATGTGAGATCTACGCATCGTTTTGGACACGTTAGTGATGGGATTGCTCCTTTTGATGCTAATTTCAACTAGAACGAAGTAATAGGACTCATAATCACCGATATTTTGACAAGTTGAGAAAACTAATGAAAAAATAAGGTGTCCCTAAATGAAGGCTTGTGTGAGATGTACGGATCGTTTTGAAGGCACTAGTGATATGATTGCTCCATTTGATGCTAATTAAACTAGAACAAAGTCATAGGACTCATAATTACATCTTTCTTTGATAATTTGAGAGAACAAATGAAATAATAAGGTCTCCCTAAATCAAGACTTGTGTGAGATGTACGCATCGTTTTTAATGCGATTGTCATGGGATTTCTTCTTTTGATGCTAATTAAAATTAGAACGAAGTAATAGAACTCCTAATCACCTCTTTCTTTGACAATTCTAGAGAACCAATGAAATAATAAGAAGGCGAAGTAAATGAAGACTTGTGTGAGATGTACGCATCGTTTTGAACGCGATAGTCATGAGATTGCTACTTTTAATGCTAATCAAACTAGAATGAAGTTATAGGTCTCCTAATCACCTTTTTCTTTGACAATTTTAGGGAACCAATGAAACAATAAGAAGGTCTCACAAAGTGAACACGTGTGTGAGGTCTACGCATCATTTTGGGAGGGATAGTGATGAGATTGCTCCATTTTATGCTAATTTTAACTAGAACGAAGTAATATGACTCATAATCACCTACATTTTGATAATTTGAGAGAACTAATAAAAAAATAAGAAGTTCTCCCTAAATGAAGACTTGTGTAAGATGTACGTATCATTTTGAAGCTACTAGTGATAGAATTGCTCCTTTGATGCTAATCAAACTAGAGCGAAGTCATAGGACTCATAATTGCATCTTTCTTTGACAATTTGAGAGAACCAATGAAATAATAAGAAAGTCTCCATAAATCAAGAGTTGTGAGATGTACACATCGTTTTTAATGCGATAGTCATGGGATTGCTCCTTTTTCATGCTAATCAAATTAGAACAAAGTAATAGGACTCCTAATTACCTCTTTCTTTGTTAATTTTAGAGAACCAATGAAACAATAAGAATGTCTCCTTAAATGAAGACTTGTGTGAGATGTACGCATATTTTTCATTGCGATAGTCATGAGATTGCTACTTTTGATGCTAATCAAACTAGAACGAAGTTATAGGACTCCTAATCACATCTTTCTTTGACATTTTTACAGAACCAATGAAACAATAAGGTCTCCTTAAATGAAGACTTGTGTGAGATGTACGCATCGTTTTGAACGTGATAGTTATAGTATTGCTCCTTTTGATACTAATCAAACTAGAATGAAGTTATAGGACTCCCAGTCCTCTTTCTTTGAAAATTTTAGAGAATCAATGAAACAATAAGGTCTCCCTAAATGAAGACTTGTGTGAGATGTACGCATGGTTTTGAATGCGATAATCATGGGTTTCCCTTTTTGACGTTAATCAAACTAAAACAAAAAAATACAACTCTTAATCACCTCTTTCTTTGTAAATTTAAAACAACCAATGAAACAATATGAAGGTCTCCCTAAATAAAGACTTGTGTGAGATATTCGCATCGTTTTGGACACGTTAGTGATGAGATTGCTCCTTTTGATGCTAATTTCAACTAGAACGAAGTAATAGGACTCACAATCACCTATATTTTGACAATTTGAGAAAACTAATGAAAAAATAAGGTGTCCCTAAATGAAGGCTTGTGTGAGATGTACGGATCGTTTTGAAGGCACTAGTGATATGATTGCTCCTTTTGATGCTAATCAAACTAAAACGAAGTCATAGGACTCATAATCACATCTTTATTTGGCAATTTGAGAGAACAAATGAAATAATAAGAAGGTCTCCCTAAATCAAGACTTGTGTGAGATGTACGCATCGTTTTTAACGCTGATAGTAATGGGATTTCTTCTTTTGATGCTAATCAAATTAGAACGAAGTAATAGGACTCCTAATCACCCCTTTCTTTGACAATTCTAGAGAACCAATGAAATAATAAGAAGGCGGAGTAAATGAAGGCTTGTGTGAGATGTACGCATCGTTTTGAACTGCGATAGTCATGGGATTACTACTTTTAATGCTAATCAAACTAGAATGAAGTTATAAGACTCCTAATCATCTCTTTCTTTGATAATTTTAAGGAACCAATGAAACAATAAGAAGGTCTCCCTAAATGAACACTTGTGTGAGGTCTACGCATCATTTTGGGAGCGATAGTGATGAGATTGCTCCTTTTGATTCTAATTTTAACTAGAACGAAGTAATAGAACTCATAATCACCTACAATTTGACAATTTGAGAGAACTAATGAAACAATAAGAAGTTCTCTCTAAATAAAGACTTGTGTAAGATGTACGTATCGTTTTGAAGGGACTAATGATAGGATTGCTCCTTTGATGCTAATCAAACTATAACGAAGTCATAGAACTCATAATCGCATCTGTCTTTGACAATTTGAGAGAACCAATGAAACAATAAGAATGTCTCCATAAATCAAGAGTTGTGAGATGTACGCATCGTTTTTAACGCGATAGTCATGAGATTGCTCATTTTGATGCTAATCAAATTAGAACGAAGTAATAGGACTCCCAATCACCTCTTTCTTTGACAATTTTAGAGAACCAATGAAATAATAAGAATGTCTCCTTAAATAAAAACTTGTGTGAGATGTACGCATCTTTTTGAACGCGATAGTCATAGTATTGCTCCTTTTGATACTAATCAAACTAGAACGAAGTTATAGGACTCCCAATCACCTCTTTCTTGGATAATTTTAGAGAATCAATGAAACAATAAGAAGGTCTCCCTAAATGAAGACTTGTGTGAGATGTACGTATGGTTTTGAACGCGATAATCATGGGTTTCTCTTTTTGACGCTAATCAAACTAGCATAAAAAAACATAAGTCTTAATCACATCTTTCTTTGTAAAATTAAAACAACCAATGAAACAATAGGAAGGTCTCCCTAAATAAAGACTTGTGTGAGATCTACGCATCGTTTTGGACACGTTAGTGATGGGATTGCTCTTTTTGATGATAATTTCAACTAGAACGAAGTAATAGGACTCATAATCACCGATATTTTGACAAGTTGAGAAAACTAATGAAAAAATAAGGTGTCCCTAAATGAAGGCTTGTGTGAGATGTACGGATCGTTTTGATGGCACTAGTGATATGATTGCTCCATTTGATGCTAATTTAACTAGAACGAAGTCATAGGACTCATAATCACATCTTTCTTTGATAATTTGAGAGAACAAACGAAATAACAAGAAGGTCTCCCTAAATCAAGACTTGTGTGAGATGTACGCATCATTTTTAATGCGATACTCATGGGATTTCTTCTTTTGATGCTAATTAAAATTAGAACGAAGTAATAGAACTCCTAATCACCTCTTTCTTTGACAATTCTAGAGAACCAATGAAATAATAAGAAGGCGAAGTAAATGAAGACTTGTGTGAGATGTACGCATCGTTTTGAACGCGATAGTCATGAGATTGCTACTTTTAATGCTAATCAAACTAGAATGAAGTTATAGGACTCCTAATCACCTTTTTCTTTGACAAATTTAGGGAACCAATGAAACAATAAGAAGGTCTTCCAAAATTAACACGTGTGTGAGGTCTACGCATCATTTTGGGAGGGATAGTGATGAGATTGCTCCTTTTGATGCTAATTTTAACTAGAACGAAGTAATAGGACTCATAATCACCTACATTTTGACAATTTGAGAGAACAAATGAAAAAATAAAAAGTTCTCCCTAAATGAAGACTTGTGTAAGATGTACGTATCGTTTTGAGGCTACTAGTGATAGGATTGCTCCTTTGATGCTAATCAAACTAGAGCGAAGTCATAGGACTCATAATTGCATCTTTCTTTGACAATTTGAGAGAACCAATGAAACAATAAGAAAGTCTCCATAAATCAAGAGTTGTGAGATGTACACATCGTTTTTAGCGCGATAGTCATGGGATTGCTCCTTTTGATGCTAATCAAATTAGAACGAAGTAATAGGACTCCCAATTACCTCTTTCTTTGACAATTTTAGAGAACCAATGAAACAATAAGAATGTCTCCTTAAATGAAGACTTGTGTGAGATGTACGCATATTTTTCATCGCGATAGTCATGAGATTGCTACTTTTGATGCTAATCAAACTAGAACGAAGTTATAGGACTTCTAATCACCTCTTTCTTTGACAATTTTACAGAACTAATGAAACAATAAGGTCTCCTTAAATGAAGATTTGTGTGAGATGTACGCATCGTTTTGAACGCGATAGTTATAGTATTGCTCCTTTTGATACTAATCAAACTAGAACGAAGTTATAGGACTCCCAGTCCTCTTTCATTGACAATTTTAGAGAATCAATGAAACAATAAGGTCTCCCTAAATGAAGACTTGTGTGAGATGTACGTATGGTTTTGAACGCGATAATCATGGGTTTCTCTTTTTGACGCTAATCAAACTAAAACAAAAAAATACAACTCTTAATCACCTCTTTCTTTGTAAATTTAAAACAACCAATGAAACAATATGAAGGTCTCCCTAAATAAAGACTTGTGTGAGATATACGCATCGTTTTGGACACGTTAGTGATGAGATTGCTCCTTTTGATGCTAATTTCAACTAGAACGAAGTAATAGGACTCATAATCACCTATATTTTGACAATTTGAGAAAACTAATGAAAAAATAAGGTGTCCCTAAATGAAGGCTTGTGTGAGATGTACGGATCGTTTTGAAGGCACTAGTGATATGATTGCTCTTTTTGATGCTAATCAAACCAAAACGAAGTCATAGGACTCATAATCACATCTTTCTTTGGCAATTTGAGAGAACAAATGAAATAATAAGAAGGTCTTCCTAAATCAAGACTTGTGTGAGATGTACGCATCGTTTTTAACGTGATAGTCATGGGATTTCTTCTTTTGATGCTAATCAAATTAGAACGAAGTAATAGGACTCCTAATCACCCATTTCTTTGATAATTCTAGAGAACCAATGAAATAATAAGAAGGCGGAGTAAATGAAGACTTGTTTGAGATGTACGCATCGTTTTGAACGCGATAGTCATGGGATTGCTACTTTTAATGCTAATCAAACTAGAATGAAGATATAAGACTCCTAATGAATGAATACTTGTGTGAGGTCTACGCATCATTTTGGGAGCGATAGTGATGAGATTGCTCCTTTTGATTCTAATTTTAACTAGAACGAAGTAATAGAACTCATAATCACCTACAATTTGACAATTTGAGAGAACTAATGAAACAATAAGAAGTTCTCTCTAAATAAAGACTTGTGTAAGATGTACGTATTGTGACAACCCGAAAATTTATAAGATTCTAAACGATTAAATTAAGGGTTAAAGAATAAAACCTAGATTGCATTAGAGGATTAATTAAAATTTTTAAAAGAACTTATATGGTTTGATTTAAAATTTTAAAGTAATGTAAAGAAATTAAATGAAGATATGTATAAGTATAAAGGAATTGTGTATATATATTGGTATATATATATATACTTAGTGATGTGCTATATTTTAGCAAGAGGAATTGTAATAACCAAGAATTTCTAAGTCATTGTAAATAAATATATGAAGTTCAATATTAGTAATATTGAAAATTTTGTGACTTGTATTGAGAATGATATGTGAATATTATATATAATAATATTTGTCAAGGATAATAAGTATGTTAGAACATATGTGATATATGTTTAAGACTAAAGAAAAGTATACATCATAAATATGTATGTATAGTTGTTTATTATATTAAATAAAGCAACAAAGAATCTCATAACCTAATATAATATTATATTAGGAGTGAAAATTATATAACCTAAGGGTTATAGTAATTAGTATGCTAGTATACAAATTAGATACTAGTACACTAACCTTAGAGAGTTATTTCATATATCTCAGTTAATTAATTTTTTAATCTAATTAAAATAAGTTCAATTGGATTATAAAATTAAAAGGTCATGTGTAGGTTCTTAAACTCTAAATGAGAAGGATGTGAAAACCTAATTAACTAAGTAAGGTAAAATATAATTTAAGGTTTTGGGTCATGTTTATTTAACTAGCCCAAATAATTATATTAGAAGCCCAAAAGTAGTAAAGTCATGGCCCAATCTTAGCCCAATTAAAAAAGGATATTATGGTCATTTGTAAGAGCATAAATTGGCTAATAAAATAAAATCTAGAATTGGTCTAAAAGGGGGTGCATGCATCCGGCCAAGGAGGGAGTAAAATGAAGCATGTGTTGAGTTTATTTTCCTACTTTAGTTAGTAACCTACTCCCTTATGTGTCAACTTAAGAAGCTAGCCACCATGTTTTACCAAGATTGCAAGTTATATGGAGAGAGGAGGGGAGATTTGTGTTAGGAGATTTCATGGATATACATAATATATCAACACATTTTTACCAGCACAAAATATATTACTTTCTCTTTCATCTCACTATTCCAAGTTAGCTAACAAAAAGAAATATTGAGAGAGAGAGGGGTCTCGGCAAGGAGAGGAAGAAAGGAAGGGTTCAAGTTTAATGCATCCAAAGATCTTATATTTTTGAAGATCAAGAAATATAGCCAAAAATCAAAGGTATAAAAATCAAACTCTAAATATTTAATTTATGTATTTTATTTGATTTGTTTTTTTTTATGAAATATCAAGTTATGTTGCTTGAACTCTAAAACCATAGATCTACAAGTTTTAGAGTGTTTTATGAGTAGATCTAACCATTTTGGGTGTTAAAAGTTTGATCCAAAGAAAGAAAAGTAAAACAGTTTTTAAACTTAGAAAAATTAGTATACTGCTGCCACAAAAAGGAAATTTCGGGATTAGCTAGATTGTTCAGAAAATTCTGGGCTTTTGGTATGTTGTAGTAGACTGAATAAGCTTTCCATAGACTCCATAACGGACTAAATCCGACTTCGGAGGAAAGAGTTGTGCCATTTTAAAGTAGCCGAGTCAAAACTGGGAAAACATTTCGGTTCAGTCTCCTTGCACGAAATTTCTGGAATTTTGTGCTTGGAATTTGAAGATGGTCCAAAAACAAAAGTTGTAGTCCCGGAAGTTAGCTTCGCGTGGGCTCAAGAATCGCTCAAAAATGTTTTAAAATGACTAAGTTATGATTGTTTTAGTACAAGAGGGTCAAGCTGGGAAACTAAAACTGACCAGCCACTTCTGGGCTGTTTTCCGTGACCAAAACAGAATCAAATTTGGTGTTTGATAAACGAAAACTGTAGTTCAAGAAAATACGAATCCAAATCTTTCGACAGAACTTAATTCCGAGTTGTAGATTTCGTATTACAAGTGTTTCCGTAAAGGACCCCGAATCTGAAAATTTTGGGCGAGAATGACAGAATTGTAATTAAATGAACAATGTTAATAAATGATTTTAAAGCCACTAATTGGTTAGTAAATTAATTACATTTAAAATTAAATATAATTAACTATTTAATTATTATTTAAGTGATAATTAAGTAGATTTAGTGTTAATAAAGTAACTAGTTATTATTTAATTAAGATTAAATGATAATTAGAGTTAATCAAGTGATTAATTATTATTTAAATAATATTAAATAATGATTAAAGAATGTTTAAGTAAGATTATGTGATTACTTACTTACATTAACATAAAAGTGTATAATTATTTATTATTTAAATAATAAATAATAAATAAGGACAAGTAATAATTAACTATTCTTAATTTAATAAGAAAGAATGATTAAAGATTTATGAAATGAATTAATTATTTATTATTAAATAATAAATAAGGACAAATATTAATTAATTATTCTTTAAATAATAATAAGGAATAATTAAAGACTAATGAAGTAAATAAAATAATTATTTACTATTCAAGGATAATTAATTAATTAATTATTATTTAATATTAAATAATAATTAAAGACACATAGTAAGTAATTAATTAATTATTATTTTATTAATATTAAATAATAATTAAAGACAAACAATAATTTGATTATTCATTACCTAATTAACATTAAATAATGGATAGATCTAATTGGCTATTATTTATTAGTTAAATAATAACTAAAGGTAATTAATTAATTACTATTTAATTAATATTAAATAGTAATCAAATGAAGGTATAGATTAATATTATGATAATAAATTTATTTAATAATTATATTAAATAAATTATGTAGAAATAGTTTTAATGTTTTAAAAATCATTTAAAACTGATTTAAAGGTTATAAAAAATGTTTTAAGTTATAAAGCATAACTTTAATATTTCGTCATGAATTAAATTAATATTTTAATATTAATGATAGTTATTTAATAATAGTTTTAAATGTTTTAAAATTCATTTAAAGGCGATATTAACGTATTAAAAATACTTTGAAATATTATAAATAACTTATAATATTACGTCATGTATTTCATTAATATTTGAAATTAAATAAATATTAATGATAATGGAATTATTTGGTATTTAAATCATTTAAAAATGATATTAATGATTGAAAAATCATTATAACTGATAATAATTATTTGAAAATTATTATGAGCTATTGAAAAATATTTTGATTAAGTAATAAAATACTTAAGATAATACTAAAGCGTTTAAGTAGAGTCTTATTGATAATAGGCTCGATAAATATTCGATTAGGCAATCGGAATGTCGAAATAGCACTGAACTCAACTCAGACTGAAATAGTTTAACTTGATACTAGGTCTTATGTGTTATGTTGACCGATAGGATTATGTGATAATGTGTTTAGGTTATTTTATAACTGTAATTAGCAATAGTTATTGCGATGATATTATTCTAATTGGGAGATCGATATTATCAATATTAGGTCTTCAGATGAAGCTAACTAGATTGCGTAGCAGTAGTCGGCGATAAAGGCAAGTTTTCTAACTCGAACTCGAGTTGTTATTTTAAGTATGCTAGTGGTTAATCATTATTGATTACATCACATCTATGAATTTTTGATTCGCACATTGTGCATGTTGCATATGTTCATCAGGTATGAAAGGCTGATCACCTTAATTACCATTTGGTCCAGTTGATTAATTCATGTTCATTATTGACCATTCATTTTTATTGTCTCGGTCGTTCAGTTACTAAAATTGATTCATGTTATTTCATAATTGTTATATTGTTGAAAGTCAGCCAGCTTATTGTTCATTCTTTCAATCATGATATATCTTTCCTTGAACTTAAACTTGCTGGGCAAACTTGTTGCTCACCCTTGCTATATCATGATAAACATTGCAGATTAGGATGAATAAATCAGATACACGCAAAGTCAAAGACAGTTCCAGCATTGGTTTGTCATACAAATAAAACTTGTAATAGTATTATATGCTAATGACATTGTATGTCGAGTAGAATATTGAATTCAGGTATTAAGTTAAGGTTACAGACCTTGGGAATTACGTTGTAAAAGTTATTGTATAAACAATTTATGTTTATATCTTCCGCAATAGTTATAGAAATGATGTATCGTAACGTACCAGGTCCGAGGTTCTAGGGACCCGGATTTGGGGGCGTCACACGTATCGTTTTGAAGGGACTAGTGATAGGATTGCTCCTTTGATGCTAATCAAACTAGAACGAAGTCATAGAACTCATAATCGCATCTTTCTTTGACAATTTGAGAGAACCAATGAAACAATAAGAATGTCTCCATAAATCAAGACTTGTGAGATGTACGCATCATTTTTAACGCGATAGTCATGGGATTGCTCCTTTTGATGCTAATCAAATTAGAACGAAGTAATAGGACTCCCAATCACCCCTTTCTTTGACAATTTTAGAGAACCAATGAAATAATAAAAATGTCTCCTTAAATGAAGACTTGTGTGAGATGTACGCATCGTTTTGAACGCGATAGTCATAGTATTGCTCCTTTTGATACTAATCACCTCTTTCTTGGATAATTTTAGAGAATCAATGAAACAATAAGAAGGTCTCCCTAAATGAAGACTTGTGTGAGATGTACGTATGGTTTTGAATGCGATAATCATGGGTTTCTCTTTTTGACGCTAATCAAACTAGAATAAAAAAACACAACTCTTAATCACATCTTTCTTTGTAAAATTAAAACAACCAACGAAACAATAGGAAGGTCTCCCTAAATAAAGACTTGTGTGAGATCTACGCATCGTTTTGGACACGTTAGTGATGGGATTGTTCTTTTTGATGCTAATTTCAACTAGAACGAAGTAATAGGACTCATAATCACCGATATTTTGACAAGTTGAGAAAACTAATAAAAAAATAAGGTGTCCCTAAATGAAGGCTTGTGTGAGATGTACGGATCGTTTTGAAGGCACTAGTGATATGATTGCTCCATTTGATGCTAATTAAACTAGAACGAAGTCATAGGACTCATAATCACATCTTTCTTTGATAATTTGAGAGAACAAATGAAATAATAAGAAGGTCTCCCTAAACCAAGACTTGTGTGAGATGTACGCATCGTTTTTAATGCGATAGTCATGGGATTTCTTCTTTTGATGCTAATTAAAATTAGAACGAAGTAATAGAACTCCTAATCACCTCTTTCTTTGACAATTCTAGAGAACCAATGAAATAATAAGAAGGCGAAGTAAATGAAGACTTGTGTGAGATGTACGCATCGTTTTGAACGCGATAGTCATGAGATTGCTACTTTTAATGCTAATCAAACTATAATGAAGTTATAGGACTCCTAATCACCTTTTTCTTTGACAATTTTAGGAAACCAATGAAACAATAAGAAGGTATCCCAAAATGAACACGTGTGTGAGGTCTACGCATCATTTTGGGAGGGATAGTGATGAGATTGCTCCTTTTGATGCTAATTTTAACTAGAACGAAGTAATAGGACTCATAATCACCTACATTTTGACAATTTGAGAGAACTAATGAAACAATAAGAAGGTCTCCCTAAATTAACACTTGTGTGAGGTCTACGCATCATTTTGGGAGCGATAGTGATGAGATTGCTCCTTTTGATTCTAATTTTAACTAGAACGAAGTAATATAACTCATAATCACCTATAATTTGACAATTTGAGAGAACTAATGAAACAATAAAAAGCTCTCTCTAAATAAAGACTTGTGTAAGATGTACATATCGTTTTGAAGGAATTAGTGATAAGATTGCTCCTTTGATACTAATCAAACTAGAACGAAGTTATAGGACTCATAATCGCATCTTTCTTTGACAATTTTAGAGAACCAATGAAACCATAAGAATGTCTCCATAAATCAAGACTTGTGAGATGTACGCATCGTTTTTAACGCGATAGTCATGGGATTGCTCCTTTTGATGCTAATCAAATTAGAACGAAGTAATAGGACTCCCAATCACCTCTTTCTTTGACAATTTTAGAGAACCAATGAAACAATAAGAATGTCTCCTTAAATGAAGACTTGTGTGAGATGTACGCATCTTTTTCATCGTGATAGTCGTGAGATTGCTACTTTTGATGCTAATCAAACTAGAACGAAGTTATATGACTCCTAATCACCTCTTTCTTTGACAATTTTAGAGAACCAATGAAACAATAAGGTCTCCTTAAATGAAGACTTGTGTGAGATGTACGCATCGTTTTGAACGCGATAGTTATAGTATTGCTCCTTTTGATACTAATCAAACTAGAACGAAATTATAGGACTCCCAATCCTCTTTCTTTGACAATTTTAGAGAATCAATAAAACAATAAGAAGGTCTCCCTAAATGAAGACTTGTGTGAGATGTACGCATGGTTTTGAACGCGATAATCATGGGTTTCTCTTTTTGACGCTAATCAAACTAGAACAAAAAAATACAACTCTTAATCACCTCCTTCTTTGTAAATTTACAATAACCAATGAAACAATATGAAGGTCTCCCTAAATAAAGACTTGTGTGAGATGTACGCATCGTTTTGGACACGTTAGTGATTGGATTGCTCCTTTTGATGCTAATTTCAACTAGAACGAAGTAATATGACTCATAATCACCGATATTTTGACAAGTTGAGAAAACTAATGAAAAAATAAGGTGTTCCTAAATGAAGGCTTGTGTGAGATGTGTTGGGTTTGTACGTAACGCAATCATGCAATCAAATCACATAAATAGGGCGGAAGCATAAAAACTAGGTTTTTAAAAATTTATACAAACCCATAACCATGATCATGCTTTGTGCTTGTTATCAATAACAAAAAAGAGAGAACATAGAATTATACCTTTGAAGTCTAAGCTTCCTCAGGGACAAGTTATACTCCTTTGATTCCTTTGATTTCTCTGTAGTGGCTCCTTCCCTTGATCAATGTCAGCCACCCAAATGTTTGGCATCTAACGGTGATCCACCAAGGAAGATGAAGAACTCAAGAAGATGGGTTATTGGCTTAACCCTTGTTTCTATCTCTATAGAATATGTGTACTCCCAACTCTTGGAAAATTTCACGTCCCTTATTTCTGATATAAGACTCTCTTATATAGATATTAGGTTAACCCTCCTAATCCAATTAGAATAGGGTTTTATTTAATTAATTAATTAAATACTTTTAATTAATTTATATCCTAATCTTTATTAGGATTGAGAGAGAGTACTGATATTATATTAATTCCTAAACTCCTTTAGAATTAAAATAATAATAATATTAATAAGACTCCTCTTATTAATTTATATTTAATATTTCTAAAATATTAAATAATAAATATTAAGCTATTTAATTTATTCTATCATCATAGATTAAATTAATTATACTTAATGCATTATTACTATCCAGCCATTTTCTTCTTAAATAATTCTTCTTCCTTTTATGGTGTGACCCTTTAGGTTCTCCATATTAAACCGGTTGTGAATAAATCAATTAGAACAATTCTAATCTTATTTAAATAAACAAATTAAACAAATAATCTATTTAAATAAATAATATTTATTCTACAATAGGGATAAGCCTCCCTAGCGATCAACGACTTTCCAGATAATATAGATTTCAACATTAATCATAAAAGAACCTGTGAGTTAATAGTTACTGTATAATTCAATCCTTCCACCATACAATGTCCCAATTAAATATAAGACATGGATTTGCTGTCAAGTCTTAATTTATTTAATCATATGTATTTCGATTAGAAAATGCACAACTCCAAATAATGCAAATTAGAAACCTCTTTCTAATTTCATTCTACCTTGGCCAAGGATTCCTGGGTTGTCATTTAACGAATCACATAGGACATATCTCCTCTTTTACTAGAGGTGGTAGATTCTTTATTAACCATTTATTATCTCCATATGTAACTCATTACACCCAAGCATACCCTATATATGCCTTAAAAGGCCTTAAGGAATTAGTCAAAGTATAATTTGTTACATACAAGATACTATGATGATCTTAAGTCCAAGGATCACATGTACTACTATCACATTAGGAATTCCAATTGACAAGCGAGTAAAACTCCATTAGGTATTCCATAGCGAGTCACGTTCAGTGAACTTATTCTCCAATAAGCACCTACATACTTGCTTTAGTGTCTCCACACAAATGACCACGAGATCAGTCATCCTCATCCAATGAGCAAGCAACATATGTACCAATCTATCCGGATTTACTAATCCCCTTTTTAGTAATCCCACGATTGGGAACTATTTTAGTTTTAAAGCTTTCTAAGAATTTAGATCTCATTAGCATGATCATCATCATGATTCTAAAAGCATTGATTAAAACTTATGGGTTATTTACTATATTATAAAAACAGCACCATGTAGATAATTAAATGCCTTTAATAAATAAATATTTTATTAATAAATAAATAAGATTGTTTACAAAGTATGTGCTTTATCATCATACATGATTGGTTTGTATGCACACTACTATCAAGATGTACGGATCGTTTTGAAGGCACTAGTGATATGATTGCTCCATTCGATGCTAATTAAACTAGAACGAAGTCATAGGACTCATAATCACATCTTTCTTTGATAATTTGAGAGAACAAATGAAATAATAAGAAGGTCTCCCTAAATCAAGACTTGTGTGAGATGTACGCATCGTTTTTAATGCGATAGTCATGGGATTTCATCTTCTGATGCTAATTAAAATTATAACGAAGTAATAGAACTCCTAATCACCTCTTTCTTTGACAATTCTAGAGAACCAATGAAATAATAAGAAGGCGAAGTAAATGAAGACTTGTGTGAGATGTATGCATCGTTTTGAACGCGATAGTCATGAGATTGCTACTTTTAATGCTAATCAAACTAGAATGAAGTTATAGGACTCCTAATCACCTTTTTCTTTGACAATTTTAGGGAACCAATGAAACAATAAGAAGGTCTCCCAAAATTAACACGTGTGTGAGGTCTACGCATCATTTTGGGAGGGATAGTGATGAGATTGCTCCTTTTGATGCTAATTTTAACTAGAACGAAGTAATAGGACTCATAATCATCTACATTTTGACAATTTGAGAGACCTAATGAAAAAATAAGAAGTTCTCCCTAAATGAAGACTTATTTAAGATGTACGTATCTTTTTGAAGCTACTAGTGATAGGATTGCTCCTTTGATGCTAATCAAACTAGAGCGAAGTCATAGGACTCATAATTGCATCTTTCTTTGACAATTTGAGAGAACCAATGAAACAATAAGAAAGTCTCCATAAATCAAGAGTTGTGAGAAGTACACATCGTTTTTAACGAGATAGTCATGGGATTGCTCCTTTTGATGCTAATCAAATTAGAACGAAGTAATAGGACTCCCAATTACTTCTTTCTTTGACAATTTTAGAGAACCAATGAAACAATAAAAATGTCTCCTTAAATGAAGACTTGTGTGAGATGTACGCATATTTTTCATCGCGATAGTCATGAGATTGCTACTTTTGAATGCTAATCAAACTAGAACGAAGTTATAGGACTCCTAATCACTTCTTTCTTTGACAAATTTAGAGAACCAATGAAACAATAAGGTCTCCTTAAATGCAGACTTGTGTGAGATGTACGCATCGTTTTGAACGCGATAGTTATAGTATTGCTCCTTTTGATACTAATCAAACTAGAACGAAGTTATAGGACTCCCAGTCCTCTTTCTTTGACAATTTTAGAGAATCAATGAAACAATAAGAAGGTCTCCCTAAATGAAGACTTGTGTGAGATGTACGCATGGTTTTGAACGCGATAATCATGGGTTTCTCTTTTTGACGCTAATCAAACTAGAACAAAAAAATACAACTCTTAATCACCTATTTCTTTGTAAATTTAAAACAACCAATGAAACAATATGAAGGTCTCTCTAAATAAAGACTTGTGTGAGATATACGCATCGTTTTGGACACGTTAGTGATGAGATTGCTTCTTTTGATGCTAATTTCAACTAGAACGAAGTAATAGGACTCATAATCACCTATATTTTGACAATTTGAGAAAACTAATGAAAAAATAAGGTGTCCCTAAATGAAGGCTTGTGTGAGATGTACGGATCGTTTTAAAGGCACTAGTGATATGATTGCTCCTTTTGATGCTAATCAAACTAAAACGAAGTCATAGGACTCATAATCACATCTTTCTTTGGCAATTTGAGAGAACAAATGAAATAATAATAAGGTCACCCTAAATCAAGACTTGTGTGAGATGTACGAATCGTTTTTAACGCGATAGTCATGGGATTTCTTCTTTTGATGCTAATCAAATTAGAACGAAGTAATAGGACTCCTAATCACCCCTTTCTTTGACAATTCTAGAGAACCAATGAAATAAAAAGAAGGCGGAGTAAATGAAGACTTGTGTGAGATGTACGCATCGTTTTGAACGCGATAGTCATGGGATTGCTACTTTTAATGCTAATCAAACTAGAATGAAGTTATAGGACTCCTAATCACCTCTTTCTTTGAAAATTTTAGGAAACCAATGAAACAATAAGAAGGTCTCTCTAAATGAAGACTTGTGTGAGGTCTACGCATCGTTTTGGATGCGATAGTGATGGGATTCCTCCTTTTGATGCTAATTTTAACTAGAATGAAGTAATAGGACTTATAATCACCTATATTTTGACAATTTCAGAGAACTAATGAAATAATAAGATGGTCTCCCTAAATGAAGACTTGTGTGAGATGTACGTATCATTTTAAAGGGACTAGTGATAGGATTTCTCCTTTGATGCTAATCAAACTAGAACGAAGTCATAGAACTCATAATCGCATCTTTCTTTGACAATTTGAGAGAACCAATGAAACAATAAGAATGTCTCCATAAATCAAGACTTGTGAGATGTACGCATCGTTTTTAACGCGATAGTCATGGGATTGCTCCTTTTGATGTTAATCAAATTAGAACGAAGTAATAGGACTCCCAATCACCTCTTTCTTTGACAATTTTAGAGAACCAATGAAACAATAAGAATGTCTCCTTAAATGAAGACTTGTGTGAGATGTACGCATCGTTTTGAACGCGATAGTCATAGTATTGCTCCTTTTGATACTAATCAAACTAGAACGAAGTTATAGGACTCCTAATCAACTCTTTCTTGGATAATTTTAGAGAATCAATGAAACAATAAGAAGGTCTCCTTAAATGAAGACTTGTGTGAGATGTACGCATGGTTTTGAACGCGATAATCATGGGTTTCTCTTTTTGACGCTAATCAAACTAGAATAAAAAAACACAACTCTTAATCACATCTTCCTTTGTAAAATTAAAACAACCAATGAAACAATAGGAAGGTCTCCCTAAATAAAGACTTGTGTGAGATCTACGCATCGTTTTGGACAGGTTAGTGATGGGATTGCTCTTTTTGATGCTAATTTCAACTAGAACGAAGTAATAGAACTCATAATCACCGATATTTTGACAAGTTGAGAAAACTAATGAAAAAATAAGGTGTCCCTAAATGAAGGCTTGTGTGAGATGTACGGATCGTTTTGAAGGCACTAGTGATATGATTGCTCCATTTGATACTAATTAAACTAGAACGAAGTCATAGGACTCATAATCACATCTTTCTTTGATAATTTGAGAGAACAAATGAAATAATAAGAAGGTCTCCCTAAATCAAGACTTGTGTGAGATGTACGCATCGTTTTTAATGCGATAGTCATGGGATTTCTTCTTTTGATGCTAATTAAAATTAGAACGAAGTAATAGAACTCCTAATCACCTCTTTCTTTGACAATTCTAGAGAACCAATGAAATAATAAGAAGGCGAAGTAGATGAAGACTTGTGTGAGATGTACGCATCGTTTTGAACGCGATAGTCATGAGATTGCTACTTTTAATGCTAATCAAACTAGAATGAAGTTATAGGACTCCTAATCACCTTTTTCTTTGATAATTTCAGAGAACCAATGAAACAATAAGAAGGTCTCCCAAAATGAACACGTGTGTGAGGTCTACGCATCATTTTGGGAGGGATAGTGATGAGATTGCTCCTTTTGATGCTAATTTTAACTAGAACGAAGTAATAGGACTCATAATCACCTACATTTTGATAATTTGAGAGAACTAATGAAAAAATAAGAAGTTCTCCCTAAATGAAGACTTATGTGAGATGTACGCATCGTTTTGAAGCTACTAGTGATAGGATTGCTCCTTTAATGCTAATCAAACTAGAGCGAAGTCATAGGACTCATAATTGCATCTTTCTTTGACAATTTGAGAGAACCAATGAAACAATAAGACTGTCTCCATAAATCAAGACTTGTGAGATTTACGCATCGTTTTTATGGCGATAGTCATGAGATTGCTCCTTTTGATGCTAATCAAATTAGAACGAAGTAATAGGACTCCCAATCACCTCTTTCTTTGACAATTTTAGAGAACCAATGAAACAATAAGAATGTCTCCTTAAATGAAGACTTGTGTGAGATGTACGCATATTTTTCATCGCGATAGTCATGAGATTGCTACTTTTGATGCTAATCAAACTAGAAGGAAGTTATAGGACTCCTAATCACCTCTTTCTTTGACAGTTTTAGAGAACTAATGAAATAATAAGGTCTCCATAAATGAAGACTTGTGTGAGATGTACGCATCGTTTTGAATGCGATAGTTATAGTATTGCTCCTTTTGATACTAATCAAACTAGAACGAAGTTATCGGACTCCCAATCCTCTTTCTTTGACAATTTTAGAGAATCAATGAAACAATAAGAAGGTCTCCCTAAATGAAGACTTGTGTGAGATGTACGCATGGTTTTGAACGCGATAATCATGGGTTTCTCTTTTTGACGCTAATCAAACTAGAACAAAAAAATACAACTCTTAATCACCTCTTTCTTTGTAAATTTAAAACAACCAATGAAATAATATGAAGGTTTTCCTAAATAAAGACTTGTGTGAAATCTACGCATCGTTTTGGACACGTTAGTGATGGGATTGCTCTTTTTGATGCTAATTTCAACTAGAACGAAGTAATAGAACTCATAATCACCGATATTTTGACAAGTTGATAAAACTAATGAAAAAATAAGGTGTCCCTAAATGAAGGCTTGTGTGAGATGTACAGATCGTTTTGAAGGCACCAGTGATATGATTGCTCCATTTGATGCTAATTAAACTAGAACGAAGTCATAGGACTCATAATCACATCTTTCTTTGATAATTTGAGAGAACAAATGAAATAATAAGAAGGTCTCCCTAAATCAAGGCTTGTGTGAGATGTACGGATCGTTTTTAATGCGATAGTCATGTGATTTCTTCTTTTGATGCTAATCAAATTAGAACGAAGTAATAGGACTCCTAATCACCGCTTTCTTTGACAATTCTAGAGAACCAATGAAATAATAAGAAGGCGGAGTAAATGAAGACTTGTGTGAGATGTACGCATCGTTTTGAACGCGATAGTCATGGGATTGCTACTTTTAATGCTAATCAAACTAGAATGAAGTTATAGGACTCCTAATCACCTATTTCTTTGATAATTTTAAGGAACCAATGAAACAATAAGAAGGTCTCTCTAAATGAACACTTGTGTGAGGTCTACGCATCATTTAGGGAGCAATAGTGATGAGATTGCTCCTTTTGATTCTAATTTTAACTAGAACGAAGTAATAGAACTCATAATCACCTACAATTTGACAATTTGAGAGAACTAATGAAACAATAAGAAGTTCTCTCTAAATAAAGACTTGTGTAAGATGTACGTATCGTTTTGAAGGGACTAGAGATAGGATTGCTCCTTTGATGCTAATCAAACTAGAACGAAGTCATAGGACTCATAATCGCATCTTTCTTTGACAATTTGAGAGAACTAATGAAACAACCAATTAAACAGTATGAAGGTCTCCCTAAATAAAGACTTGTGCGAGATATACGCATCGTTTTGGACACATTAGTGATGAGATTGCTCCTTTTGATGCTAATTTCAACTAGAACGAAGTAATAGGACTCATAATCACCTATATTTTGACAATTTGAGAAAACTAATGAAAAAATAAGGTGTCCCTAAATGAAGGCTTGTGTGAGATGTACGGATCGTTTTGAAGGCACTAGTGATATGATTGCTCCTTTTGTTGCAAATCAAACTAAAACGAAGTCATAGGACTCATAATCACATCTTTCTTTGGCAATTTGAGAGAACAAATGAAATAATAAGAAGGCCTGCCTAAATCAAGACTTGTGTGAGATGTACGCATCGTTTTTAACGCGATAGTCATGGGATTTCTTCTTTTGATGCTAATCTAATTAGAACGAAGTAATATGACTCCTAATCACCCCTTTCTTTGACAATTCTAGAGAACCAATGAAATAATAAGAAGGCGGAGTAAATGAAGACTTGTGTGAGATGTACGCATTGTTTTGAACGCGATAGTCATGGGATTGCTACTTTTAATGCTAATCAAACTAGAATGAAGTTATAGGACTCCTAATCACCTCTTTCTTTGATAAATTTAAGGAACCAATGAAACAATATGAAGGTCTTCCTAAATGAACACTTGTGTGAGGTCTACGCAACATTTTGGGAGCGATTGAGATGAGATTGCTCCTTTTGATTCTAATTTTAACTAGAACGAAGTAATAGAACTCATAATCACCTACAATTTGACAATTTGAGAGAACTAATGAAACAATAATAAGTTCTCTCTAAATAAAGACTTGTGTAAGATGTAAGTATCGTTTTGAAGGGACTAGTGATAGGATTGCTCATTTGATGCTAATCAAACTAGAACGAAGTCATAGAACTCATAATCGCATCTTTCTTTGACAATTTGAGAGAACCAATGAAACAATAAGAATGTCTCCACAAATCAAGACTTGTGAGATGTACGCATCGTTTTTAACGCGATAGTCATGGGATTGCTCCTTTTAATACTAATCAAATTAGAAGAAGTAATAGGACTCATAATCACCTCTTTCTTTGACAATTTTAGAGAACCAATGAAATAATAAGAAGGTCTTCCTAAATCAAGACTTGTGTGAGATGTACGCATCGTTTTTAACGCGATGGTCATGGGATTTCTTCTTTTGATGCTAATCAAACTAGAACGAAGTAATAGGACTCCTAATCACCCTTTCTTTGACAATTCTAGAGAACCAATGAAATAATAAGAAGGCGGGGTAAATGAAGACTTGTGTGAGATGTACGCATCGTTTTGAACACGATAGTCATGGGATTGCTACTTTTAATGCTAATCAAACTAGAATGAAGTTATAGGACTCCTAATCACCTCTTTCGTTGATAATTTTAAGGAACCAATGAAACAATAAGAAGGTCTCCCTAAGTGAACACTTGTGTAAGGTCTACGCATCATTTTGGGAGCGATAGAGATGAGATTGTTCCTTTTGATTATAATTTTAAGTAGAACGAAGTAATAGAACTCATAATCACCTACAATTTGACAATTTGAGAGAATTAATGAAACAATAAGAAGTTCTCTCTAAATAAAGACTTGTGTAAGATGTACGTATCGTTTTGAAGGGACTGGTGATAGGATTGCTCCTTTGATGCTAATCAAACTAGAACGAAGTCATAGGACTCATAATCGCATCTTTCTTTGACAATTTGAGAGAACAAATGAAACAATAAGAATGTCTCCATAAATCAAGACTTGTGAGATGTACGCATCGTTTTTAACGCGATAGTTATAGGATTGCTCCTTTTGATGTTAATCAAATTAGAACGAAGTAATAGGACTCCCAATCACCTCTTTCTTTGACAATTTTAGAGAACCAATGAAACAATAAGAATGTCTCCTTAAATGAAGACTTGTGTGAGATGTACGCATCTTTTTCATCGCGATAGTCATGAGATTGCTACTTTTGATGCTAATCAAACTAGAACGAAGTTATAGGACTCCTAATCACCTCTTTCTTTGACAATTTTAGAGAACCAATAAAATAATAAGGTCTCCTTAAATGAAGACTTGTGTGAGATGTACGCATCGTTTTGAACGCGATAGTTATAGTATTGCTCCTTTTGATACTAATTAAACTAGAACGAAGTTATAGGACTCCCAATCCTCTTTCTTTGACAATTTTAGAGAATCAATGAAACAATAAGAAGGTCTCCCTAAATGAAGACTTGTGTGAGATGTACGCATGGATTTGAACGCGATAATCATGGGTTTCTCTTTTTGACGCTAATCAAACTAGAACAAAAAAATACAACTCTTAATCACCTCTTTCTTTATAAATTTAAAACAACCAATGAAACAATATAAAGGTCTCCTTAAATAAAGACTTGTGTGAGATATACGCATTGTTTTGGACACGTTGGTGATGAGATTGCTCCTTTTGATACTAATTTCAACTAGAACGAAGTAATAGGACTCATAATCACCTATATTTTGACAATTTGAGAAAACTAATGAAAAAATAAGGTGTCTCTAAATGAAGGCTTGTGTGAGATGTACGGATCGTTTTGAAGGCACTAGTGATGTGATTGCTCCTTTTGATGCTAATCAAACTAAAACGAAGTCATAGGACTCATAATCACATCTTTCTTTGGCAATTTAGAGAACAAATGAAATAATAAGAAGGTCTCCCTAAATCAAGACTTGTGTGAGATGTACGCATCGTTTTTAAGGCGATAGTAATGGGATTTCTTCTTTTGATGCTAATCAAATTAGAACGAAGTAATAGGACTCCTAATCACCCCTTTCTTTGACAATTCTAGAGAACCAATGAAATAATAAGAAGGCGGAGTAAATGAAGATTTGTGTGAGATGTACGCATCATTTTGAACGCGATAGTCATGGGATTGCTACTTTTAATGCTAATCAAACTAGAATGAAGTTATAGGACTCCTAGTCACCTCTTTCTTTGATAATTTTAAGGAACCAATGCAAACAATAAGAAGGTCTCCCTAAATGAACACTTGTGTGAGGTCTACGCATCATTTTGGGAGCGATAGTGATGAGATTGCTCCTTTTGATTCTAATTTTAACTAGAACGAAGTAATAGAACTCATAATCACCTACATTTTGATAATTTCAGAGAACTAATGAAACAATAAGAAGTTCTCTCTAAATAAAGACTTGTGTAAGATGTACGTATCGTTTTGAAGGGACTAGTGATAGGATTGCTCCTTTGATGCTAATCAAACTAGAACGAAGTCATAGGACTCATAATCGCATCTTTCTTTGACAATTTGAGAGAACCAATGAAACAATAAGAATGTCTCCATAAATCAAGACTTGTGAGATTTACACATCGTTTTTAACGCGATAGTCATGGGATTGCTCCTTTTGATGCTAATCAAATTAGAACGAAGTAATAGGACTCCCAATCACCTCTTTCTTTGACAATTTTAGAGAACCAATGAAATAATAAGAATGTCTCCTTAAATGAAGACTTGTGTGAGATGTACGCATCTTTTTCATCGCGATAGTCATGAGATTTCTACTTTTGATGCTAATCAAACAAGAACGAAGTTATAGGACTCCTAATCACCTCTTTCTTTGATAATTTTAGAGAACCAATGAAACAATAAGGTCTCCTTAAATGAAGACTTGTGTGAGATGTACGCATCGTTTTGAACGCGATAGTCATAGTATTGCTCCTTTTGATACTAATCAAACTAAAACGAAGTTATAGGACTCCCAATCACCTCTTTCTTTGACAATTTTAGAGAATCAATGAAACAATAAGAAGGTCTCCCTAAATGAAAACTTGTGTGAGATGTACGCATGGTTTTGAACTCGATAATCATAGGTTTCTCTTTTTGATGCTAATCAAACTAGAACGAAAAAATACAACTCTTAATCACCTCTTTCTTTGTAAATTTAAAACAACCAATGAAACAATATGAAGGTCTCCCTAAGTAAAGATTTGTGTGAGATATACGCATCGTTTTGGACACGTTAGTGATGGGATTGCTCCTTTTGGTGCTAATTTCAACTAGAACGAAGTAATAGAAATCATAATCACCTATATTTTGACAATTTGATAAAATTAATGAAAAAATAAGGTGTGCCTAAATGAAGGCTTGTGTGAGATGTACGGATCACTTTGAAGGCGCTAGTGATATGATTGCTCCTTTTGATGCTAATCAAACTAGAACGAAGTTATAGAACTCATAATCACATCTTTCTTTGACAATTTGAGAGAACAAATGAAATAATAAGAAGGTCTCCCTAAATCAAGACTTGTGTGAGATGTACGCATCGTTTTTAATGCGATAGTCATGGGATTTCTCCTTTTGATGCTAAGCAAATTAGAACGAAGCAATAGGACACCTAATCACCTCTTTCTTTGACAATTCTAGAGAACCAATGAAATAATTAGAAGGCGGAGTAAATGAAGACTTGTGTGAGATGTACGCATCGTTTTGAACGTGATAGTCATAGGATTGCTAATTTTAATGCTAATCAAACTTGAATGAAGTTATAGGACTCCTAATCACCTCTTTCTTTGACAATTTTAGGGAACCAATGAAAAAATATGAAGGTCTCCCTAAATGAAGACTTGTGTGAGGTCTACGCATTATTTTGGGAGCGATAGTGATGACACTACTCCTTTTGATTCTAATTTTAACTAGAACGAAGTAATAGGACTCATAATCACCTACATTTTGACAATTTGAAAGAACTAATGAAACAATAAGAAGTTCTCTCTAAATGAAGACTTGTGTCAGATGTACGTATCGTTTTGAAGGGACTAGTGATAGGATTGCTCCTTTGATGCTAATCAAACTAGAACGAAGTCATAGGCCTCATAATCACATCTTTCTTTAACATTTTGAGAGAACCAATGAAACAATAAGAAAGTCTCCATAAATCAAGACTTGTGAGATGTACGCATCGTTTTTAACGCGATAGTCATGGGATTGCTCCTTTTAATACTAATCAAATTAGAAGAAGTAATAGGACTCCCAATCACCTCTTTCTTTGACAATTTTAGAGAACCAATGAAACAATAAGAATGTCTCTTTAAATGAAGACTTGTGTGAGATGTACGCATCTTTTTCATCGCGATAGTCATGAGATTGCAACTTTTGATGCTAATCAAACTAGAACGAAGTTATAGGACTCCTAATCACCTCTTTCTTTGACAATTTTAAAGAACTAATGAAACAATAAGGTCTCCTTAAATGAAGACTTGTGTGAGATGTACGCATCGTTTTGAACGCGATAGTCATAGTATTGCTCCTTTTGATACTAATCAAACTAGAACGAAGTTATAGGACTCCCAATCCTCTTTCTTTGACAATTTTAGAGAATCAATGAAACCATAAGAAGGTCTCCCTAAATGAAGACTTGTGTGAGATGTACGCATGGTTTTGAACGCGATAATCATGGGTTTCTCTTTTTGACGCTAATCAAACTAGAACAAAAAAATACAACTCTTAATCACCTCTTTCTTTATAAATTTAAAACAACCAATGAAACAATATGAAGGTCTCCCTAAATAAAGACTTGTGTGAGATATACGCATCGTTTTGGACACGTTAGTGATGGGATTGCTCCTTTTGGTGCTAATTTCAACTAGAACGAAGTAATAGAACTCATAATCACCTATATTTTGACAATTTGAGTAAACTAATGAAAAAATAAGGTGTCCCTAAATGAAGGCTTGTACGGATCGTTTTGAAGGCGCTAGTGATATGATTGCTCCATTTGATGCTAATCAAACTCGAACGAAGTCATAGGACTCATAATCACATCTTTCTTTGATAATTTGAGAGAACAAATGAAATAATAAGAAGGTCTCCCTAAATCAAGACTTGTGTGAGATGTACGCATTTTTTTTATCGCGATAGTCATGAGATTGCTACTTTTGATGCTAATCAAACTAGAACGAAGTTATAGGACTCCTAATCACCTCTTTCTTTGACAATTTTACAAAACCAATGAAACAATAAGGTCTCCTTAAATGAAGACTTGTGTGAGATGTACGCATCGTTTTGAACGCGATAGTTATAGTATTGCTCCTTTTGATACAAATCAAACTAGAACGAAGTTATAGGACTCCAGTGAAATAATAAGGTCTCCTTGAATGAATACTTGTGTGAGATATACGCATCGTTTTGAACGCGATAGTCATACTATTGCTCTTTTTGATACTAATCAAACTAGAACGAAGTAATAGGACTCTCAATCACCTCTTTCTTTGACAATTTTAGAGAATCAATGAAACAATAAGAAGGTCTTCCTAAATGAAGACTTGTGTGAGATGTACGCATGGTTTTGAACGCGATAATCATGGGTTTCTCTTTTTGACGCTAATCAAACTAGAACAATAAAATACAACTCTTAATCACCTCTTTCTTTGTAAATTTAAAACAACTAATGAAACAATATGAAGGTTTCCCTAAATAAAGACTTGTGTGACATGTACGCATCCTTTTTAACGATCATGGGATTTCTCCATTTGATGATAATCAGATTAGAACGAAATAATAGGACTTTTAATCACCTCTTTCTTTGACATTTCTAGAGAACCAATGAAATAATAAGAAGGCAAAGTAAATGAAGACTTGTGTGAGATGTACGCATAGTTTTGAACGCGATAGTCATGGGATTGCTACTTTTAATGCTAATCAAACTAGAATGAAGTTATAGGACTCCTAATCATCTCTTTCTTTGACAATTTTAGGGAACCAATGAAACAATAATTAGGTCTCCCTAAATGAAGACTTTTGTGAGGTCTACCCATCATTTTGGGAGAGATAGTGATGATATTGCTCATTTTGATGCTAATTTTAACTATAACGAAGTAATAAGACTCATAATCACCTACATTTTGACAATTTGATAGAACTAATAAAATAATAAGATGTTCTCCCTAAATGAAGACTTGTGTAAGATATACGGATCATTTTGAAGGTACTAGTGATAGGATTGCTCCTTTGATGCTAATCAAACTAGAACGAAGTCATAGGACTCATAATCGCATTTTTCTTTGACAATTTGAGAGAACCAATGAAACAATAAGAAAGTCTCCATCAATTAAGGCTTGTGTGAGATGTACGCATTATTTTTAACGCGATAGTCATGGGATTGCTCTTTTTGATGCTAATCAAATTAGAACGAAGTAATAGGACTCTCAATCACCTCTTTCTTTGACAATTTTAGAGAACCAATGAAACAATAAGAATGTCTCCTTAAATGAAGACTTGTGTGAGATGTACGCATCATTTTCATCGCGATAGTCACGAGATTGCTACTTTTGATGCTCATCAAACTAGAACGAAGTTATAGGACTCCTAATCACCTCTTTCTTTGATAATTTTGGAGAACTAATGAAACAATAAGGTCTCCTTAAATGAAGGCTTGTGTGAGATGTACGCATCGTTTTGAACGCGATAGTCATAGTATTGCTCCTTTTGATACTAATTGTAACGATTGAGAATTTTATATGTTAATTGTAAAAATTTATTGAATTAAATAAATATTTTATGGAATTTATTTGTGAAGATAAATAAATAAATTGTGCGATTGTTGTGGACAATTTAATTAAGTGCTATATGATTAATTAAATTGATATGTTAGCAATGGTGTAGCATAATTTTAATTTAATTAAGAATGTTTTAATTAGATTTAATGTTATGTGCTAAGTGATAATAATTTGTACACGAATTATGTTTAATAAAGGAAATTCAATTGTGTGACAATTTGGTATTATGTGAATGTTAGTTTATTTAATTGAATTAGAGTGTTGTAATTTAATTAAATAAGTGTAATATTTAATCTATGGATTTAAAGAGTTATTAAAAGACTAGAAAAAGATTTTAAAGTATTTTGCCAAACAAGGCCCTTGTACTTGTTTAATCTTATTTTACCCAAACAAGGCCTTAGCACTAAAAACCTATTTTTCTAAGAGGTTGCCAAACATGGCCTTGGACTTTTCAAATTCTATAACCTATGTAATTAATAATACTTATTATGGTTATAAGTATTATATTTATTATTTATAAGTTACATATATTATATATGTATATGTATAATATTATATATGTCAGTTAAAAACAAAAAGTTACGTTAGTTTTACAAAACAAAGAAAGAAAAGAAGAAGAGCGTTAGAGAGAATTCTCAGAGAAGAAGAAGAAGGCAAAGCAAGCCTAATTTCATCATCTCTCTCTTAACCTAAAACTAGTAAGGTTATAATCTTAACCCTAGAACTAATTCATAGGTGTTGTGTTTTCTTCTTTGTCAAATTAGGTTTTTTTAATCATGAAATTATATGTATATATGGTGTTCATATGTTTTCATATGTAATTGTATGCCATGAAAGGGTTTTCAAAATACAATTATTGTAAAAACAAGTTTTCAAAGCATATTCTTTTATGGTTTCATGGTTTTAGAACTCTATGTGAAAGTCTCTTTGTGAAAGCTATTTATTTTGATATGTGAATGGGATATGTATGTATATATATACATATATATATATATATATATATATATGTTTACATGAGGGTTTCATAGTTGTTTAAGAATTTCAATTCATAAGTATATGATGAATACTATGAAATTCATGTTCATAGTGTTAGATTATGAATTTATGTTGAAAATTTATTTAAATCCTTGATGTGAGCATGAATTATGTGTAATATGTGATATAACATGATTATATATGAGTTACATGGTTGTTCTAGTAATTCAATCAATGAATTTTTGATAAACAATAGGAAGTGTGTTCATAGTGATTTTCGGCGAAGTTATTTCTGAAAAATGGCTTTTAAAACTATCAAATTGATGTTGATTTTGAGTCATTGTTAAAATTGATCATGTATTAAGTTAATATGTTAAGAATATGAGTGATTACAATTGGAATCACTTGAATTGGATGAAAAACGAATTCGTAGTAGCAATTTTCGTCAAGAACGCTTAAAATTGTGTTTTCTTTGAAAATCATGAAATCTTGTTTTGGATTATGTGTTTTATGGATTATATATGTTATGAGCATGTTAATAAGTTTAAAATATTGTTAGTATCAAGTTTTATGTTTATCATGTTGGAAAAAAATCGAATTCGGTGTGAAGGAATGAGCCAAATTGGCTTAATTCTCCACCAGTTCGCGAACCAAGTGGTGCAGCAGGGGGAGCACCCGCCCCAGCGGGTGATGTTGCTGCCCAAAAAAGTTTGAGTTTTGTTTTTGAGTTTTTATTCCCCGTTTGTTAAGCTAACTTGTTTCTAAGACTTGAAAAGTGAAAGGTGTAATAAGATAACATGTTTTTAATGTGTTTAAGTTAGATTGAAATATATTATGAATGTGTTACATGTGTGTGTATGTGTGTTGCTTTCACTAGGCA
This sequence comes from Panax stipuleanatus, assembly GCA_020205555.1. Classification (NCBI taxonomy): domain Eukaryota; kingdom Viridiplantae; phylum Streptophyta; class Magnoliopsida; order Apiales; family Araliaceae; genus Panax; species Panax stipuleanatus. The sequence goes on along the minus strand of CM035122.1, from coordinate 98,973,950 downwards.
CACAACACGATTCCTTGAGTTATAGACTTATAAATGTATGCCGTGAGTATAGACTCACGTACTTGACTAATTAGTAACCAATGTGGTAAATTATAATATGAGTTGGACTTGGATATGAAGTTCGATGGTTTAAATGTTATAGTTGGATACTAATAGATGGTTTGAATGTAATATAAATGTGTAGGGTGGTTTTGAAGTGGGTATAGTTGTTAAAGTTTAGCTTGCGCTTAAGGCAAGTTCTCTTACCCTTATTCTCTTATGTTAAGCAAGTTTCTAAACTTGTTATTTATATTGTGCAAGTTCTTTAGGATACTCTCGAATGCTATACAAGCCTATTCATTGTATCTTTTCATTGGGCAAGTTTCTTAACCCTTGCTCAAGAAATCACGAAAGTTCATTTACGTTCCTTAACTTGTTATGTGGTTCAAGTTATACCATACTTCAATATTCATAAAGCGTAAGTATTAAAGTGTTATTTTGTTCAAGCAAAATCTACTTAGTCTATCGAATGCTTTAAGTTGTTTCTAAAAGCATGCCTATCTATTATGAAGTTTATTGTCATATTTTGCAATTGGTTCATGATTCTTATATTATTGAACTGTAAAGAACTGAAAGTCGATTCAACTACTCCTAGTTGATGATAGTTGAACTCTAAAGTTCCCTTATCTATCCAAACCAAACTTTCTTTGGTGCGGACTTGTATTCAATTTCTGAGAAGGAACAACCCTATTAATTAGGGGATAGTTTATGCGAAAGATTTAAGATGGTTGTGCACAATTCATGGTACAAAGGGTTGATCCCCCTGAGTACGAGTTAAGGGTCCATAGTCTTATTGACTGTTAAAGGTTTAAATAGAAATATTTATAACCTAGGACAATGGTTCAAGGTCTTATGACCCTCAGATGATTCCATATTCGAATTCTATATATTGATGAAAGAATTATAATTCAATTCTTTATATTGATGAAAGTAAAGTTATTCAAACTCTTTTGAAAAGATTCACTTATGTCATATCACTGTTGTATTTTCAAGTGAGCTTTTGTTTGCTCACTCTTGCCTGCTTTACCACCACTTGCAGTTGAGACCAAGAATGTTGACATACCATCAACAAGTAAAGGAAAAGGAAAGATGAATAAATGAAGGCTTGTTATGTCAAGTTGCTTCTGTAATAAGACTTAGTTGGTTATGTTTATGTTTCCGCATTTACGTTATCTGAATGATGTTAAGGTTTAGATAACCCAGGGATTTTATTGAACAAGTTGTCATTCTTCCTAGAGGGAGATTCTTTATTACTAGGTAGATGTATGTTTTAATTAGAAAGTGAACACCAAATCATATGGAAACGAAGTACCCAGATTTGGGGGTGTCACACTAATCAAACTAGAACGAAGTTATAGGACTCCCAATCACTTCTTTCTTTGACAATTTTAGAGAATCAATGAAACAATAAAAAGGCCTCCCAAAAAGAAGACTTGTGTGAGATGTACGCATGGTTTTGAACGTGATAATCATGGGTTTCTCTTTTTGACGCTAATCAAACTAGAACGAAAAAATACAACTCTTAATCACCTCTTTCTTTGTAAATTTAAAACAACCAATGAAACAATATGAAGGTCTCCCTAAATAAAGACTTGTGTGAGATCTACACATCGTTTTGGACACTAGTGATATGATTGCTCCTTTTAATGCTAATCAAACAAGAACGAAGTCATAGGACTCATAATCACATCTTTCTTTGACAATTTGAGATAACAAATGAAATAATAAGAAGGTCTCCCTAAATCAAGACTTGTGTGAGATGTACGCATCGTTTTTAACGCGATAGTCATGGGATTTCTCCTTTTGATGCTAATCAAATTAGAACGAAGTAATTGGACTCCTAAACACCTCTTTCTTTGACAATTCTAGAGAACCAATGAAATAATAAGAAGGCGGAGTAAAGGAAAACTTGTGTGAGATGTACGCATCGTTTTGAACGCGATAGTCATGAGATTGCTACTTTTAATGCTAATCAAACTAGAATGAAGTTATAGGACTCCTAATCACGTATTTCTTTGACAATTTTAGGGAACCAATGAAACACTAAGAAGGTCTTCCTAAATGAAGACTTGTTGTGAGGTCTACACATCATTTTGGGAGCGATAGTGATGGGACTGCTCCTTTTGATGCAAATTTTAACTAGAACGAAGTAATAGGACTCATAATCACCTACATTTTGACAATTTGAGAGAACTAATGAAACTATAAGAGGTTCTCCCTAAATAAATACTTGTGTAAGATGTACGAATCATTTTGAAGGTACTAGTGATAGGATTGCTCCTTTGAGGCTAATAAAACTATAACGAAGTCATAGGTGTGACGCCCCCAAATCCACGTTCCTTCGAAACCTCGAATTCGGTGGAGTCACGATACTACTATCGTCAAACTATTACATCTTTTAATCATTAGTAAAACAATACAACTTTGTTTATTATAATTTAGAATATAAATTCTATTCATATCCAAGATCTCGTCTTTACATCATATTCGATATTACTAAAATACGAAATAATTTAAACTTTTCAATATCCTTTGAATAAAAATCTTTTTATTGATTCCATAACTTTGATACCAATTACAAATCTTGAATCAACTATATAATATGATTCTTTCTTATCTGAGTTATCGTATAAACATTTACAACTCAACTCGATATCCTCTATGTATTAATTAATACATTCTTACAATACAACAAGTATTAAACAGTGTAAGCAACTATCGAGTACATCATCTAGAATCTAAACATGGTCTAAACAATAATCTAAGTAATATTCTTCAATGCGATACTATTTATCTTTATCAATCAAGAAGCACGAAATCTTTACCGTGAATCCTTAACCTGTAAAAGTGGTTATTTGCAAGAGTGAGCTCGACAGCTCAGCAATTCTAACAGTCCTCATGCATCACATAGCATATAACATCATACTCAGTTCATGCATTTATAAAAAGTTTATATTTACTACGCATGTTACTTTTCACATAACAAGTATATCATCAAAGATCAACTTTCAATCTCATTTATATCTCATATACAGTTCATATATAAGTTCACATTATCACAGCATAATATAATTCAACTAACAGTTATTGAATTCATATATCAAATAGGAACTGAAAGACTTGCCTGATTTGTAGTTTAATAACTACGACTTAACTGCTTAAGAATCTCTGCACTTTGTGTAATCCTACACAGTTATATTAACCATAGAGATCACACTCATCAGTTATATGCATCCACACATTCTCAATGTAATAATAAAGGTTACATTGTTGTCTAACTTGTTTCTTAGAACCTTGTTTCACTTTCTTAACATACTCCTATAATAGCTAGTATAGGTATACTTCTAATATCAACACTCATACACCTTTACTCTACTCGCTATGTGTTCGACATGTATTTAGAGCTCATAGATACATGATCTATATTGCTTTCATGTTTCTCAAACTTTATCGAAACCATTACATTCAAACTTTTCTAAGTTTCACCTTTCAAAATCCTTGTCATATTTTAAACTAGGCATGCAAGGTCATTATGTTTATCATATAGTCATAAACCAGTAGGGGTCAGACCATGATTCGCAGTTTAAGTAATAATACAAGTCTACTACAAAATCAAGAACAAACAGACTGCACAAATCCTGAAAACAGGATGGCGCAGCTGCGCAGGTATTGGCCTTAAGAGTGGCGCAGCTGCGCCACTCACTGGTCAAACCAGAAATGACCTTTCATTCTGCTGGACAACCCGAGGTCATTCACTAGCATTCAGATTACTGATATCCATTACGTACATATGTCTATACGGTCATTAACTCAAGTTTGAAACCTAGCATGCACATTCAAATCTAATTCAAAGTTACATGGTTTTCATGTCGGACTTTCATATACCTTAAGTAATTTAAGTCCATACTTCAAGGCCAACTACTAAGGTCATATTACCACATAAAGAGGCTAAACAATACTAAGTAGGCATGCTCGTGCTTATACTACACATGTATACCTAATCACATAGTTTATGCTTTAAAATTTTATTTCTTGAATACGTGTGCATAGGTGATATCCATGCTCCATCAAATGATGCTCATGTCAACATGTCTATAGGCATAATGACATCTTAATGCATATGCTTGCATGATCACAACATAATTCATATGGTAATTGATGTCCTTAGCTTTTCATTGGAAATCACACTAAGTCAACAAGGAATCATAGTACATGCATGGCATCTATATGTATTTCATATACACTAGAAACTCATATTTAAACCACATAAATATTCTCAAATGGCCAGAATCTAAAAGACATTAGTCTTGGTTAAGTTCGTTTTCGAAAGTCTTAAGTTTATTATTTCGAAAATTATCTTAACTTCTAATACTAGTGTACGGTTAATACTTTAAGCATGCATTTCATGTCAATATAAACCATACTATCATGTTTAAAATATCAGATTATATACATATTACATATGTGTCCAAGTTCACAATCGAAACTATAAGTTTCATTTCAAAACTATAAGTTTTTCTTCAATCGTGTGTACTAATATCGTTACACATGCTCATTTCATATCAAGGTAATCATATATGTATGTTATCTATGTCCACATGCTTGTTCTAATTATATATCTCATGCTAGCACTTAACAATACTTAACAGACAACAGAAACTGGGACAGGGGACCGGCGCAGCTGCGCAGCTCCCCAGTTCAAAATTGGCGCAGCTGCGCAGGGCCTTGCCCTACTCAAGTCTGGTACCGGCGCAGCTGCGCTGCTGGCCAGTACAAAACTGGCGCAGCTGCGCAGTTGGTCGGCCAGAAACAGAGCAGCCTTCTGCTCGGCAATTCTACAGACCCATCTCAGAAATTTCCTACGAAATTCATTCCAGACAAGCTACTAGCCATACTAACATATATATCAGCCCACATATCAACTAACAAACAATTCTTGATCACATTATCATGAATTTCATACTAAATTCAAGAATTAGAAATTCTCAGAAAACAAAGATGAAGAACAAGAAATTAAGTGTTATACCTCAGTAAATCTTGAAATGAGTTTACTGCTATATCAAACTTCCTCTATTCACAGACTCCTTGCTAATATAATGCATTACCTCTATATTTTATACTTATTAGAATTTCTCAGCAAATGAAATGAAGGAGGAGGAAGCCTTATTTATAGAGTCTTGAATACACAGACAATGTTACTGCCTCCCAAATCAAACAAATGGAATAAAGGATTACATGATGGTTCATGGATAGTGGTTGAGAGTGGGTGAAATCCATCATGAACTCCTCACCCCTTGCAATCATTAGCTAGTTTTGTTGCTGAGTTTGAGAGAAATAGGCATAGCTCCTAGCCATTCACGTGAAGGAGAAGTTGGGCACTAAAATTATGGGACAAGAAATTTATAACTCAGTATTACCAACATATAAATACCTAATATTAATACTTAGGCTATATATATTTATTCCATATATATTTAAGTTGTACACATTCCATTTTATATAACTTAAGTTATAATTTAATGTGTCACAATGTAGTCCCAATAATACTATCGTGTAGTAAATTTTAACTTGCACATATAAATTCGTGTACATTTCATTCTACCGGATATAATTCTATCGGGTATCATCACAGTTTATTGTCTCCTTTATTATTAAATTTCATTAATTCAATAATTGTTTACAATATATCTACGATATATTATTTTATTGTATACTTAATATACACATTGTCACACCCATATTTCATGTACCTATTACAACTCAATAACTTTACTATATAGTTTATATTCATATATAGCATAGTCGCATTGCACTTTATACTTCGCATAACATATAGTTAACTATCATACGTTATACTTTAATATCGCATGGTTGCACATAGAAATTAATAAATTACTTATCTTATCAATTAATTAATAATAATATTAATTAATCCATTTCTCATTAATCCATGGAATTATAATTCCCATGCTAATTGATTAACACTTTATATGATTTATTATCACGTTAAATAAATATAAATCTTTTTATATTTATAAATCATTTACTCATTAATCATCATATTATCAAATAATTACTTGATAATAGTATATTGTTCATAACAATAATTAATATTAGAAGACAATTTATCTCATTCACAAATCCGATTATACTTATAATCGATTTCCTTATTATTATACTATCACTAGCCATAATAATTTAACATACTATCATAATAACAATTAACAATTAATTTAGATTAATTGTTTAATTAATAATTCCTCCATCATTAAATTAGTCAATTCATTACTGAATCTATTATTGTGCCACACAAGGCATCTCTCACAAGCTCAATCTTAAGCTTATCGTTATTCTCATCACTTACTCATTTCTCACCACATTACTACTTATAACCTGTTCAATTAAATTAGAACTATTAAATCCAAGGTCCACATATAAATATTTTACAAATCGAATATTCAAATATTATATATAACCTTTACGGAAATATAATAACTCAAGCTATTAAAATGTTAAATTACTTCAATTAATTATACTTATAATAAGTATAACCTTTACGCTTATAATAATTAATATATACTCTATTAATTATTCCAATAATAATATTCACGATCAAATAATAACTTAAGTTATTTAATATATTAAAATAACTTAGTTTCCTTTCATTAATTAAACTCCATTGAAAATACATTTAAAATTATGTATTTAGCCATATCATAAAATATTATGTTTTCTCCAAATAAGCACATTCGTTATTAGAAAATAATTTACTTATTGTCTCATGATATTATTCTTAATATAATATCAAATAACTATATGTATGACACATGTACATACATTATATATAGAAAATAGATAATAAGTTTATTTTCTATTATAATAAATTGTTTCCATCAATTTAATTACATATAGCAAATACGTTTTAATATATTTACCATATTAATTAATCATACCTATTACCTCATTCAAAAAAATATATAAGGTAATATTATTATTCAAAAATAACATTTCCTCCTTTTATTAAAATAATTCAATATTAGAAATTATTTTAATGTCCTTTATTAGAAATATATAATAACTATTTCTCTTTCTTTTCTATAAATTGTTCCCAAAACAATTTCTTCAAATATTCATTTAAAGATATAATGATTTCCATCTCCCTTTAATAACGTATATATATATATATATATATATATATATATATATATATATATATATATTTAACGTTATTCGTACATTAGACTTTCTCACATATTACTATTCTAAGTAATATATATAAAAAGTATCAACTATAATTACATATTCAACACACATATTAATTCACTCCTTTACTTAAGTAAATTAAACATTGTACTACATCATCATAGTTAATTAGGATTCAATACTGACATTATATTATTCCATAATATAACTCACAACTTATATTAACTAATTTTTATTCTTATTAGTTAATTCCTTAACTAACTCATGCTTCACTATCCAAACCTATTCATGGATAGCTTAAGTGCTATTAATAACCTATATTATAAACATACTAGTTATTAATACATACACAAGAATATGGTGATTATACATTAAGGATATTTAATGTCACCAACTTACTATGATAAAATAATTCTATAAATTATTTAATATCGATAGGAATTTATCCACCTCCTTTATCTCAACCGGATCGTCTCTACGATAAGTAACAAATATATATTAATAATATATTTATAAATCACAAAAACACATTTTACATAGTCCATATTATCCTATGTAATATAATACCACATACCTCATATCACATATATATATTATTATTCGAACCCATCTCACAGTTTAAGAATTTTATTTATTAAATCCTTATTTAATAATATCTGAAAATTCGGGTTCTTACAGTAATCCCACAATTGGGAACTATTTTAGTTTTTAAGCTTTCTAAGAATTTAGATCTCATTATCATGATCTCATCACGATTGCTCCTTTGATGTAAGATGTACGTATCGTTTTGAAGGTACTAGTGATAGGATTGCTCCTTTGATGCTATTCAAACTTGAACGAAATCATAGGACTCGTAATCGCATTTTTCTTTGACAATTTGAGAGAGCCAATGAAACCATAAGAAATTCTCCATAAATCAAGACTTGTGTGAGATGTACGCATCATTTTTAACGCGATAGTCATGAGATTGGTACTTTTGATGCTAATCAAATTAGAACGAAGTAATAGGACTCCCAATCACCTCTTTTTCTTTGACAATTTTAGAGAACCAATGAAACAATAAGAATGTCTCCTTAAATGAAGACTTGTGTGAGATGTACGCATCTTTTTCATCGCGATAGTCATGAGATTGCTACTTTTGATGCTAATCAAACTAGAACGAAGTTATAGGACTCCTAATCACCTTTTTCTTTGACAATTTTAGAGAACCAATGAAACAATAAGGCCTCCTTAAATGGAGACTTGTGTGACATGTACGCATCGTTTTGAACGCGATAGTCATTGTATTGCTCCTTTTGATACTAATCAAACTAGAAGAAAGTTATAGGACTCCCAATAACCTCTTTCTTTGACAACATTAGGGAATCAATGAAACAATAAGAAGGTCTCCCTAAATGTAGACTTGTGTGAGATGTACGCATGGTTTTGAACGCGATAATCATGGGTTTCACTTTTTGACGCTAATCAAACTAGAACGAAAAAATACAACTGTTAATCACCTCTTTCTTTGTAAATTTAAAACAACTAATGAAACAATATGAAAGTCTCCTTAAATAAAGACTTGTGTGAGATCTACGCATCGTTTTGGACACGTTAGTGATGGGATTGCTCCTTTTGATGCTAATTTCAACTAGAACGAAGTAATAGGACTCATAATCACCTACATTTTAACAATTTGAGAGGACAAATGAAAAGAATAAGAAGTTCTCCCTAAATGAAGATTTGTGTAAGATGTACGGATCGTTTTGAAGGTATTAGTGATATGATTGCTCCTTTGATGCTAATTAAACTAGAACGAAGTCATAGGACTCATAATCGCATCTTTCTTTGGCAATTTGAGAGAACCAATGAAACAATAAGAAAGTCTCCATAAATCAAGACTTGTGTGAGATGTACACATTGTTTTTAACGCGATAGTCATGGGATTGCTTCTTTTGATGCTAATCAAATTAGAACGAAGTAATAGGACACCCAATCACCTCTTTCTTTGAAAATTTTAGATAAGCAATGAAACAATAAAAATGTCTCCTTAAATGAAGACTTATGTGAGATGTACGCATTATTTTTATGGCGATAGTCATGAGATTGCTGCTTTTGATGCTAATCAAACTAGAACGAAATTATAGGACTCCTAATCACCTCTTTCTTTGACAATTTTAGAGAACCAACGAAACAATAAGGCATCCTGAAAAGAAGACTTGTGTGAGATGTACGCATCGTTTTGAACGCGATAGTCATAGTATTGCTCCTTTTGATACTAATCAAACTAGAACGAAGTTATAGGACTCCCAAACACCTCTTTCTTTGGCAATTTTAGAGAATCAATGAAACAATAAGAAGACCTCCCTAAATGAAGACTTGTGTGAGTTGTACGCATGGTTTTCAATGCGATAATCATGGGTTTCTCTTTTTGACGCTAATCAAACTAGAACGAAAAAATACAACTCTTAATCACCTCTTTTTTGAAAATTTAAAACAACTATGAAACAATATGAAGGTCTCCCTAAATAAAGAATTGTGTGAGATATACGCATTGTTTTGGACACGTTAGTTATGGGATTGCTCGTTTTGATGCTAATTTCAACTAGAACGAGGTAATAGGACTCATAATCACCTATATTTTGACAATTTGAGAAAACTAATGAAAAAAACAGGTGTCCCTAAATGAAGGCTTGTGTGAGATGTACGGATCGTTTTGAAGGCACTGGTGATATGATTGCTCCTTTTGATGCTAATCAAACTAGAACGAAATCATAGGACTCATAATCACATCTTTCTTTGACAATTTGAGAGAACAAATGAAATAATAAGAAGGTATCCCTAAATTAAGACTTGTGTGAGATGTACGCATCGTTTTAACGCGATAATCATGGGATTTCTCCTTTTGATGCTAATCAAATTAGAACGAAGTAATAAGACTCTTAATCACCTCTTTCTTTGACAATTCTAGAGAACCAATGAAATAATAAGAAGGTGGAGTAAATGAAGACTTGTGTGAGATGTACACATCGTTTTGAACTTGATAGTCATGAGATTGCTCCTTTTGATGCTAATCAAATTAGAACGAAGTAATAGGACTCCTAATCACCTTTTTCTTTGATTATTTTAGGGAACCAATGAAACAATAAGAATGTCTCCCTAAATGAAGACTTGTGTGAGGTCTACACATCATTTTGGGAGGGATAGTGATGAGATTTCTCCTTTTGATGCTAATTTTAACTAAAACGAAGTAATAGGACTCATAATCACCTACATTTTGACAATTTGAGAGAACTAATGAAACAATAAGAAGTTCTCCCTGAATGAAGAATTGTGTAAGATGTACGGATCATTCTGAAGGTACTAGTGATAGGATTGCTCCTTTGATGCTAATCAAACTAGAACGAAGTCATAGGACTCATAATCGCATCTTACTTTGATAATTCGAGAGAACCAATGAAACAATAAGAAAGTCTCCATAAATCAAGACTTGTGTGAGATGTACGCATCGTTTTTAATGCGATAGTCATGGGATCGCTCTTTTTGATGCTAATCAAATTAGAACGAAGTAATAGGACTCCCAATCACCTCTTTCTTTGACAATTTTAGAGAACCAATGAAACAATAAGAATGTCTCCTTAAATGAAGACTTGTGTGAGATGTACGCATCGTTTTTAACGCGATAGTCATGGTATTGCTTCTAATTAACTAGAACGAAGTTATAGGACTCCAAATCACCTCTTTCTTTGATAATTTTAAAGAACCAACGAAACAATAAGGCCTCCTAAAATGAAGACTTGTGTGAGATGTACGCATCGTTTTGAACGCGATAGTCATAGTATTGCTCCTTTTGATACTAATCAAACTAGAATGAAGTTATAGGACTCCCAATCACCTCTTTCTTTGACAATTCTAGAGAATCAATGAAACAATAAAAAGGTCTCCCTAAATGAAGACTAATGTGAGATGTACGCATGGTTTTGAACGCGATAATCACGGGTTTCTCTTTTTGGCACTAATCAAACTAGAACGAAAAAATACAACTCTTAATCACCTCTATCTTTATAAATTTAAAATAACCAATGAAACAATATGAAGGTCTCCTTAAATAAAGACTTGTATGAGATCTACGCATCGTTTTGGACACGTTAGTGATGGGATTGTTCCTTTTGATGCTAATTTCAACTAGAACGAAGTAATAGGACTCATAATCACCTATATTTTGACAATTTGAGAAAACTAATGAAAAAATAAGGTGTCCCTAAATGAAGTCTTGTGTGAAATGTACAGATCATTTTTAAGGCACTAGTGATATGATTGCTCCTTTTGATGCTAACCAAACTAGTACAAAGTCATAGGACTCATAATCACATCTTTATTTGACAATTTGAGAGAACAAATGAAATAATAAGAAGGTCTCCCTAAATCAAGACTTGTGTGAGATGTACGCATAGTTTTTAACGCGATAGTCATGGGATTTCTCCTTTTGATGGTAATCAAATTAGAACGAAGTAATAGGACTCCTAATCACCTCTTTCTTAGACAATTCTAGAGAACCAATGAAATAATAAGAAGGCAGAGTAAATAAAGAATTGTGTGAGATGTATGCATTATTTTGAACGCGACAGTCATGGGATTGCTACTTTTAATGCTAATCAAACTAAAATGAAGTTATATGACTCCTAATCACCTCTTTCTTTGATAATTTTCGGGAACCAATAAAACAATAAGAAGGTCTCCCTAAAAGAAGACTTGTGTGAGGTCTAACATCATTTTGGGAGCGATAGTGATGGGATTGCTCCTTTTGATGCTAAATTTAACTAGAATTAAGTAATAGGACTCATAATCACCTACAATTTGACAATTTGAGAGAACTAATGAAACAATAAGAAGTTCTCCCCAAATGAAGACTTGTGTAAGTTGTACGGATCGTTTTGAAGGTACTAGTGATAGGATTGCACCTTTGATGCTAATCAAACTAGAATGAAGTCATAGGACTCATAATCGCATCTTTCTTTGATAATTTTAGAGAACCAATGAAACCATAAGAATGTCTCCTTAAATGAAGACTTGTGTGAGATGTACGCATCGTTTTTATAGCGATAGTCATGAGATTGTTACTTTTGATGCTAATCAAACTAGAACGAAGTTATAGGACTCCAAATCACCTCTTTCTTCGGTAATTTTAAAGAACCATAGAAACAATTAGGCCTCCTTAAATGAAGACTTGTGTGAGATGTGCACATCGTTTTGAACGCGATAGTCATAGTATTGCTCCTTTTGATACTAATCAAACTAGAACGAAGTTATAGGACTCCCAATCACCTCTTTCTTTGACAATTTTAGAGAATCAATGAAACAATAAGAAGGTCTCCCTAAATGAAGACTAATGTGAGATGTACGCATGGTTTTAAACTCGATAATCATGGGTTTCTCTTTTTGACGCTAATCAAACTAGAACGAAAAAATACAACTCTTAATCACCTCTTTCTTTGTAAATTTAAAACAACCAATGAAACAATACGAAGGTCTCCCTAAATAAAGGCTGGTGTGAGATCTACGCATCGTTTTGAACACGTTAGGGATGGGATTGCTCCTTTTGATGCTAATTTCAACTAGAACGAAGTAATAGGACTTATAATAACCTATATTTTGATAATTTGAGAAAACTAATGAAAAATAAGGTGTCCCTAAATGAAGGCTTGTGTGAGATGTACGGATCGTTTTGAAGGCACTAGTGATATGATTGCTCCTTTTGATGCTAATTAAACTAGAACGAAGTCATAGGACTCATAATCACATCTTTCTTTAACAATTTGAGAGAACAACTGAAATAATAAAAAGGCCTCCCTAAATCAAGACTTGTGTGAGATGTACGCATCGTTTTTAACGCGATAGTCATGGGATTTCTCCTTTGATGCTAATCAAATTAGAACGAAGTAATAGGACTCCTAATCACCTCTTTCTTTGACAATTTTAGAGAACCAATGAAATAATAAATAGGCAGAGTAAATGAAGACTTGTGTGAGATGTACGCATCGTTTTGAACGCGATAGTCATGGGATTGCTACTTTTAATGCTAATCAAACTAGAATGAAGTTATAGGTCTCATAATCATCTCTTTCTTTGACAATTTTAGGGAACCAAAGAAACAATAAGAAGGTCTCCCTAAATGAAGAATTGTGTGAGGTCTACGCATCATTTTGGGAGCGATAGTGATGGGATTGCTCCTTTTGATGCTAATTTTAACTATAACGAAGTAATAGGACTCGTAATCACCTACATTTTGACAATTTAAGAGAATTAATGAAACAATTAGAAGTTCTCCCTAAATGAAGACTTGTGTAAGATGGACGGATCGTTTTGAAAGTACTTGTGATAGGATTGCTCCTTTGATGCTAAACAAACTAGAACGAAGTCATAGGACTCAAAATTGCATCTTTCTTTGACAATTTGAGAGCACCAATGAAACAATAAGAACGTCTTCATAAATCAAGACTTGTGTGAGATGTACGCATTGTTTTTAACGCGATAGCCATGGAATTGCTCCTTTTGATGCTAATCAAATTAGAACGAAGTAATAGGACTCCCAATCACCTCTTTCTTGATAATTTTAGAGAACCAACGAAACAATAAGAATGTCTCCTTAAATGAAGACTTGTGTGAGATGTACGCATCGTTTTTATGGCGATAGTCATGAGATTGTTACTTTTGATGCTAGTCAAACTAGAACGAAGTTATAGGACTCCAAATCAACTCTTTCTTTGACAATTTTAAAGAACCAACGAAACAATAAGGCCTCCTGAAATGAAGACTTGTGTGAGATGTACGCATCGTTTTTAACGCGATAATCATAGTATTGCTCCTTTTGATACTAATCAAACTAGAACGAAGTTATAAGACTCCTAATCACCTCTTTCTTTGACAATTTTAGAGAATCAATGAAACAATAAGAAGGTCTCCCTAAATGAAGACTAATGTGAGATGTACGCATGGTTTTGAACTCGATTATCATGGGTTTCTTTTTTTGGCGCTAATCAAACTAGAACGAAAAATACAACTCTTAATCACCTCTTTCTTTGTAAATTTAAAACAACCAATGAAAAAATATGAAGGTCTCTCTAAATAAAGACTTGTGCGAGATCTACGCATCGTTTTGGACATGTTAGTGATGGGATTGTTCCTTTTGATGCTAATTTCAACTAGAACGAAGTAATAGGACTCATAATCACCTATATTTTGACAATTTGAGAAAACTAATGAAAAAATAAGGTGTCCCTAAATGAAGTCTTGTGTGAGATGTACGGATCGTTTTTAAGGTACTAGTTATACGATTGCTCCTTTTGATGCTATCCAAACTAGAACAAAGTCATAGGACTCATAATCACATCTTTCTTTGACAATCTGAGAGAACAAATGAAATAATAAGAAGGTCTCCCTAAATCAAGACTTGTGTGAGATGTACGCATCGTTTTTAACATGATAGTCATGGGATTTCTCTTTTTAATGCAAATCAAATTAGAACGAAGTAATAGGACTCCTAATCACCTCTTTCTTTGACAATTCTAGAGAACCAATGAACTAATAAGAAGGCAGAGTAAATAAAGAATTGCGTGAGATGTACGCATCGTTTTGAACGCGATAGTCATGGGATTGCTCCTTTTGAGGCTAATTAAATTAGAACGAAGTAATAGGACTCCCAATCACCTCTTTCTTGACAATTTTAGAGAACCAATGAAACAATAAGAATGTCTCCTTAAATGAAGACTTGTGTGAGATGTACGCATCGTTTTTATGGCGATAGTCATGAGATTGTTACTTTTGATGCTAGTCAAACTAGAACGAAGTTATAGGACTCCAAATCACCTCTTTCTTTGACAATTTTAAAGAACCAACGAAACAATAAGGCCTCCTGAAATGAAGACTTGTGTGAGATGTACGCATCGTTTTGAACGCGATAATCATAGTATTGCTCCTTTTGATACTAATCAAACTAGAACGAAGTTATAGGACTACCAATCACCTCTTTCTTTGACAATTTTAGAGAATCAATGAATCAATAAGAAGGTCTCCCTAAATGAAGACTAATCTTAGATGTACGCATAGTTTTGAACTCGATAATCATGGGTTTGTCTTTTTAACGCTAATCAAACTAGAACGAAAAAATACAACTCTTAATCAGCTCTTTCTTTGTAAATTTAAAATAACCAATGAAATAATATGAATGTCTCCCTAAATAAAGGCTTGTGCGAGATCTACGCATCGTTTTGGACACGTTAGTGATGGAATTGCTCCTTTTGATGCTAATTTCAACTAGAACGAAGTAATTAGACTCACAATAACCTATATTTTGATAATTTGAGAAAACTAATGAAAAAATAAGGTGTCCCTAAATAAAGGCTTGTGTGAGATGTACGAATCGTTTTGAAGGCACTAGTGATATGATTTCTCCTTTTGATGATAATCAAACTAGAACGAAGTCATAGGACTCATAATCACATCTTTCTTTGGCAATTTGAGAGAACAAATGAAATAATAAAAAGGTCTCCCTAAATCAAGACTTGTGTAAGATGTACGCATCGTTTTTAACGCGATAGTCATGGGATTTCTCCTTTTGATGCTAATCAAATTAGAACGAAGTAATAGAACTCCTAATCACCTCTTTCTTTGACAATTCTAGAGAACCAATGAAATAATAAAAAGGCCTAGTAAATGAAGACTTGTGTGAGATGTATGCATCGTTTTGAACGCGATAGTCATAGGATTGCTACTTTTAATGCTAATCAAACTAGAATGAAGTTATAGGTCTCCTAATCACCTCTTTCCTTGACAATTTTAGGGAACCAACGAAACAATAAAAAGGTCTCCCAAAAGAAGAATCGTGTGAGGTCTACGCATCATTTTGGGAGCGATAGTGATGGGATTGCTCCTTTTGATGCTAATTTTAACTAGAACGAAGTAATAGGACTCATAATCACCTATATTTTGACAATTTGAGAGAATTAATGAAACAATTAGAAGTTCTCCCTAAATGCAGACTTGTGTAAGATGGACGGATCGTTTTGAAAGTACTTGTGATAGGATTGCTCCTTTGATGCTAAACAAACTAGAACGAAGTCATAGGACTCATAATCGCATCTTTCTTTGATAATTTGAGAGCACCAATGAAACAATAAGAAAGTCTTCATAAATCAAGACTTGTGTGAGATGTACGCATCGTTTTTAACGCGATAGCCATGGGATTGCTCCTTTTGATGCTAATCAAATTAGAACGAAGTAATAAAACTCCCAATCACCTCTTTTTTTGACAATTTTAGAGAACCAATGAAACAATAACAATGTCTCCTTAAATGAAGACTTGTGTGAGATGTACGCATCGTTTTTATGGCGATAGTCATGAGATTGTTACTTTTGATGCTAATCAAACTAGAACGAAGTTATAGGACTCCAAATCACCTCTTTCTTTGACAATTTTAAAGAACCAACGAAATAATAAGGCCTCCTAAAATGAAGACTTGTGTGAGATGTACGCATCGTTTTGAACGCGATAGTCATAGTATTGCTCCTTTTGATACTAATCAAACTAGAACGAAGTTATAGGACTCCTAATCACCTCTTTCTTTGACAATTTTAGAGAATCAATGAAACAATAAGAAGGTCTACCTAAATAAAGACTAATGTGAGATGTACGCATGGTTTTGAACTCGATAATCATGGGTTTCTCTTTTTGGCGCTAATCAAACTAGAACAAAAAAATACAACTCTTAATCACCTCTTTCTTTGTAAATTTAAAAATACCAATGAAACAATATGAAGGTCTCCCTAAATAAAGACTTGTGCGAGATCGACGCATCGTTTTGGACACGTTAGTGATGGGATTGTTCCTTTTGATGCTAATTTCAACTAGAACGAAGTAATAGGACTCATAATCACCTATATTTTGACAATTTGAGAAAACTAATGAAAAAATAAGGTGTCCCTAAATGAAGTCTTGTGTGAGATGTACGGATCATTTTTAACGCACTAGTGATATGATTGCTCCTTTTGATGCTAACCAAACTAGAACAAAGTCATTAGGACTCATGACCACTTCTTTCTTTAACAATTTGAGAGAGCAAATGAAATAATAAGAAGGTCTCCCTAAATCAAGACTTGTGTGAGATGTACGCATCGTTTTTAACGCGATAGTCATGGGATTTCTCCTTTTGATGCTAATCAAATTAGAACGAAGTAATAGGACTCCTAATCACCTCTTTCTTTGACAATTCTAGAGAACCAATGAACTAATAAGAAGGCAGAGTAAATAAAGAATTATATGAGATGTACGCATCGTTTTGAACGCGATAGTCATGGGATTGCTACTTTTAATGCTAATCAAACTAAAATGAAGTTATATGACTCCTAATCACCTCTTTCTTTGACAATTTTCGGGAAACTATGAAACAATAAGAAGGTCTCCCTAAATAAAGACTTGTGTGAGGTCTACGCATCATTTTGGGAGCGATAGTGATGGGATTGCTCCTTTTGCGGCAAATTTTAGCTAGAACGAAGTAATAGGACTCATAATCACCTACATTTTAACAATTTGAGAGAATTAATGAAACAATAAGAAGTTCTCCCTAAATGAAGACTTGTGTAAGATGTACGGATCGTTTTGAAGGTACTAGTGATAGGATTGCACCTTTGATGCTAATCAAACTAGAATGAAGTCATAGGACTTATAATCGCATCTTTCTTTGACAATTTGAGAGAACCAATGAAATAATAAGAAAGTCTCCATAAATCAAGACTTGTGTGAGATGTACGCATCGTTTTTAACGGAATAGTCATGGGATTTCTCCTTTTGATGCTAATCAAATTAGAACGAAGTAATAGGATTCCCAATCACCTCTTTCTTTGACAATTTTAGAGAACCAATGAAACAATAAGAGTGTCTCCTTAAATGAAGACTTGTGTGAGATGTACGCATCGTTTTTATGGCGATAGTCATGAGATTGTTACTTTTGATGCTAGTCAAACTAGAACGAAGTTATAGGACTCCAAATCACCTCTTTCTTTGACAATTTTAAACAACCACCGAAACAATAAAGCCTCCTGAAATGAAGACTTGTGTGAGATGTACGCATCGTTTTGAACGCGATAGTTGTGACGAACGAGATTTTGTAATTTAATTTCAATATTTATTGAATTAAATAAATATTTTTTTGATGATTTAATTATTGAATTAAATAATTAATTGATAAAATTGTGGTAGATTAATTTAATTATATGTGTTACATTAGTTAAATTAATGTGGTAAATTTTTATATTCAAAGTATAAATCTAATTGAGCTTATTTGATTAATATATTAATTAATAAGCATAATATTATTCTAATTAATTTAATAATTAATTGGAGATTTAATGATTTGACATAATTAATGAATGAGAATTTTAATTATGTAACTATGTGATTTAATGTGGATTTATGCTATTTTATTTAATTGATTTAAATAACCTTAATTGATTAATTAAAAGTGTGACATTATTAAACTATATTATAGTAAGTTAATTCAATTAAATGGAAAGGAGAATGAATGGGAGAAACCAAACATGGCCTTATGGGGAGTTGATCAGTTAACCCACTATGGGACTAACCGACGACCACTCACCCACTATACACATTATACGTATTACGCTATACATATATCTTATACATCAGTCTTATATTTCATATTACAAACATCAGAGAACTTAGAGAGATTAGGAGAGAAAATTGAGAGAAGAATCGATTAGAGAAGAGATTGAAGAATTAAAGCCCATATCATCATCTTCACAGAGTTTACAAGGGATAATTCCTTTATCCCAATTTATTTCACGTACTATGTTTCCTTCATGAACATATATTCTGAGTTCTCTGTGTATGGGAAAAATTAGCAATTTTTGATTATATGCTTATATATGTGTTATTATATCATTATAACATATTTTGTATTTGGTATGAATGAATTAAAATAATCGAATTCATGTAATTAGGCCTTAATTGGGTTTTTAAAAATTTACAGAGTTTTTCCATTTACGTGCTTTAAAAATTCTTTGTGAATGGGAAAATTGATATTTGTTCATTATATAGCTATATGTGTGTTCATATGTGTTTATAACATATTATATGCCATATATGCATAACTTCAGTGATCAAACCATCGAATTTTTGTTTATATTTGGGTTTTCAAAATTACAGAGTCATATATATGGCCATACGGCCCTTACGTACAATTTTTATACCATGAATCGATGGTTTAACTTTGAATTAATATTTGCATATAATTGTACACGTTTATACGAACAAAACGGAAGTTAAACGAACGGATTTGGTGTTATAACGAATCTGTAACGTTGAATTTCTTGATTTTCCTTCAAAACATGATAAAGTATGAAAACAATGAAATTAGATGTCTTGGATTGTGTGACTACATGATTTTAATTGCCAAGATCATGCTAGATATATTGTATAGCGTTTTTGTGAAGTTTTTACATTATGGGTAGCCTTAAAATTCATTATGTTAGTTTAATTTGAATTTATTTGGGTTGCTTTGGGTGTTCATCGCGAACCAGGGAGTGCACCAGCAGGGGGACCCGCCCCAGCGGGTGTTCATGGGCATTAGGACCCGCCCCAGCGGGTATAAGGGCTGTCCGGGAGGCTTTGTTTTTTTTATTTTTGAGACTGTTTTGACCTCCTGTAGTAAAATAAGCATAACTTTTTCATACGAACTCCGATTAAGGCGATTCAGAAAGATAACGAGTAGACCTACAACTTTCATTCTTTAAGTTTTTCAATTTGAAATCGTTAAAATGGGTAAAAATGGCCATCTTTGTGACTGATGCGTATTCGGAGGCAATCGGAAGGCTTCGGACATGCACTCACACAAGTGTAGTGTTCTCGATAATAAAAGATGTTGTTTTAAGTTACATACATGAATATTATATGATTTGAAGTTCATGATTAATAAATTAAGTTATTGACATGTATAAGATAATGTGAAGGTTCAAGTTAACAAACTAAGTGCGAACTTGAATATCGTAATTGCAAAACTTGATTATGATTGTTTAAAGGGCTATACATGTGTGATGTGCATGTTGTGAGTTTACATTCATGTTATGTGGTTAGCCATTGAGTAATATTATAAACCAAGTTGTAAGTCGAACTTAAGTGAATAGTTGAACAGTTAAACATGGTAGTTATGAAAACTAATCGATGTCGTATACATAATGTAATGTGTAGGACGTTGAGGAAGTGAATTGTAATTATATTTGTAGCTTGTGCAAGAGGCAAGTATCCTATCCCTAACTTATTGATTTAGCAAGTTCCCTAAATTCTAATTTATTCATTTATTAAGTCTTAGACTTGTCTTTCTATATCGAGTAAGCTCGTGTTCTTAATTGTTCAAGTTCGAAATTCATATTACATATTGTAACTCTTTTAAAAGCATGATTCAGTTATACAATACTTATTCGATTGTATACTCTTGAGATTTATTATTCAAGTTGAATATCAATGTTATTGTTGAACCTTATAGGACTAGTGAACCCTTATTGATTTGACTAGTCCATAGTTGATGAACGTTCTAAATCCAAAACACTTATTGAGCTTATCCAAACCAAACTTCCTTTGGTGCGGACTCTGATGTCAAAACTGAGATGAACAACCATGTAAAAGGGGATTATTTACGCTTTAGCGTTGAGATATTGTGCACAGTATGGTACTAAGGGCTGATCCCCCTAAGTACGAGAAGTAGAGTCCATAGTCTTATGACTGTTAAAGGTTTAAAGCATAAAAACTTTACAACCTAGGACATAGTTCAAGGTCTTATGACCCTCAGACGTTCTTTTGATTCCTGTTATTCATTCTTGAGTCAAAAGTTGAGTTTCTTTATTCAGATGTCTTTGATTCACTCGCATGTTATTATATTGTTGTCATATTATTATACTTGTGGGCAATCGTGCTCACTTTTGCGTAATAATAACATTGCAGTTAAGAACGAACGGTCCAACGAGCCTTCTACTAGCAAAGGCAAGGGCAAGGTCAACAAGTGATGAAGACTTGTTGTTTATTTTATGTGTTTATGTTTCAGACTTATATTAGAGTTGTGTAAGACTTATTTATTTGTTTATATTCCGCACAGATGTTTAAGGTTAGTATGACCTGGGATTTATTTTATTTATTACTCAGATGTTGTAACCCCATAAGGGGAGGATTTAATTCTATTTATTGCATGGTTTGCAATTACTATGGGTAGATAGATAGATGATATTCGTACAGTGAACACCAAGTCCCGTAGAATTGAAGTACCCGGATTTGGGGGTGTCACAATAGTCATAGTATTACTCCTTTTGATATTAATCAAACTAGAACGAAGTTATAGGACTCCCAATCACCTCTTTCTTTGACAATTCTAGAGAATCAATGAAACAATAAGAAGGTCTCCCTAAATGAAGACTAATGTGAGATGTACGCATGGTTTTGAACGCGATAATCATGGGTTTCTCTTTTTGACGCTAATCAAACTAGAACAAAAAATACAACTCTTAATCACCTCTTTCTTTGTAAATTTAAAACAACCAATGAAATAATATGAAGGTCTCCCTAAATAAAGGCTTGTGTGAGTTCTACGCATTGTTTTGGACACGTTAGTGATGGGATTGCTCCTTTTGATGCTAATTTCAACTAGAACGAAGTAATAGGACTCATAATAACTTATATTTTGATAATTTGAGAAAACTAATGAAAAAATAAGGTGTCCCTAAATGAAGGCTTGTGTGAGATGTACGGATCGTTTTGAAGGCACTAGTGATATGATTTCTCCTTTTGATGCTAATCAAACTAGAACAAAGTCATAGGACTCATAATCACATCTTTCTTTGGCAATTTGAGAGAACAAATGAAATAATAAAAAGGTCTCCCTAAATCAAGACTTGAGTGAGATGTACGCATCGTTTTTAACGCGATAGTCATGGGATTTCTCCTTTTGATGCTAATCAAATTAAAACGAAGTAATAGGACTCCTAATCACCTCTTTATTTGACAATTCTAGAGAACCAATGAAATAATAAAAAGGCAGAGTAAATGAAGACTTGTGTGAGATGTACGCATCGTTTTGAACGCGATACTCATGGAATTGCTACTTTTAATACTAATCAAACTAGAATGAAGTTATAGGTCTCCTAATCACCTCTTTCTTTGACAATTTTAGGGAACCAATGAAAAAAAAGAAGGTCTCCCTAAATGAAGAATTGTGTGAGGTCTACGCATCATTTTGGGAGAGATAGTGATGGGATTGCTCCTTTTGATGCTAATTTTAACTAGAACGAAGTAATAGGACTCATAATCACCTATATTTTGACAATTTGAGAGAACTAATGAAACAATAAGAAGTTCTCCCTAAATGAAGACTTGTGTAAGATGGACAGATCGTTCTGAAAGTACTTGTGATAGGATTTCTCCTTTGATGCTAATCAAACTAGAACGAAGTCATAGGACTCATAATCACATCTTTCTTTGACAATTTGAGAGAACCAATGAAACAATAAGAAAGTCTTCTTAAATCAAGACTTGTGTGAGATGTACGCATCGTTTTTAACGCGATAGTCATGGGATTGCTCCTTTTGATGCTAATCAAATTAGAACGAAGTAATAGGACTCCCAATCACCTCTTTCTTTGAAAATTTTAGAGAACCAATTAAACAATAAGAATGTCTCCTTAAATGAAGACTTGTGTGAGACGTACGCATCGTTTTTATGGCGATAGTCATGAGATTGTAACTTTTGATGCTAGTCAAACTAGAATGAAGTTATAGGACTCCAAATCACCTCTTTCTTTGACAATTTTAGAGAACCAATGAAACAATAAGAATGTCTCCTTAAATGAAGACTTGTGTGAGATGTACGCATCTTTTTCATCGCGATAGTCATGAGATTGCTACTTTTGATGCTAATCAAACTAGAACGAAGTTATAGGACTCCTAATCACCTCTTTTTTTGACAATTTTAGAGAACAAATGAAACAATAAGGCCTCCTTAAATAAAGACTTGTGTAAGATGTACGCATCGTTTTGAACTCGATACTCATAGTATTGCTCCTTTTGATACTAATCAAACTAGAACGAAGTTATAGGATTCCCAATCACCTCTTTCTTTGGCAATTTTATAGAATCAATGAAACATTAAGAAGGTCTCCTTAAATGAAGACTTGTGTGATATGTAAGCATGGTTTTGAACGCAATAAACATGGGTTTCTCTTTTTTGACGCTAATCATACTATAACGAAAAAATACAACTCTTAATCACCTCTTTCTTTGTAAATTTAAAACAACCAATGAAACAATATGAAGGTCTCCCTAAATAAAGATTTGTGTGAGATCTACGCATCGTTTTGGATACGTTAGTGATTGGATTGCTCCTTTTGATGCAAATTTCAACTAGAACGAAGTAATAGGACTCATAATCACCTATATTTTGACAATTTGAGAAAACTAATGAAAAAATAATGTGTCCCTAAATGAAGGCTTATGTGAGATGTACGGATCGTTTTGAAGGCACTAGTGATACGATTGCTCCTTTTGATGCTAATCAAACTAGAACGAAGTCATAGGACTCATAACAACATCTTTCTTTGACAATTTGAGAGAACAAATGAAATAATAAGAAAGTCTCCCTAAATCAAGACTTGTGTGACATGTACGCATCGTTTTTAACGAGATAGTCATGGGATTTCTCCTTGTGATGCTAATCAAATTAGAACAAAGTAATAGGACTCCTAATCACCTCTTTCTTTGACAATTCTTGAGAACCAATGAAATAATAAGAAGGTGTAGTAAATGAAGACTTGTGTGAGATGTACGCATCATTTTGAACGCGATAGTCAAGGGATTGCTACTTTTAATGCTAATCAAATTAGAATGAAGTTATAGGACTCCTAATCAATTCTTTCTTTGAAAATTTTAGGGAACCAATGAAACAATAAGAAGGTCTCCCTAAATGAAGACTTGTGTAAGGTCTACGCATCATTTTGGGAGCGATAGTGATGGGATTGCTCCTTTTGATGCTAATTTTAATTAGAACGAAGTAGTATGACTCATAATCACCTACATTTTGACAATTTGAGAGAACTAATGAAACAATAAGAAGTTCTCCCTAAATGAAGACTTATGTAAGATGTACGGATCGTTTTGAAGGTACTAGTGATAGGATTACTCCTTTGATGCTAATCAAACTAGAATGAAGTCATAGGACTCATAATCACATCTTTCTTTGACAATTTGAGAGAACTAAAGAAACAATAAGAAAGTCTCCATAAATCAAGACTTGTGTGAGATGTATGCATCATTTTTAACGCGATAATCATGGGATTGCTCTTTTTGATGCTAATCAAATTAGAACGAAGTAATTAGACTCCCAATCACCTCTTTCTTTGACAATTTTAGAGAACCAATGAAACAATAAGAATGCCTCCTTAAATGAAGACTTGTGTGAGATGTACGCATCGTTTTTTAGCGATAGTCATGAGATTGCAACTTTTGTTGCAAATCAAACTAGAACGAAGTTATAGGACTTCTAATCACCTATTTCTTTAACAATTTTAGAGAACCAATGAAACAATAAGGTCTCCTTAAATGAAGACTTGTGTGAGATGTACGTATCGTTTTGAACGCGATAGTCATAGTATTGCTCCTTTTGATACTAATCAAACTAGAACGAAGTTATAGGACTCCCAATCACCTTTTTCTTTGACAATTTTATAGAATCAATCAAATATTATAAGGTCTCTCTAAATGAAGATTTGTGTAAGATGTACGCATGATTTTGAACGCGATAATCATGGGTTTATCTTTTTGACGCTAATAAAACTAGAACGAAAAAATACAACTCTTAATCACCTCTTTCTTTGTAAATTTAAAACAACCAATGAAACAATATGAAGGTCTCCCTAAATAAAGACTTGTGTGAGATCTACGCATCGTTTTGGACACGTTAGTGATGAGATTGCTCTTTTTGAAGCTAATTTCAACTAGAACGAAGTAATAGGACTAATAATCACCTATATTTTGACAATTTGAGAATACTAATGAAAAAATAAGGTGTCCCTAAATGAAGGCTTGTGTGAGATGTACGGATCGTTTTGAAGACACTAGTGATATGATTGCTCATTTTGATGCTAATCAAACTAGAACGAAGTCATAGGACTTATAATCACATATTTCTCTGACTAATTTGAGATAACAAATGAAATAATAAAAAGGTTTCCCTAAATCAAGACTTGTGTGAGATGTACGCATCGTTTTTAACGCGATTGTCATGGGATTGCTCTTTTTGATGCTAATCAAATTAGAACGAAGTAATAGAGTCCCCAATCACCTCTTTCTTTGACAATTTTAGAGAACCAATGAAATAATAAGAATGTCTCCTTAAATGAAGACTTGTGTGAGATGTACGCATCGTTTTGAACGCGATAGTCATACTATTGCTCCTTTTAATACGAATCAAACTAGAACGAAGTTATAGGACTCCCAATCACCTATTTCTTTGACAATTTTAGAGAATCAATGAAATAATAAGAAGGACTCTCTAAATGAAGATTTGTGTGAGATGTACGCATAATTTTGAACGCGATAATCATGGGTTTCTCTTTTTGACGCTAATCAAACTTGAAAAAAAAATACAACTCTTAATCACCTCTTTCTTTGTAAATTTAAAACAACCAATGAAACAATATGAAGGTCTCCCTAAATAAAGACTTGTGTGAGATCTATGCAACGTTTTGGACACGTTAGTGATGGGATTGCTTTTTTGATGCTAATTTCAACTAGAACGAAGTAATAGGACTCATAATCACCTATATTTTGACAATTTGAGAAAACTAATGAAAAAATAAGGTGTCCCTAAATGAAGGCTTGTGTGAGATGTACGGATCGTTTTGAAGGCACTAGTGATATGATTGCTCTTTTTGATGCTAATCAAACTAGAACGAAATCATAGGACTCATAATCACATCTTTATTTGACAATTTGAGATAACAAATGAAATAATAAGAAGGTCTCCCTAAATCAAGACTTGTGTGAGATGTACGCATCTTTTTTAACGCGATAGTCATGGGATTTCTCCTTTTGATGCTAATCAAATTAAAACGAAGTAATAGGACTCCTAATCACCTCTTTCTTTGACAATTCTAGAGAACCAATGAAATAATAAGAAGGCGTAGTAAATGAAGGATTGTGTGAGATGTACGCATCGTTCTGAGCGCTATAGTCATGGAATTGCTACTTTTAATGATAATCAAACTAGAATGAAGTTATAGGACTCCTAATCACCTCTTTCTTTGACAATTTTAGGGAACCAATGAAATAATAAGAAGGTCTCCCTAAATGAAGACTTGTGTGAGGTCTACGCATCATTTTGGGAGCGATAGTGATGGGATTGCTCCTTTCAATGCTAATTTTAACTAGAACGAAGTAATAGGACTCATAATCATCTACATTTTGATAATTTCAGAGAACTAATGAAACAATAAGAAGTTCTCCCTAAATGAATACTTGTGTAAGATGTACGGATCATTTTGAAGGTACTAGTGATATGATTGCTCCTTTTGTTGCTAATCAAACTAGAATGAAGTCATAGGACTCATAATCGCATCTTTCTTTGACAATTTCAGAGAACTAATGAAACAATAAGAAAGTCTCCATAAATCAAGACTTGTGTGAGATGTACGCATCGTTTCTAACGTAATTGTCATGGGATTGCTCCTTTTGATGCTAATCAAATTCGAACGAAGTAATAGAGTCCCCTAATCACCTCTTTTCTTTGTCCAATTTAGAGAACCAATGAAATAATAAGAATGTCTCCTTAAATGAAGACTTGTGTGAGATGTACGCATCGTTTTGAACGCGATAGTCATAGTATTGCTCCTTTTGATACTAATCAAACTAGAACGAAGTTATAGGACTCCCAATCACCTATTTCTTTGACAATTTTAGTGAATCAATGAAATAATAATAAGGTCTCTCTAAATAAAGATTTGTGTGAGATGCACGCATAATTTTGAACGCGATAATCATGGGTTTCTCTTTTTGACTCTAATCAAACTAGAACGAAAAAATACAACTCTTAATCACCTCTTTCTTTGTAAATTTAAAACAACCAATGAAACAATATGAAGGTCTCCCTAAATAAAGACTTGTGTGAGATCTATGCATCGTTTTGGACACGTTAGTGATGGGATTGCTCTTGTTGATGCTAATTTCAACTAGAACGATGTAATAGGACTCATAATGACCTATATTTTGACAATTTGAGAAAACTAATGAAAAAATAAGGTGTCCCTAAATGAAGGCTTGTGTGAGATGTACGGATCGTTTTGAAGGCACTAGTGATATGATTTCTCCTTTTGATGCTAATCAAACTAGAACGAAGTCATAGGACTCATAATCACATATTTCTTTGACAGTTTGAGATAACAAATGAAATAATAAAAAGGACTCCATAAATCAAGACTTGTGTGAGATGTACGCATCGTTTTGAACGCGATAGTCATAGTATTGCTCCTTTTGATACTAATCAAACTAGAACGAAGTTATAGGACTCCCAATCACCTTTTTCTTTGACAATTTTATAGAATCAATCAAATATTAATAAGGTCTCTCTAAATGAAGATTTGTGTAAGATGTACGCATGATTTTGAACGCGATAATCATGGGTTTATCATTTTGACGCTAATAAAACTAGAACGAAAAAATACAACTCTTAATCACCTCTTTCTTTGTAAATTTAAAACAACCAATGAAACAATATGAAGGTCTCCCTAAATAAAGACTTGTGTGAGATCTACGCATCGTTTTGGACACGTTAGTGATGAGATTGCTCTTTTTGAAGCTAATTTCAACTAGAACGAAGTAATAGGACTCATAATCACCTATATTTTGACAATTTGAGAATACTAATGAAAAAACTAAGGTGTCCCTAAATGAAGGCTTGTGTGAGATGTACGGATCGTTTTGAAGGCACTAGTGATATGATTGCTCCTTTTGATGCTAATCAAACTAGAACGAAGTCATAGGACTCATAATCACATATTTCTTTGACAATTTGAGATAACAAATGAAATAATAAAAAGGTTTTCCTAAATCAAGACTTGTGTGAGATGTACGCATCGTTTTTAATGCGATAGTCATGGTATTTCTCCGTTTATTGCTAATCAAATTAGAACGAAGTAATAGGACTCCTAATCACCGAAATAATAATAAGGCGGAGTAAATGAAGAATTGTGTGAGATGTACGCATCGTTTTGAGTGCGATAGTCATGGGGTTACTACTTTTAATTCTAATCAAACTAGAATGAAGTTATAGGACTCCTAATCACCTCTTTCTTTGACAATTTTAGGGAACCAATGAAACAATAAAAAGGTCTCCCTAAATAAAGACTTATGTGAGGTCTACGCATCATTTTGGGAGCGATAATGATGGGATTACTCCTTTTAATTCTAATTTTAACTAGAACGAAGTAATAGGACCCATAATCATCTACATTTTGACAATTTGAGAGAACTAATGAAACAATAAGAAGTTCCCCCTAAATGAAGACTTGTGTAAAATGTACGGATCGTTTTGAAGGTACTAGTGATAGGATTTCTCCTTTGATGCTAATCAAACAAGAATGAAGTCATAGGACTCATAATCGCATCTTTCTTTGACAATTTGAGAGAGCCAATGAAACAATAAGAAAGTCTCCATAAATCAAGACTTGTGAGAGATGTACGCATCGTTTTTAACGCGATTGTCATGGGATTGCTCTTTTTGATGCTAATCAAATTAGAACGAAGTAATAGAGTCCCCAATCACCTCTTTCTTTGACAATTTTAGAGAACCAATGAAATAATAAGAATGTCTCCTTAAATGAAGACTTGTGTGAGATGTACGCATCGTTTTGAACGCGATAGTCATACTATTGCTCCTTTTGATACGAATCAAAATAGAACGAAGTTATAGGACTCCCAATCACCTATTTCTTTGACAACTTTAGAGAATTAATGAAATAATAAGAAGGACTCTCTAAATGAAGATTTGTGTGAGATGTACGCGATAATCATGAGTTTCTCTTTTTGACGCTAATCAAACTAGAACAAAAAAATATAACTCTTAATCACCTCTTTCTTTGTAAATTTAAAACAACCAATGAAACAATATGAAGGTCTCCCTAAATAAAGACTTGTGTGAGAACTATGCAACGTTTTGGACACGTTAGTGATGGGATTGCTCTTTTTGATGCTAATTTCAACTAGAACGAAGTAATAGGACTCATAATCACCTATATTTTGACAATTTCAGAAAACTAATGAAAAAAATAAGGTGTCCCTAAATGAAGGCTTGTGTGAGATGTACGAATCGTTTTGAAGGCACTAGTGATATGATTGCTCTTTTTGATGCTAATCAAACTAGAACGAAGTCATAGGACTCATAATCACATCTTTATTTGACAATTTGAGATAACAAATGAAATAATAAGAAGGTCTCCCTAAATCAAGACTTGTGTGTGATGTACGCACATTTTTTAACGCGATAGTCATGGGATTTCTCCTTTTGATGCTAATCAAATTAGAACGAATAATAGGACTCCTAATCACCTCTTTCTTTGACAATTCTAGAGAACCAATGAAATAATAAGAAGGCGTAGTAAATGAAGGGTTGTGTGAGATGTACGCATTGTTTTGAGCGCGATAGTCATGGGATTGCTACTTTTAATGCTAATCAAACTAGAATGAAGTTATAGGACTCCTAATCACCTCTTTCTTTGACAATTTTAGGGAACCAATGAAACAATAAGAAGGTCTCTCTAAATGAAGACTTGTGTGAGGTCTACGCATCATTTTGGGAGCGATAGTGATGGGATTGCTCCTTTTAATGCTAATTTTATCTAGAACGAAGTAATAGGATTCATAATCATCTACATTTTGATAATTTAAGAGAACTAATGAAATAATAAGAAGTTCTCCCTAAATGAATACTTGTGTAAGATCTACGGATCGTTTTGAAGGTACTAGTGATAGGATTGCTCTTTTTGTTGCTAATCAAACTAGAATGAAGTCATAGGACTCATAATCGCATCTTTCTTTGACAATTAAGAGAACCAATGAAACAATAAGAAAGTTTCCATAAATCAAGACTTGTGTGAGATGTACGCATCGTTTTTAACGCGATTGTCATGGGATTGCTCCTTTTGATGCTAATCAAATTCGAACGAAGTAATAGAGTCCCCAATCACCTCTTTTCTTTGACCAATTTAGAGAACCAATGAAATAATAAGAATGTCGCCTTAAATGAAGACTTGTGTGAGATGTACGCATCGTTTTGAACGCGATAGTCATAGTATTGCTCCTTTTGATACTAGTCAAACTAGAACGAAGTTATAGGACTCCCAATCAGCTATTTCTTTGACAAATTTAGTGAATCAATGAAATAATAAGAAGGTCTCTCTAAATGAAGATTTGTGTGAGATGTACGCATAATTTTGAACGCGATAATCATGGGTTTCTCTTTTTGACTCTAATCAAACTAGAACGAAAAAATACAACTCTTAATCACCTCTTTCTTTGTAAATTTAGAAAAACCAATGGAACAATATGAAGGTCTCCCAAAATAAAGGCTTGTGTGAGATCTATGCAACGTTTTTGACACGTTAGTGATGGGATAGCTCTTTTTGATGCTAATTTCAACTAGAACGAAGTAATAGGACTCATAATCACCTATATTTTAATAATTTGAGAAAACTAATGAAAAAATAAGGTGTCCCTAAATGAAGGCTTGTTTGAGATGTACGGATCGTTTTGAAGGCACTAGTGATATGATTGCTCTTTTTGATGCTAATCAAACTAGAACGAAATCATAGGACTCATAATCACATCTTTATTTGACAATTTGAGATAACAAATGAAATAATAAGAAGGTCTCCCTAAATCAAGACTTGTGTGAGATGTACGCATCTTTTTTAACGCGATAGTCATGGGATTTCTCCTTTTGATGCTAATCAAATTAGAACGAAGTAATAGGGCTCCTAATCACCTCTTTCTTTGACAATTCTAGAGAACCAATGAAATAATAAGAAGACGTAGTAAATGAAGGATTGTGTGAGATGTACGCATCGTTTTGAGCGTGATAGTCATGGGATTGCTACTTTTAATGCTAATCAAACTAGAATGAAGTTATAGGACTCCTAATCACCTCTTTCTTTGACAATTTTAGGGAACCAATGAAACAATAAGAAGGTCTCCCTAAATGAAGACTTGTGTGAGGTCTACGCATCATTTTGGGAGTGATAGTGATGGGATTGCTCCTTTTAATGCTAATTTTAACTAGAACGAAGTAATAGGACTCATAATCATCTACATTTTGATAATTTCAGAGAACTAATGAAACAATAAGAAGTTCTCCCTAAATGAATACTTGTGTAAGATGTACGGATCATTTTGAAGGTACTAGTGATAGGATTGCTCCTTTGATGCTAATCAAACTAGAATGAAGTCATAGGACTCATAATCACATCTTTCTTTGACAATTTCAGAGAACCAATGAAACAATAAGAAAGTCTCCATAAATCAAGACTTGTGTGAGATGTACGCATCGTTTTTATCGCGATGGTCGTGAGATTGCTACTTTTGATGCTAGTCAAACTAGAACGAAGTTATATGACTCCTAATCACCTCTTTCTTTGACAATTTTAGAGAACCAATGAAACAATAAGGCCTCCTTAAATGAAGACTTGTGTGAGATGTACGCATCATTTTGAACGCGATAGTCATAGTATTGCTCCTTTTGATACTAATCAAACCAGAACGAAGTTATAGGACTACCAATCACCTCTTTCTTTGACAATTTTAGAGAATCAATGAAACAATAACAAGGTCTCCCTAAATTAAGACTAATGTGAGATGTACGCATGGTTTTGAAAGCGATAATCATGGGCTTCTCTTTTTGACGCTAATCAAACTAGAACGAAAAAATACAACTCTTAATCACCTCTTTCTTTATAAATTTTAAACAACCAATGAAACAATATGAAGGTCTCACTAAATAAAGGCTTGTGTGAGATCTACGCATCGTTTTAGACACGTTAATGATGGGATTACTCCTTTTAATTCTAATTTCAACTAGAACGAAGTAATAGGACTCATAATAACCTATATTATGATAATTTGAGAAAACTAATGAAAAAAATAAGGTGTCCCTAAATGAAGGTTTGTGTGAGATGTACGGATCGTTTTGAACGCACTAGTTATATGATTGCTCCTTTTGATGCTAATAAGACAAGAACGAAGTCATAGGACTCATAATCACATCTTTCTTTAACAATTTGAGAGAACAAAGGAAATAACAAAAAGGTCTCCCTAAATCAAGACTTGTGTGAGATGTACGCATCGTTTTTAACGCGATTGTCATGGGATTTCTCTTTTTGATGCTAATCAAATTAGAACGAAGTAATAGGACTCCTAATCACCTCTTTCTTTGACAATTCTAGAGAACCAATGAAATAATAAAAAGGCGGAGTAAATGAAGAATTGTGTGAGATGTACGCATCGTTTTGAGCGCGATAGTCATGGGATTACTACTTTTAATTCTAATCAAACTAGAATGAAGTTATAGGACTCCTAATCACCTCTTTCTTTAACAATTTTATGGAACCAATGAAACAATAAGAAGGTCTCCCTAAATGAAGACTTGTGTGAGGTCTACGCATC
Organism: Panax stipuleanatus; assembly: GCA_020205555.1. Lineage (NCBI taxonomy): Eukaryota > Viridiplantae > Streptophyta > Magnoliopsida > Apiales > Araliaceae > Panax > Panax stipuleanatus. The sequence goes on along the minus strand of CM035122.1, from coordinate 98,940,971 downwards.
ATTTTGGGAGCGATAGTAATGGGATTGCTCCTTTTGATGCTAATTTTAACTACAACGAAGTAATAGGACTCATAATCACCTACATTTTGACAATTTGAGAGAGCTAATGAAACAATAAGAAGTTCTCCCTAAATGAAGACTTGTGTAAGATGCACGGATCGTTTTGAAGGTACTAGTGATAGGATTGCTCCTTTGATGCTAATCAAACTAGAATGAAGTCATAGGACTCATAATCACATCTTTCTTTGACAATTTGAGAGAACCAACGAAACAATAAGAAAGTCTCCATAAATAAAGACTTGTGTGAGATGTACGCATCGTTTTTATCGCGATGGTCGTGAGATTGCTACTTTTGATGCTAGTCAAACTAGAACGAAGTTATATGACTCCTAATCACCTATTTCTTTGATAATTTTAGAGAACCAATGAAACAATAAGGCCTCCTTAAATGAAGAGTTGTGTGAGATGTACGCATCGTTTTGAACGCGATAGTCATAGTATTGCTCCTTTTGATACTAATTAAACTAGAACGAAGTTATAGGACTACCAATCACCTCTTTCTTTGACAATTTTAGAGAATCAATGAAACAATAAGAAGGTCTCCCTAAATGAAGACTAATGTGAGATGTACGCATGGTTTTGAACGCGATAATCATGGGTTTCTCTTTTTGACGCTAATCAAACTAGAACGAAAAAATACAACTCTTAATCACCGCTTTCTTTGTAAATTTAAAACAACCAATGAAACAATATGAAGGTCTCACTAAATAAAGGCTTGTGTGAGATCTACGTATCGTTTTGGACACGTTAGTGATGGGATTGCTCCTTTTGATTCTAATTTCAACTAGAACGAAGTAATAGGACTCATAATAACCTATATTTTGATAATTTGAGAAAACTAATGAAAAAATAAGGTGTCCCTAAATGAAGGCTTGTGTGAGATGTACGGATCGTTTTGAACGCACTAGTTATATGATTGCTCCTTTTGACGCTAATAAGACAAGAACGAAGTCATAGGACTCATAATCACATCTTTCTTTAACAATTTGAGAGAACAAAGGAAATAACAAAAAGGTCTCCCTAAATCAAGACTTGTGTGAGATGTACGCATCGTTTTTAACGCGATTGTCATGGGATTTCTCTTTTTGATGCTAATCAAATTAGAACGAAGTAATAGGACTCCTAATCACCTCTTTCTTTGACAATTCTAGAGAACCAATGAAATAATAAAAAGGCGGAGTAAATGAAGAATTGTGTGAGATGTACGCATCGTTTTGAGCGCGATAGTCATGGGATTACTACTTTTAATTCTAATCAAACTAGAATGAAGTTATAGGACTCCTAATCACCTCTTTCTTTAACAATTTTATGGAACCAATGAAACAATAAGAAGGTCTCCCTAAATGAAGACTTGTGTGAGGTCTACGCATCATTTTGGGAGCGATAGTGATGGGATTGCTCCTTTTGATGCTAATTTTAACTACAACGAAGTAATAGGACTCATAATCACCTACATTTTGACAATTTGAGAGAGCTAATGAAACAATAAGAAGTTCTCCCTAAATGAAGACTTGTGTAAGATGCACGGATCGTTTTGAAGGTACTAGTGATAGGATTGCTCCTTTGATGCTAATCAAACTAGAATGAAGTCATAGGACTCATAATCACATCTTTCTTTGACAATTTGAGAGAACCAACGAAACAATAAGAAAGTCTCCATAAATAAAGACTTGTGTGAGATGTACGCATCGTTTTTATCGCGATGGTCGTGAGATTGCTACTTTTGATGCTAGTCAAACTAGAACGAAGTTATATGACTCCTAATCACCTATTTCTTTGATAATTTTAGAGAACCAATGAAACAATAAGGCCTCCTTAAATGAAGAGTTGTGTGAGATGTACGCATCGTTTTGAACGCGATAGTCATAGTATTGCTCCTTTTGATACTAATTAAACTAGAACGAAGTTATAGGACTACCAATCACCTCTTTCTTTGACAATTTTAGAGAATCAATGAAACAATAAGAAGGTCTCCCTAAATGAAGACTAATGTGAGATGTACGCATGGTTTTGAACGCGATAATCATGGGTTTCTCTTTTTGACGCTAATCAAACTAGAACGAAAAAATACAACTCTTAATCACCGCTTTCTTTGTAAATTTAAAACAACCAATGAAACAATATGAAGGTCTCACTAAATAAAGGCTTGTGTGAGATCTACGTATCGTTTTGGACACGTTAGTGATGGGATTGCTCCTTTTGATTCTAATTTCAACTAGAACGAAGTAATAGGACTCATAATAACCTATATTTTGATAATTTGAGAAAACTAATGAAAAAATAAGGTGTCCCTAAATGAAGGCTTGTGTGAGATGTACGGATCGTTTTGAAGCACTAGTTATATGATTGCTCCTTTTGATGCTAACAAAACTAGAACGAAGTCATAGGACTCATAATCACATCTTTCTTTGACAATTTGAGAGAACAAAGGAAATAATAAAAAGGTCTCCCTAAATCAAGAGTTGTGTGAGATGTACGCATCGTTTTTAACGCAATTGTCATGGGATTTCTCCTTTTGATGCTAATCAAATTAGAACGAAGTAATAGGACTCCTAATTACCTATTTCTTTGACAATTCTAGAGAACCAATGAAATAATAAAAAGGCGGAGTAAATGAAGACTTGTGTGAGATGTACGCATCATTTTGAACGCGATAGTCATGGGATTGCTACTTTTAATGCTAATCAAAGTAGAATGAAGTTATAGGTCTCCTAATCATCTCTTTCTTTGACAATTTTAGGGTACCAATGAAACAGTAAGAAGGTCTCCCTAAATGAAGAATTGTGTGATGTCTACGCATCATTTTGGGAGCGATAGTGATGGGATTGCTCCTTTTAATGATAATTTTAACTAGAACGAAGTAATAGGACTCATAATCACCTACATTTTGACAATTTGAGAGAACTAATGAAACAATAAGAAGTTCTCCCTAAATGAAGACTTGTGTAAGATGTACGGATCGTTTTGAAGGTACTAGTGATAGGATTGCTCCTTTGATGCTAATCAAACTAGAATGAAGTCATAGGACTCATAATCACATCTTTCTTTGACAATTTGAGAGAACCAATGAAACAATAAGAAAGTCTCCATAAATAAAGACTTGTGTGAGATGTACGCATTGTTTTTAACGCGATAGTCATGGGATTGCTCCTTTTGATGATAATCAAATTAGAACGAAGTAATAGGACTCCCAATCACCTTTTTCTTTGAAAATTTTAGAGAACCAATTAAACAATAAGAATGTCTCCTTAAATGAAGACTTGTGTGAAATGTATGCATCGTTTTTAACGCGATAGTCAAGGGATTGCTCCTTGTGATTCTAATCAAATTAGAACGAAGTAATAGGACTCCCAATCACCTCTTTCTTTGACAATTTTAGAGAACCAATGAAATAATAAGAATGTCTCCTTAAATGAAGACTTGTGAGAGATGTACGCATCTTTTTCATCTCGATAGTCATGAGATTGCTACTTTTGATGCTAATCAAACTAGAATGAAGTTATAGGACTCCTAATCACCTCTTTTTTTGACAATTTTAGAGAACAAATGAAACAATAAGGCCTCTTTAAATAAAGACTTGTGTGAGATGTAGGCATCGTTTTGAACGCGATAGTCATAGTATTGATCCTTTTGATACTAATCAAACTAGAACGAAGTTATAGGACTCCTAATCACCTTTTTATTTGACAATTTTAGAGAATCAATGAAACATTAAGAAGGTCTCCCTAAATGAAGACTTGTGGGATATGTACGCATGGTTTTGAACGCAATAATCATGGGTTTCTCTTTTTTGACGCAAATAAAACTAGAACGAAAAAATACAACTCTTAATCACCTCTTTCTTTGTAAATTTAAAACAACCAATGAAACAATATGAAGGTCTCCCTAAATAAAGACTTGTGTGAGATCTACGCATCGTTTTGGACACGTTAGTGATGGGATTGCTCCTTTTGATGCTAATTTCAACTAGAACAAAGAAATAGGACTCATAATCACTTATATTTTGACAATTTGAGAAAACTAATGAAAAGATAATGTATCCCTAAATGAAGGCTTGTGTGAGATGTACGGATCGTTTTGAAGGCACTAGTGATATGATTGCTCCTTTTGATGCTAATCAAACTAGAACGAAGTCATAGGACTCATAACCACATCTTTCTTTGACAATTTGAGAGAACAAATGAAATAAAAAGAAAGTCTCCCTAAATCAAGACTTGTGTGAGATGTACGCATCGTTTTTAACGCGATAGGTATTGGATTTCTCCTTTTGATGCTAATCAAATTAGAACAAAGTAATAGGACACCTAATCACCTTTTTCTTTGACAATTCTTGAGAACCAATGAAATAATAAGAAGGCGTAGTAAATGAAGACTTGTGTGAGATGTACGCATCGTTTTGAACGCGATTGTCAAGGGATTGCTACTTTTAATGCTAATCAAATTAGAATGAAGTTATAGGACTCCTAATCAACTCTTTCTTTGACAATTTTAGGGAACCAATGAAACAATAAGAAGGTCTTCCTAAATGAAGACTTGTGTGAGGTCTACGCATCATTTTGGGAGCGATAGTGATGGGATTGCTCCTTTTGATTCTAATTTTAACTAGAACGAAGTAATATGACTCATAATCACCTACATTTAGACAATTTGAGAGAACTAATGAAACAATAAGAAGTTATCCCTAAATGAAGACTTATGTAAGTTGTACGGATCGTTTTGAAGGTACTAGTGATAGGATTACTCCTTTGATGCTAATCAAACTAGAATGAAGTCATAGGACTCATAATCAATTCTTTCTTTGACAATTTGAGAGAACCAAAGAAACAATAAGAAAGTCTCCTTAAATCAAGACTTGTGTGAGATGTACGCATCAGTTTTTAACGCGATAATCATGGGATTGCTCCTTTTGATGCTAATCAAATTAGAACAAAGTAATAGGACTCCCAATCACCTCTTTCTCTGATAATTATTAGAGAACCAATGAAACAATAAGAATATCTCCTTAAATGAAGACTTGTGTGAGATGTACACATCGTTTTTATCAGCGATAGTCATGAGATTGCTACTTTTGATGCTAATCAAACTAGAACGAAGTTATAGGACTCCTAATCACCTCTTTCTTTGACTATTTTAGAGAACCAATGAAACAATAAGGTCTCCTTAAATGAAGACTTGTGTGAGATGTACGCATCGTTTTGAACGCGATAGTCATAGTATTGCTCCTTTTGATATTAATCAAACTAGAACGAAGTTATAGGACTCCCAATCACCTATTTCTTTGACAATTTTAGAGAATCAATGAAATAATAAGAAGGTCTCTCTAAATGAAGATTTGTGTGAGATGTATGCATAATTTTGAACGCGATAATCATGGGTTTCTCTTTTTGACGCTAATCAAACTAGAACAAAAAAATACAACTCTTAATCACCTCTTTCTTTGTAAATTTAAAACAACCAATGAAACAATATGAAGGTCTCCCTAAATAAAGACTTATGTGAGATCTACGCGGCGTTTTGGACACGTTAGTGATGGGATTGCTCCTTTTGATGCTAATTTCAACTAGAACGAAGAAATAGGACTCATGTTTACCTATATTTTGACAATTTGAGAAAATAAATTAAAAAATAAGGTGTCCCTAAATGAAGGCTTGTGTGAGATGTACGGATCGTTTTGAAGGCACTAGTGATATGATTGCTCCTTTTGATGCTAATCAAACTAGAACGAAGTCATAGGACTCATAATCACATATTTCTTTGACAATTTGAGATAACAAATGAAATAACAAAAAGGTCTCCCTAAATCAAGACTTGTGTGAGATGTACGCATCGTTTTTAATGCGATAGTCATGTGATTTCTCCTTTTGATGCTAATCAAATTAGAACGAAGTAATAGGACTCCTAATCACCTCTTTCTTTGACAATTCTAGAGAACCAACGAAATAATAAGAAGGCAGAGTAAATGAAGAATTGTGTGAGATGTACGCATCGTTTTGAGCGCGATAGTCATGGGATTACTACTTTTAATTCTAATCAAACTAAAATGAAGTTATAGGACTCCTAATCACCTATTTCTTTGATAATTTTAGGGAACCAATGAAACAATAAGAAGGTCTCCCAAAATGAAGACTTGTGTGAGGTCTACGCATCATTTTGGGAGCGATAGTGATGGGATTGCTCCTTTTGATGCTAATTTTAACTACAACGAAGTAATAGGACTCATAATCACCTACATTTTGACAATTTATGAGAACAAATGAAACAATAAGAAGTTCTCCCTAAATGAAGATTTGTGTAAGATGTACGGATCATTTTGAAGGTACTAGTGATAGGATTGCTCCTTTGATGCTAATCAAACTAGAATGAAGTCATAGGACTCATAATCACATCTTTCTTTGACAATTTGAGAGAACCAATGAAACAATAAGAAAGTCTCCATAAATAAAGACTTGTGTGAGATGTACGCATCGTTTTTATCGCGATGGTCGTGAGATTGCTACTTTTGATGCTAGTCAAACTAGAACGAAGTTATATGACTCCTAATCACCTCTTTCTTTGACAATTTTAGAGAACCAATGAAACAATAAGGCCTCCTTAAATGAAGACTTGTGTGAGATGTACGCATCATTTTGAACGCGATAGTCATAGTATTGCTCCTTTTGATACTAATCAAACCAGAACGAAGTTATAGGACTACCAATCACCTCTTTCTTTGACAATTTTAGAGAATCAATGAAACAATAAGAAGGTCTCCCTAAATTAAGACTAATGTGAGATGTACGCATGGTTTTGAAAGCGATAATCATGGGTTTCTCTTTTTGACGCTAATCAAACAAGAACGAAAAAATACAACTCTTAATCACCTCTTTCTTTGTAAATTTTAAACAACCAATGAAACAATATGAAGGTCTCACTAAATAAAGGCTTGTGTGAGATCTACGCATCGTTTTAGACACGTTAATGATGGGATTGCTCCTTTTAATTCTAATTTCAACTAGAACGAAGTAATAGGACTCATAATAACCTATATTATGATAATTTGAGAAAACTAATGAAAAAATAAGGTGTCCCTAAATGAAGGTTTGTGTGAGATGTACGGATCGTTTTGAACGCACTAGTTATATGATTGCTCCTTTTGATGCTAATAAGACAAGAACGAAGTCATAGGACTCATAATCACATCTTTCTTTAACAATTTGAGAGAACAAAGGAAATAACAAAAAGGTCTCCCTAAATCAAGACTTGTGTGAGATGTACGCATCGTTTTTAATGCGATAGTCATGTGATTTCTCCTTTTGATGCTAATCAAATTAGAACGAAGTAATAGGACTCCTAATCACCTCTTTCTTTGACAATTCTAGAGAACCAATGAAATAATAAAAAGGCGGAGTAAATGAAGACTTGTGTGAGATGTACGCATCATTTTGAACGCGATAGTCATGGGATTGCTACTTTTAATGCTAACCAAACTAGAATGAAGTTATAGGTCTCCTAATCATCTATTTCTTTGACAATTTTAGGGAACCAATGAAACAATAAGAAGGTCTCCCTAAATGAAGAATTGTGTGATGTCTACGCATCATTTTGGGAGCGATAGTGATGGAATTGCTCCTTTTGATGCTAATTTTAACTACAACGAAGTAATAGGACTCATAATCACCTACATTTTGATAATTTGAGAGAACTAATGAAACAATAAGAAGTTCTCCCTAAATGAATACTTGTGTAAGATGTACGGATCGTTTTGAAGGTACTAGTGATAGGATTGCTCCTTTGATGCTAATGAAACTAGAATGAAGTCATAGGACTCATAATCACATCTTTCTTTGACAATTTGAGAGAACCAATGAAACAATAAGAAAGTCTCCATAAATAAAGACTTGTGTGAGATGTACGCATTGTTTTTAACGCGATAGTCATGGGATTGCTCCTTTTGATGCTAATCAAATTAGAACGAACTAATAGGACTCCCAATTACCTCTTTCTTTGAACATTTTAGAGAACAAATTAAACAATAAGAATGTCTCCTTAAATGAAGACTTGTGTTAGATGTATGCATCGTTTTTAACGCGATAGTCAAGGCATTGCTCCTTGTGATTCTAATCAAATTAGAACGAAGTAATAGGACTCCCAATGACCTCTTTCTTCGACAATTGTAGAGAACCAATGAAACAATAAGAATGTCTCCTTAAATGAAGACTTGTGTGAGATGTACGCATCTTTTTCACCGCGATAGTCATGAGATTGCTACTTTTGATGCTAATCAAACTAGAACGAAGTTATAGGACTCCTAATCACCTCTTTTTTTGACAATTTTAGAGAACCAATGAAACAATAAGGCCTCCTTAAATAAAGACTTGTGTGAGATGTACGCATCGTTTTGAACGCGATAGTCATAGTATTGATCCTTTTGATACTAATCAAACTAGAACGAAGTTATAGGACTCCCAATCACCTCTTTATTTGACAATTTTAGAGAATCAATGAAACATTAAGAAGGTCTCCCTAAATGAAGACTTGTGGGATATGTACGCATGGTTTTGAACGCAATAATCATGGGTTTCTCTTTTTTGACGCAAATAAAACTAGAATGAAAAAATACAACTCTTAATCACCTCTTTCTTTGTAAATTTAAAACAACCAATGAAACAATATGAAGGTCTCCCTAAATAAAGACTTGTGTGAGATCTACGCATCGTTTTGGACACGTTAGTGATGGGATTGCTCCTTTTGATGCTAATTTCAACTAGAACAAAGAAATAGGACTCATAATCACCTATATTTTGACAATTTGAGAAAACTAATGAAAAAATAATGTGTCCCTAAATGAAGGCTTGTGTGAGATGTACGGATCGTTTTGAAGGCACTAGTGATATGATTGCTCCTTTTGATGCTAATCAAACTAGAACGAAGTTATAGGACTCATAACCACATCTTTCTTTGACAATTTGAGAGAACAAATGAAATAAAAAGAAAGTCTCCCTAAATCAAGACTTGTGTGAGATGTACGCATTGTTTTTAACGCGATAGTCATGGGATTTCTCCTTTTGATGCTAATCAAATTAGAACAAAGTAATAGGACACCTAATCACCTTTTTCTTTGACAATTCTTGAGAACCAATGAAATAATAAGAAGGCGTAGTAAATGAAGACTTGTGTGAGATGTACGCATCGTTTTGAACGCGATTGTCAAGGGATTGCTACTTTTAATGCTAATCAAATTAGAATGAAGTTATAGGACTCCTAATCAACTCTTTCTTTGACAATTTTAGGGAACCAATGAAACAATAAGAAGGTCTTCCTAAATGAAGACTTGTGTGAGGTCTACGCATTATTTTGGGAGCGATAGTGCTGGGATTGCTCCTTTTGATGCTAATTTTAACTAGAACGAAGTAATATGACTCATAATCACCTACATTTAGACAATTTGAGAGAACTAATGAAACAATAAGAAGTTCCCCCTAAATGAAGACTTATTAAAGATGTACGGATCGTTTTGAAGGTACTAGTGATAGGATTACTCCTTTGATGCTAATCAAACTAGAACGAAGTCATAGGACTCATAATCACGTCTTTCTTTGACAATTTGAGATAACCAAAGAAACAATAAGAAAGTCTCCTTAAATCAAGACTTGTGTGAGATGTACGCATCGTTTTTAACGCGATAATCATGGGATTTCTCCTTTTGATGCTAATCAAATTAGAACGAAGTAATAGGATTCCCAATCACCTCTTTCTCTGACAATTTTAGAGAACCAATGAAACAATAAGAATGTTTCCTTAAATGAAGACTTGTGTGAGATGTACGCATCGTTTTTATCGCGATAGTCATGAGATTGCTACTTTTGATGCTAATCAAACTAGAACGAAGTTATAGGACTCCTAATCACCTCTTTCTTTGACAATTTTAGAGAACCATTGAAACAATAAGGTCTCTTTAAATGAAGACTTGTGTGAGATGTACGCATCGTTTTGAACGCGATAGTCATAGTATTGCTCCTTTTGATATTAATCAAACTAGAACGAAGTTATAGGACTACCAATCACCTCTTTCTTTGACAATTTTAGAGAATCAATGAAACATTAAGAAGGTCTCCCTAAATGACGACTAATGTTAGATGTACGCATGGTTTTGAACGCGATAATCATGGGTTTTCTTTTTGACGCTAATCAAACTAGAACGAAAAAATACAACTCTTAATCACCTCTTTCTTTGTAAATCTAAAACAACCAATGAAACAATATGAAGGTCTCCCTAAATAAAGACTTGTGTGAGATCTACGCTGCGTTTTGGACACGTTAGTGATGGGATTGCTCCTTTTGATTCTAATTTCAACTAGAACGAAGAAATAGGACTCATAATCACCTATATTTTGACAATTTGAGAATACTAATGAAAAAATAAGGTGTCCCTAAATGAAGGCTTGTGTGAGATGTACGGATCGTTTTGAAGGCACTAGTGATATGATTGCTCCTTTTGATGCTAATCAAACTAGAACGAAGTCATAGGACTCATAATCACATATTTCTTTGACAATTTGAGATAACAAATGAAATAACAAAAAGGTCTCCCTAAATCAAGACTTGTGTGAGATGTACGCATCGTTTTTAATGCGATAGTCATGTGATTTCTCCTTTTGATGCTAATCAAATTAGAACGAAGTAATAGGACTCCTAATCACCTCTTTCTTTGACAATTCTAGAGAACCAATGAAATAATAAGAAGGCGGAGTAAATGAAGAATTGTGTGAGATGTACGCATCGTTTTGAGTGCGAGGGTCATGGGATTACTACTTTTAATTCTAATCAAACTAGAATGAAGTTATAGGACTCCTAATCACTTATTTCTTTGAAAATTTTAGGGAACCAATGAAACAATAAGAAGGTCTCCCTTAATGAATACTTGTGTGAGGTCTACGCATCATTTTGGGAGAGATAGTGATGGGATTGCTCCTTTTGATGCTAATTTTAACTACAATGAAGTAATAGGACTCATAATCACCTACATTTTGACAATTTGAGAGAACTAATGAAATAATAAGAAGTTCTCCCTAAATGAAGACTTGTGTAAGATGTTCGGATCGTTTTGAAGGTACTAGTGATAGGATTGCTCCTTTGATGCTAATCAAACTAGAATGAAGTCATAGGACTCATAATCACATCTTTCTTTGACAATTTGAGAGAACCAATGAAACAATAAGAAAGTCTCCATAAATAAAGACTTGTGTGAGATGTACGCATCATTTTTATCGCGATAGTCATGAGATTGCTACTTTTGATGCTAGTCAAACTAGAACGAAGTTATATGACACCTAATCACCTCTTTCTTTGACAATTTTAGAGAACCAATGAAACAATAAGGTCTCCTTAAATGAAGACTTGTGTGAGATGTACGCATCGTTTTGAACGCGATAGTCATAGTATTGCTCCTTTTGATATTAATCAAACTGGAACGAAGTTATAGGACTCCCAATCACCTTTTTCTTTGACAATTTTAGAGAATCAATGAAACAATAAGAAGGTCTCCCTAAATGAAGACTAATGTGAGATGTACGCATGGTTTTGAACGCGATAATCATGGGTTTATCTTTTTGACGCTAATTAAACTAGAACGAAAAAATACAACTCTTAATCACCTCTTTCTTTGTAAATTTAAAACAACCAATGAAACAATATGAAGGTCTCCCTAAATAAATACTTGTGTGAGATCTACGCGGCGTTTTGCACACGTTAGTGATGGGATTGCTCCTTTTGATGTAAATTTTAACTAGAACGAAGAAATAGGACTCATCATCACCTATATTTTGACAATTTGAGAATACTAATGAAAAAATAAGGTGTCCCTAAATGAAGGCTTGTGTGAGATGTACGGATCTTTTTGAAGGCACTAGTGATATGATTGCTATTTTTGATGCTAATCAAACTAGAACGAAGTCATAGGACTCATAATCACATATTTCTTTGACAATTTAAGATAACAAATGAAATAACAAAAAGGTCTCCCTAAATCAAGACTTGTGTGAGATGTACGCATCGTTTTTAATGCGATAGTCATGTGATTTCTCCTTTTGATGCTAATCAAATTAGAACGAAGTAATAGGACTCCTAATCAACTCTTTCTTTGACAATTCTAGAGAACCAACGAAATAATAAGAAGGCGGAGTAAATGAAGAATTGTGTGAGATGTACGCATCGTTTTGAGCGCGATAGCCATGGGATTACTACTTTTAATTCTAATCAAACTAGAATGAAGTTATAGGACTCCTAATCACCTATTTTTTTGATAATTTTAGGGAACCAATGAAACAATAATAAGGTCTCCCTAAATGAAGACTTGTGTGAGGTCTACGCATCATTTTGGGAGCGAGAGTGATGGGATTGCTTCTTTTGATGCTAATTTTAACTACAACGAAGTAATAGGACTCATAATCACCTACATTTTGACAATTTGAGAGAACTAATGAAACAATAAGACGTTCTCCCTAAATGAAGACTTGTGTAAGATGTACGGATCGTTTTGAAGGTACTAGTGATAGGATTGCTCCTTTGATGCTAATCAAACTAGAATGAAGTCATAGGACTCATAATCACATCTTTCTTTGACAATTTGAGGGAACCAATGAAAAACTAAGAAAGTCTCCATAAATAAAGACTTGTGTGAGATGTACGCATCGTTTTTATCGCGATAATCATGAGATTGCTACTTTTGATGCTAGTCAAACTAGAACGAAGTTATATGACTCCTAATCACCTCTTTCTTTGACAATTTTAGAGAACCAATGAAACAATAAGGCCTCCTTAAATGAAGACTTGTGTGAGATGTACGCATCGTTTTGAACGCGATAGTCATAGTATTGCTCCTTTTGATACTAATCAAACTAGAACGAAGTTACAGGACTACCAATCACCTCTTTCTTTGACAATTTTAGAGAATCAATGAAACAATAAGAAGGTCTCCCTAAATGAAGACTAATGTGAGATGTACGCATGGTTTTGAACGCGATAATCATGGGTTTCTCTTTTTGACGCTAATCAAACTAGAACGAAAAAATACAACTCTTAATCACCTCTTTCTTTGTAAATTTAAAACAACCAATGAAACAATATGAAGGTCTCACTAAATAAAGGCTTGTGTGAGATCTACGCATCGTTTTGGACACGTTAGTGATGGGATTGCTCCTTTTGATTCTAATTTCAACTAGAACGAAGTAATAGGACTCATAATAACCTATATTTTGATAATTTGAGAAAACTAATGAAAAAATAAGGTGTTCCTAAATGAAGGCTTGTGTGAGATGTACGAATCGTTTTGAAGGAACTAATTATATGATTGCTCCTTTTGATGCTAATAAAACTAGAACAAAGTCATAGGACTCATAATCACATCTTTATTTAACAATTTGAGAGAACAAAGGAAATAATAAAAAGGTCTCCCTAAATCAAGACTTGTGTGAGATGTACGCATCGTTTTTAATGCGATTGTCATGGGATTTCTCCTTTTGATGCTAATCAAATTAGAACGAAGTAATAGGACTCCTAATCACCTCTTTCTTTGGCAATTCTAGAGAACCAATGAAATAATAAAAAGGCGGAGAAAATGAAGGCTTGTGTGAGATGTACGCATCATTTTGAACGCGATAGTCATGGGATTGCTACTTTTAATGCTAATCAAACTAGAATGAAGTTATAGGTCTCCTAATCATCTTTTTCTTTGATAATTTTAGGGAACTAATGAAACAATAAGAAGGTCTCCCTAAATGAAGAATTGTGTGATGTCTACGCATCATTTTGGGAGCGATAGTGATGGGATTGCTCCTTTTGATGCTAATTTTAACTACAACGAAGTAATAGGACTCATAATCACCTACATTTTGACAATTTGAGAGAACTAATGAAACAATAAGAAGTTCTCCCTAAATGAAGACTTGTGTAAGATGTACGGATCGTTTTGAAGGTACTAGTGATAGGATTGCTCCCTTGATGCTAATCAAACTAGAATGAAGTCATAGGACTCATAATCACATCTTTCTTTGACAATTTGAGAGAACCAATGAAACAATAAGAAAGTTTCCATAAATAAAGACTTGTGTGAGATGTACGCATTGTTTTTAACGCAATAGTCATGGGTTTGCTCCTTTTGATGCTAATCAAATTAGAACGAAGTAATAGGACTCCCAATCACCTCTTTCTTTGAAAATTTTAGAGAACCAATTAAACAATAAGAATGTCTCCTTAAATGAAGACTTGTGTGAGATGTATGCATCATTTTTAATGCGATAGTTAAGGGATTGCTCCTTGTGATTCTAATCGAAGTAGAACAAAGTAATAGGACTCCCAATCACCTCTTTCTTTGACAAATTTAGAGAACCAATGAAACAATAAGAATGTCTCCTTAAATGAAGACTTGTGTGAGATGTACGCATCTTTTTCATCGCGATAGTCATGAGATTGCTACTTTTGATGCTAATCAAACTAGAACGAAGTTATAGGACTCCTAATCACCTCTTTTTTTGACAATTTTAGAGAACCAATGAAACAATAAGGCCTCCTTAAATAAAGACTTGTGTGAGATGTACGCATCGTTTTGAACGCGATAGTCATAGTATTGATCCTTTTGATACTAATCAAACTAGAACGAAGTTATAGGACTCCCAATCACCTCTTTCTTTGACAATTTTAGAGAAGCAATGAAACATTAAGAAGGTCTCCCAAAATGAAGACTTGTGTGATATGTACGCATGGTTTTGAACGCAATAATCATGGGTTTCTCTTTTTTGACGCTAATCAAACTAGAACGAAAAAAATACAACTCTTAATCACCTCTTTCTTTGTAAATTTAAAACAACCAATGAAACAATATGAAGGTCTCCCTAAATAAAGACTTGTGTGAGATCTACGCATCGTTTTGGACACGTTAGTGCTGGGATTGCTCCTTTTGATGCTAATTTCAACTAGAACAAAGAAATAGGACTCATAATCACCTATATTTTGACAATTTGAGAAAACTAATGAAAAAATAATGTGTCCCTAAATGAAGGCTTTTGTGAGATGTACGGATCGTTTTGAAGGCACTAGTGATATGATTGCTCCTTTTGATGCTATTAAAACTAGAACGAAGTCATAGGACTCATAACCACATCTTTCTCTGACAATTTGAGAGAACAAATGAAATAAAAAGAAAGTCTCCCTAAATCAAGACTTATGTGAGATGTACGCATCGTTTTTAACGCGATAGTCATGGGATTTCTCCTTTTGATGCTAATCAAATTAGAACAAAGTAATAGGACACCTAATCACCTTTTTCTTTGACAATTCTTGAGAACCAATGAAATAATAAGAAGGCGGAGTAAATGAAGACTTGTGTAAGATGTACGCATCGTTTTGAACACGATAGTCAAGGGATTGCTACTTTTAATGCTAATCAAAATAGAATGAAGTTATAGGACTCCTAATCAACTCTTTCTTTGATAATTTTATGGAACCAATGAAACAATAAGAAGGTCTCCCTAAATGAAGACTTGTGTGAAGTCTACGCATCATTTTGGGAGCGATAGTGATGGGATTGCTCCTTTGGATGCTAATTTTAACTAGAACGAAGTAATATGACTCATAATCACCAACATTTTGACAATTAGAGAGAACTAATGAAACAATAAGAACTTCTCCCTAAATGAAGACTTATGTAAGATGTATGGATCGTTTTGAAGGTACTAGTGATAGGATTACTCCTTTGATGCTAATCAAACTAGAATGAAGTCATAGGACTCATAATCACATCTTTCTTTGACAATTTGAGAGAACCAAAGAAACAATAAGAAAGTCTCCATAAATCAAGACTTGTGTGAGATGTACGCATCGTTTTTAACGCGATAATAATGGGATTGCTCCTTTTGATGCTAATCAAATTAGAACGAAGTAATAGGACTCCCAATCACCTCTTTCTATGACAATTTTAGAGAACCAATGAAACAATAAGAATGTCTCCTTAAATAAAGACTTGTGTGAGATGTACGCATCATTTTTACTTGCGATAGTCATGAGATTGCTACTTTTGATGCTAATCAAACTAGAACAAACTTATAGGACTCCTAATCACCTCTTTCTTTGACAATTTTAGAGAACCAATGAAATAATAAGGTCTCCTTAAATGAAGACTTGTGTGAGATGTACGCCGTTTTGAACGCGATAGTCATAGTATTGCTCCTTTTAATATTAATCAAACTAGAACGAAGTTATAGGACTCCCAATCACCTATTTCTTTGACAATTTTTGAGAATCAATGAAATAATAAGAAGGTCTCTCTAAATGAAGATTTGTGTGAGATGTATGCATAATTCTGAACGCGATAATCATGGGTTTCCCTTTTTGACGCTAATCAAACTAGAACAAAAAAATACAACTCTTAATCACCTCTTTCTTTGTAAATTTAAAACAACCAATGAAACAATATGAAGGTCTCCCTAAATAAATACTTGTGTGAGATCTACGCGGCGTTTTGGACACGTTAGTGATGGGATTGCTCCTTTTGATGCTAATTTCAACTAGAACGATAGAAATAGGACTCATAATCACCTATATTTTGACAATTTGAGAATACTAATGAAAAAATAAGGTGTCCCTAAATGAAGGCTTGTGTGAGATGTACGGATCGTTTTGAAGGCACTAGTGATATGATTGCTCTTTTTGATGCTAATCAAACTAGAACGAAGTCATAGGACTCATAATCACATATTTCTTTGACAATTTGAGATAACAAATGAAATACAAAAAGGTCTCCCTAAATCAAGACTTGTGTGAGATGTACGCATCGTTTTTAATGCGATAGTCATGTGATTTCTCCTTTTGATGCTAATCAAATTAGAACGAAGTAATAGGACTCCTAATCAACTCTTTCTTTGACAATTCTAGAGAACCAACGAAATAATAAGAAGGCGGAGTAAATGAAGAATTGTGTGAGATGTACGCATCGTTTTGAGCGCGATAGTCATGGGATTACTACTTTTAATTCTAATCAAACTAGAATGAAGTTATAGGACTCCTAATCACCTATTTTTTTTGATAATTTTAGGGAACCATTGAAACAATAATAAGGTCTCCCTAAATGAAGACTTGTGTGAGGTCTACGCATCATTTTGGGAGCGATAGTGATGGGATTGCTCCTTTTGATGCTAATTTTAACTACAACGAAGTAATAGGACTCATAATCACCTACATTTTGACAATTTGAGAGAACTAATGAAACAATAAGAAGTTCTCCCTAAATGAAGACTTGTGTAAGATGTACGGATTGTTTTGAAGGTACTAGTGATAGGATTGCTCCTTTGATGCTAATCAAACTAGAATGAAGTCATAGGACTCATAATCACATCTTTCTTTGACAATTTGAGAGAACCAATGAAAAACAAAGAAAGTCTCCATAAATAAAGACTTGTGTGAGATGTACGCATCGTTTTTATCGCGATAGTCATGAGATTGCTACTTTTGATGCTAGTCAAACTAGAACGAAGTTATATGACTCCTAATCACCTCTTTCTTTGACAATTTTAGAGAACCAATGAAACAATAAGGCCTCCTTAAATGAAGACTTGTGTGAGATGTACGCATCGTTTTGAACGCGATAGTCATAGTATTGCTCATTTTGATACTAATCAAACTAGAACGAAGTTACAGGACTACCAATCACCTCTTTCTTTGACAATTTTAGAGAATCAATGAAACAATAAGAAGGTCTCCCTAAATGAAGACTAATGTGAGATGTACGCATGGTTTTGAACGCGATAATCATGGGTTTCTATTTTTGACGCTAATCAAACTAGAACGAAAAAATACAACTCTTAATCACCTCTTTCTTTGTAAATTTAAAACAACCAATGAAACAATATGAAGGTCTCACTAAATAAAGGCTTGTGTGAGATCTACGCATCGTTTTGGACACGTTAGTGATGGGATTGCTCCTTTTGATTCTAATTTCAACTAGAACGAAGTAATAGGACTCATAATAACCTATATTTTGATAATTTGAGAAAACTAATGAAAAAATAAGGTGTCCCTAAATGAAGGCTTGTGTGAGATGTACGAATCGTTTTGAAGGAACTAATTATATGATTGCTCCTTTTGATGCTAATAAAACTAAAACAAAGTCATAGGACTCATAATCACATCTTTCTTTAACAATTTGAGAGAACAAAGGAAATAATAAAAAGGTTTCCCTAAATCAAGACTTGTGTGAGATGTACGCATCGTTTTTAATGCGATTGTCATGGGATTTCTCCTTTTGATGCTAATCAAATTAGAACGAAGTAATAGGACTCCTAATCACCTCTTTCTTGGACAATTCTAGAGAACCAATGAAATAATAAAAAGGCGGAGTAAATGAAGGCTTGTGTGAGATGTACGCATCATTTTGAATGCGATAGTCATGGGATTGCTACTTTTAATGCTAATCAAACTAGAATGAAGTTATAGGTCTCCTAATCATCTCTTTCTTTGATAATTTTAGGGAACCAATGAAACAATAAGAAGGTCTCCCTAAATGAAGAATTGTGTGATGTCTACGCATCATTTTGGGAGCGATAGTGATGGGATTGCTCCTTTTGATGCTAATTTTAACTACAACGAAGTAATAGGACTCATAATCACCTACATTTTGACAATTTGAGAGAACTAATGAAACAATAAGAAGTTCTCCCTAAATGAAGACTTGTGTAAGATGTACGGATCGTTTTGAAGGTACTAGTGATAGGATTGCTCCTTTGATGCTAATCAAACTAGAATGAAGTCATAGGACTCATAATCACATCTTTCTTTGACAATTTGAGAGAACCAATGAAACAATAAGAAAGTTTCCATAAATAAAGACTTGTGTGAGATGTACGCATTGTTTTTAACGCGATAGTCATGGGTTTGCTCCTTTTGATGCTAATCAAATTAGAACGAAGTAATGGACTCCCAATCACCTCTTTCTTTGAAAATTTTAGAGAACCAATTAAACAATAAGAATGTCTCCTTAAATGAAGACTTGTGTGAGATGTATGCATCGTTTTTGATGCGATAGTCAAGGGATTGCTCCTTGTGATTCTAATCGAAGTAGAACAAAGTAATAGGACTCCCAATCACCTCTTTCTTTGACAATTTTAGAGAACTAATGAAACAATAAGAATGTCTCCTTAAATGAAGACTTGTGTGAGATGTACGCATCTTTTTCATCGCGATAGTCATGAGATTGCTACTTTTGATGCTAATCAAACTAGAACGAAGTTATAGGACTCCTAATCACCTCTTTTTTTGACAATTTTAGAGAACCAATGAAACAATAAGGCCTCCTTAAATAAAGACTTGTGTGAGATGTACGCATCGTTTTGAACGCGATAGTCATAGTATTGATCCTTTTGATACTAATCAAACTAGAACGAAGTTATAGGACTCTCAATCACCTCTTTCTTTGACAATTTTAGAGAAGCAATGAAACATTAAGAAGGTCTCCCAAAATGAAGACTTGTGTGATATGTACGCATGGTTTTCAATGCAATAATCATGGGTTTCTCTTTTTTGACGCTAATCAAACTAGAACGTAAAAAATACAACTCTTAATCACCTCTATCTTTGTAAATTTAAAACAACCAATGAAACAATATGAAGGTCTCCCTAAATAAAGACTTGTGTGAGATCTACGCATCGTTTTGGACACGTTAGTGCTGGGATTGCTCCTTTTGATGCTAATCTCAACTAGAACAAAGAAATAGGACTCATAATCACCTATATTTTGACAATTTGAGAAAACTAATGAAAAAATAATGTGTCCCTAAATGAAGGCTTTTGTGAGATGTACGGATCGTTTTGAAGGCACTAGTGATATGATTGCTCCTTTTGATGCTAATAAAACTAGAACGAAGTCATAGGACTCATAACCACATCTTTCTTTGACAAATTGATAGAACAAATGAAATAAAAAGAAAGTCTCCCTAAATCAAGACTTGTGTGAGATGTACGCATCGTTTTTAACACGATAGTCATGGGATTTCTCCTTTTGATGCTAATCAAATTAGAACAAAGTAATAGGACACCTAATCACCTTTTTCTTCGACAATTCTTGAGAACCAATGAAATAATAAGAAGGCGTAGTAAATGAAGACTTGTGTAAGATGTACGCATCGTTTTGAACACGATAGTCAAGGGATTGCTACTTTTAATGCTAATCAAAATAGAATGAAGTTATAGGACTCCTAATCAACTCTTTCTTTGTCAATTTTATGGAACCAATGAAACAATAAGAAGGTCTCCCTAAATGAAGACTTGTGTGAAGTCTACGCATCATTTTGGGAGCGATAGTGATGGGATTGCTCCTTTTGATGCTAATTTTAACTAGAACGAAGTAATATGACTCATAATCACCAACATTTTGACAATTTGAGAGAACTAATGAAACAATAAGAACTTCTCCCTAAATGAAGACTTATGTAAGATGTACGGATCGTTTTGAAGGTACTAGTGATAGGATTACTCCTTTGATGCTAATCAAACTAGAATGAAGTCATAGGACTCATAATCACATCTTTCTTTGACAATTTGAGAGAACCAAAGAAACAATAAGAAAGTCTCCATAAATCAAGACTTGTGTGAGATGTACGCATCGTTTTTAACGCGATAATAATGGGATTGCTCCTTTTGATTCTAATCAAATTAGAACGAAGTAATAGGACTCCCAATCACCTCTTTCTATGACAATTTTAGAGAACCAATGAAACAATAAGAATGTCTCCTTAAATAAAGACTTGTGTGAGATGTACGCATCGTTTTTATTGCGATAGTCATGAGATTGCTACTTTTGATGCTAATCAAACTAGAACAAACTTATAGGACTCCTAATCACCACTTTCTTTGACCATTTTAGAGAACCAATGAAATAATAAGGTCTCCTTAAATGAAGACTTGTGTGAGATGTACGCCGTTTTGAACGCGATAGTCATAGTATTGCTCCTTTTGATATTAATCAAACTAGAACGAAGTTATAGGACTCCCAATCACCTATTTCTTTGACAATTTTTGAGAATCAATGAAATAATAAGAAGGTCTCTCTAAATGAAGATTTGTGTGAGATGTATGCATAATTCTGAACGCGATAATCATGGGTTTCCCTTTTTGACGCTAATCAAACTAGAAGAAAAAAATACAACTCTTAATCACCTCTTTCTTTGTAAATTTAAAACAACCAATGAAACAATATAAAGGTCTCCCTAAATAAAGACTTGTGTGAGATGTAGGCAGTGTTTTGGACACGTTAGTGATGGGATTGCTCTTTTTGATGCTAATTTCAACTAGAACGTAGAAATAGGACTCATAATCACCTATATTTTGACAATTTGAGAATACTAATGAAAAAATAAGGTGTCCCTTAATGAAGGCTTGTGTGAGATGTACGGATCGTTTTGAAGGCACTAGTGATATCATTGCTCCTTTTGATGCTAATCAAACTAGAACGAAGTCATAGGACTCATAATCACATATTTCTTTGACAATTTGAGATAACAAATGAAATTATAAAAAGGTCTCCCTAAAGCAAGACTTGTGTGAGATGTACGCATCGTTTTTAATGCGATAGTCATGGGATTTCTCCTTTTAATGCTAATCAAATTAGAACGAAGTAATAGGACTCCTAATCACCTCTTTCTTTGACAATTCTAGAGAACCAACGAAATAATAAGAAGGCGGAGTAAATGAAGAATTGTGTGAGATGTACGCATCGTTTTGAGTGCGATAGTCATGGGATTACTACTTTTAATTCTAATCAAAATAGAATGAAGTTGTAGGACTCCTAATCACCCATTTCTTTGACAATTTTAGCGAACCAATGAAACAATAAGAAGGTCTCCCTAAATGAATACTTGTGTAAGATGTTCGGATCGTTTTGAAGGTACTAGTGATAGGATTGCTCCTTTGATGCTAATCAAACTAGAATGAATTCATAGGACTCATAATCATATTTTTCTTTGACAATTTGAGAGAACCAATGAAACAATAAGAAAGTCTCCATAAATAAAGACTTGTGTGAGATGTACGCATCGTTTTTATCGCGATAGTCTTGAGATTCCTACTTTTGATGCTAGTCAAACTAGAACGAAGTTATATGACACCTAATCACCTCTTTCTTTGACAATTTTAGAGAACCAGTGAAACAATAAGGCCTCCTTAAATGAAGACTTGTGTGAGATGTACGCATCGTTTTGAACGCGATAGTCATAGTATTGCTCATTTTGATACTAATCAAACTAAAACGAAGTTATAGGACTCCCAATCACCTCTTTCATTGACAATTTTAGAGAATCAATGAAACATTAAGAAGGTCTCCCTAAATGAAGACTTGTGTGATATGTACGCATGGTTTTGAACGCAATAATCATGGGTTTCTCTTTTTTGACGCTAATCAAACTAGAACGAACAAATACAACTCTTAATCACCTCTTTCTTTGTAAATTTAAAACAACCAATGAAACAATATGAAGGTCTCCCTAAATAAAGACTTGTGTGAGATCTACGCATCGTTTTGGACACGTTAGTGATGGGATTGCTCCTTTTGATGCTAATTTCAACTAGAAAAAAGAAATAGGACTCATAATCACCTATATTTTGACAATTTAAAAAAACTAATGAAAAAATAATGTGTCCCTAAATGAAGGCTTGTGTGAGATGTACGGATCGTTTTGAAGGTACTAGTGATATGATTGCTCCTTTTGATGCTAATCAAACTAGAACGAAGTCATAGGACTCATAACCACATCTTTCTTTGACAATTTGAGAGAACAAATGAAATAAAAAGAAAGTCTCCCTAAATAAAGACTTGTGTGAGATGTGCGCATCGTTTTTAACGCGATAGTCATGGGATTTCTCCTTTTGATGCTAATCAATTAGAACAAAGTAATAGGACTCCGAATCACCTCTTTCTTTGACAATTCTTGAGAACCAATGAAATAATAAGAAGGCGTAGTAAATGAAGACTTGTGTGAGATGTACACATCGTTTTGAACGCGATAGTCAAGGGATTGCTACTTTTAATGCTAATCAAATTAGAATGAAGTTATAGGACTCCTAATCAACTCTTTCTTTGACAATTTTAGGGAACCAATGAAACAATAAGGTCTCCCTAAATAAAGACTTGTGTGAGGTCTACGCATCATTTTGGGAGCGATATTGATGGGATTGCTCCTTTTGATGCTAATTTTAACTAGAACGAAGTAATATGACTCATAATCACCTACATTATGACAATTTGGGAGAACTAATGAAATAATAAGAAGTTTTCCGTAAATGAAGACTTGTGTAAAATGTACGGATCGTTTTGAAGGTACTAGTGATAGGATTGCTTTTATGGTAATCAAACTAGAACGAAGTCATAGGACTCATAATCGCATCTTTCTTTGACAATTTGAGAGAACCAATGAAACAATAAGAAAGCCTTCATAAATCAAGACTTATGTGAGATGTACGCATCGTTTTTAATGCGATAGTCATGGGATTGCTTATTTTGATGCTAATCAAATTAGAACAAAGTAATAGAGTCCCCAATCACCTCTTTCTTTGACAATTTTAGAGAACCAATGAAATAATAAAAATGTCTTCTTAAATGAAGACTTGTGTGAGATGTACGCATAGTTTTTATCGCGATAGTCATGACATTGCTACTTTTGATTCTAGTCAAACTAGAACGAAGTTATAGGACTCCTAATGATCTCTTTTTTTGACAACTTTAGAGAACCAATGAAACAATAAGGCCTCCTTAAATGAAGACTAATGTGAGATGTACGCATCGTTTTGAACGCGATAGTCATAGTATTGCTCATTTTGATACTAATCAAACTAGAACGAATTTATAGGACTCCCAATCGCCTCTTTCTTTGACAATTTTAGAGAATCAATGAAATAATAAGAAGGTCTCCCTAAATGAAGACTTGTGTGAGATGTACGCATGGTTTTGAGCGCGATAATCAATGGGTTTCTCTTTTTGACGCTAATCAAACTAGAACGAAAAAATACAACTCTTAATCACATCTTTCTTTGTAAATTTAAAACAATCAATGAAACAATATGAAGGTCTCCCTAAATAAAGACTTGTGTGAGATCTATGCAGCGTTTTGGACACGTTAGTGATGGGATTGCTCCTTTTGATGCTAATTTCAACTAGAACGAAGAAATAGGACTCATGTTTACCTATATTTTGACAATTTGAGAAAATAAATTAAAAAATAAGGTGTCCCTAAATGAAGGCTTGTGTGAGATGTACGGATCATTTTGAAGGCACTAGTGATATGATTGCTCCTTTTGATGCTAATCAAACTAGAACGAAGTCATAGGACTCATAATCACGTATTTCTTTGACAATTTGAGATAACAAATGAAATAATAAGAAGGTCTCCCTAAATCAAGACTTGTGTGAGATGTACGCATCGTTTTTAATGCGATAGTCATAGGATTTCTCCTTTTGATGCTAATCAAATTAGAACGAAGTACTAGGACTCCTAATCACCTCCTTTTTTGACAATTCTAGAGAACCAACGAAATAATAAGAAGGCGGAGTAAATAAATAATTGTGTCAGATGTACGCATCGTTTTGAGCGCGATAGTCATGGGATTACTACTTTTAATTCTAATCAAACTAGAATGAAGTTATAGGACTCCTAATCACCTATTTCTTTGACAATTTTAGGGAACCAATGAAACAATAAGAAGGACTCCCTAAATGAAAACTTGTGTGAGGTTTACGCATCATTTTGGGAGCGATAGTGATGGGATTGCTCCTTTTGATGCTAATTTTCATGGTATTGCTACTTTTAATGCTAATCAAACTAGAATGAAGTTATAGGACTCCTAATCACCTCTTTCTTTGACAATTTTAGGGAACCAATGAAATAATAAGAAGGCGTAGTAAATGAAGACTTGTGTGAGGTCTACGCATCATTTTGGGAGCGATAGTGATGGGATTGCTCCTTTTAATGCTAATTTTAACATGAACGAAGTAATAGGACTCATAATCATCTACATTTTGACAATTTGAGAGAACTAATGAAGACTTGTGTAAGATGTACGGATCATTTTGATGGTACTAGTGATAGGATCGCTCATTTTGTTGCTAATCAAACTAGAATGAAGTCATAGGACACATAATTGCATCTTTCTTTGACAATTTGAGAGAACCAATGAAATAATAAGAAAGTCTCCATAAATCAAGACTTGTGTGAGATGTACGCATCGTTTTTAACACGATAGTCATGGGATTGCTCCTTTTTATGCTAATCAAATTATAACGAAGTAGTAGAGTCCCCAATCACCTCTTTTCTTTGACAATTTTAGAGAACCAACGAAATAATAAGAATGTCTCCTTAAATGAAGACTTGTGTGAGATGTACGCATCGTTTTGAACGCGATAGTCATAGTATTGCTCCTTTTGATACTAATCAAACTAGAACAAAGTTATAAGACTACCAATCACCTATTTCTTTGACAATTTTAGAGAATCAGTGAAATAATATGAAGGTCTCTCTAAATGATGATTTGTGTGAGATGTACTTATAATTTTGACCGCGATAATCATGGGTTTCTCTTTTTGACGCTAATCAAACTAGAACGAAAAAATACAACTCTTAATCACCTATTTCTTTGTAAATTTAAAACAACCAATGAAACAATATGAAGGTCTCCCTAAATAAAGACTTGTGTGAGATCTACGCATCATTTTGGACATGTTAGTGATGGGATTGCTCCTTTTGATGCTAATTTCAACTAGAACGTAGTAATAGGACTCATAATCATCTATATTTTGACAATTTGAGAAAACTAATGAAAAAATAAAGTGTCCCTAAATGAAGGCTTGTGTGAGATGTACGAATCGTTTTGAAGGCACTTGTGATATGATTGCTCCTTTTGATGCTAATCAAACTAGAACGAAGTCATAGGACTCAAAATCTCATCTTTCTTTAACAATTTGAGATAACAAATGAAATAATAAGAAGGTCTCCCTAAATCAAGACTTGTGTGAGATGTATGCATCATTTTTAACGCGATAGTCATGGGATTTCTCCTTTTGATGCTAATCAAATTAGAACAAAGTAATAGGACTCCTAATCACCTCTTTCTTTGACAATTCTAGAGAACCAATGAAATAATAAGAAGGCGGAGTAAATTAAGAATTGTGTGAGATGTACGCATCGTTTTGAGCGCGATAATCATGGGATTGCTACTTTTAATGCTAATCAAACTAGAATGAAGTTATAGGACTCCTAATCACCTCTTTCTTTGACAATTTTATGGAACCAATGAAACAATAAGAAGGTCAACCAAAATGAAGACTTGTGTGAGGTCTACGCATCATTTTGGGAGAGATAGTGATGGGATTGCTCCTTTTAATGCTAATTTTAACTAGAACGAAGTAATGGGACTCATAATCATCTACATTTTGACAATTTGAGAGGACTAATGAAACAATAAGAAGTTCTCCCTAAATGAAGACTTGTGTAAGATGTACGGATCGTTTTGAAGGTACTAGTGATAGGATTGCTCATTTGATGCTAATCAAACTAGAATGAAGTCATAGGACTCATAATCCTTTCTTTGACAATTTGAGGGAACCAATGAAACAATAAGAAAGTCTCTATAAATAAAGACTTGTGTGAGATGTACGCATCGTTTTTAATGCGATAGTCATGGGATTGCTCCTTTTGATGCTAATCAAATTAGAACGAAGTAATAGAGTTCCCAATCACCTCTTTTCTTTGATAATTTTAGAGAACCAATGAAATAATAAGAATGTCTCCTTCAATGAAGACTTGTGTGAGATGTACGCATCGTTTTGAATGCGATAGTCATAGTATTGCTCCTTTTGATACTAATCAAACTAGAACGAAGTTATAAGACTCCCAATCACCTATTTCTTTGACAATTTTAGAGAATCAATGAAATAATAAGAAGGTCTCTCTAAATGATGATTTGTGTGAGATGTATGCGTAATTTTGAAGGCGATAATCATGTGTTTCTCTTTTTGACGCTAATCAAACTAGAACAAAAACATACAACTCTTAATCACCTCTTTCTTTGTAAATTTAAAACAACCAATGAAACAATATGAAGGTCTCCCTAAATAAAGACTTGTGTAAGATCTACGCAGCGTTTTGGACACGTTAGTGATGGGATTGCTCCTTTTGATGCTAATTTCAACTAGAACGAAGAAATAGGACTCATAATCACCTATATTTTGACAATTTGAGAATACTAATGAAAAAATAAGGTGTCCCTAAATGAAGGCTTGTGTGAGATGTACGAATCGTTTTAAAGGCACTAGTGATATGATTGCTCCTTTTGATGCTAATCAAACTAGAACGAAGTCATAGGACTCATAATAACATATTTCTTTGACAATTTGAGATAACAAATGAAATAATAAAAAAGTCTCCCTAAATCAAGACTTGTTTGAAATGTACGCATCGTTTTTAACGCGATAGTCATGGGATTTCTCCTTTTGATGCTAATCAAATTAGAACGAAGTAATAGGACTCTTAATCACCTCTTTCTTTTGCAATTCTAGAGAACCAACGAAATAATAAGAAGGCGGAGTAAATGAAGAATTGTGTGAGATGTACGCATCGTTTTGAGCGCGATAGTCATGGGATTACTACTTTTAATTCTAATCAAACTAGAATGAAGTTATAGGACTCCTAATCACCTATTTCTTTGATAAGTTTAGGGAACCAATGAAATAATAAGAAGGTCTCCCTAAATGAAGACTTGTGTGAGGTCTACGCATCATTTTAGGAGCGATAGTGATGGGATTGCTCCTTTTAATGCTAATTTTAACTAGAACGAAGTAATAGGACTCATAATCATCAACATTTTGACAATTTGAGAGGACTAATGAAACAATAAGAAGTTCTCCCTAAATGAAGACTTGTGTAATATGTACGGATCGTTTTGAAGGTACTAGTGATAGGATTGCTCCTTTGATGCTAATCAAACTAGAATGAAGTCATAGGACTCATAATCCTTTCTTTGACAATTTGAGGGAACCAATGAAACAATAAGAAAGTCTCCATAAATCAAGACTTGTGTGAGATGTACGCATCGTTTTTAATGCGATAGTTATGGGATTGCTCCTTTTGATGCTAATCAAATTAGAACGAAGTAATAGAGTTTCCAATCACCTCTTTTCTTTGATAATTTTAGAGAACCAATGAAATAATAAGAATGTCTCCTTAAATGAAGACTTGTGTGAGATGTACGCATCATTTTGAACGCGATAGTCATAGTATTGCTCCTTTTGATACTAATCAAACTAGAACGAAGTTATAAGACTCCCAATCACCTATTTCTTTGACAATTTTAGAGAATCAATGAAATAATAAGAAGGTCTCTCCAAATGATGATTTGTGTGAGATGTATGCGTAATTTTGAATGCGATAATCATGTGTTTCTCTTTTTGACGCTAATCAAACTAGAACAAAAACATACAACTCTTAATCACCTCTTTCTTTGTAAATTTAAAACAACCAATGAAACAATATGAAGGTCTCCCTAAATAAAGACTTGTGTGAGATCTACGCAGCATTTTGGACACGTTAGTGATGGGATTGCTCCTTTTGATGCTAATTTCAACTAGAACGAAGAAATAGGACTCATAATCACCTATATTTTGACAATTTGAGAATACTAATGAAAAAATAAGGTGTCCCTAAATGAAGGCTTGTGTGAGATGTACGAATCGTTTTAAAGGCACTAGTGATATGATTGCTCCTTTTGATGCTAATCAAATTAGAACGAAGTCATAGGACTCATAATAACATATTTCTTTGACAATTTGAGATAACAAATGAAATAATAAAAAGGTCTCCCTAAATCAAGACTTGTGTGAAATGTACGCATCGTTTTTAAGGCGATAGTCATGGGATTTCTCCTTTTGATGCTAATCAAATTAGAACGAAGTAATAGGACTCTTAATCACCTCTTTCTTTGGAAATTCTAGAGAACCACGAAATAATAAGAAGGCGGAGTAAATGAAGAATTGTGTGAGATGTACGCATCGTTTTGAGCGCGATAGTCATGGGATTACTACTTTTAATTCTAATCAAACTAGAATGAAGTTATAGGACTCCTAATCTCCTATTTCTTTGATAATTTTAGGGAACCAATGAAACAATAAGAAGGTCTCCCTAAATGAAGACTTGTGTGAGGTCTACGCATCATTTTAGGAGCGATAGTGATGGGATTGCTCCTTTTAATGCTAATTTTAACTAGAACGAAGTAATAGGACTCATAATCATCAACATTTTGACA
This sequence comes from Panax stipuleanatus, assembly GCA_020205555.1. Classification (NCBI taxonomy): domain Eukaryota; kingdom Viridiplantae; phylum Streptophyta; class Magnoliopsida; order Apiales; family Araliaceae; genus Panax; species Panax stipuleanatus. Next base: position 98,911,604 of record CM035122.1, on the reverse strand, counting down.
ATTTGAGAGGTCTAATGAAACAATAAGAAGTTCTCCCTAAATGAAGACTTGTGTAATATGTACGGATCGTTTTGAAGGTACTAGTGATAGGATTGCTCCTTTGATGCTAATCAAACTAGAATGAAGTCATAGGACTCATAATCCTTTCTTTGACAATTTGAGGGAACCAATGAAACAATAAGAAAGTCTCCATAAGTCAAGACTTGTGTGAGATGTACGCATCGTTTTTAATGCGATAGTTATGGGATTGCTCCTTTTGATGCTAATCAAATTAGAACGAAGTAATAGAGTTCCCAATCACCTCTTTTCTTTGATAATTTTAGAGAACCAATGAAATAATAAGAATGTCTCCTTAAATGAAGACTTGTGTGAGATGTACGCATCGTTTTGAACGCGATAGTCATAGTATTGCTCCTTTTGATACTAATCTAACTAGAACGAAGTTATAAGACTCCTAATCACCTATTTCTTTGACAATTTTAGAGAATCAATGAAATAATAAGAAGGTCTCTCTAAATGATGATTTGTGTGAGATGTATGCGTAATTTTGAATGCGATAATCATGTGTTTCTCTTTTTGACGCTAATCAAACTAGAACAAAAACATACAACTCTTAATCACCTCTTTCTTTGTAAATTTAAAACAACCAATGAAACAATATGAAGGTCTCCCTAAATAAAGACTTGTGTGAGATCTACGCAGCGTTTTGGACACGTTAGTGATGGGATTGCTCCTTTTGATGCTAATTTCAACTAGAACGAAGAAATAGGACTCATAATCACCTATATTTTGACAATTTGAGAATACTAATGAAAAAATAAGGTGTCCCTAAATGAAGGCTTGTGTGAGATGTACGAATCGTTTTAAAGGCACTAGTGATATGATTGCTCCTTTTGATGCTAATCACATTAGAACGAAGTCATAGGACTCATAATAACATATTTCTTTGACAATTTGAGATAACAAATGAAATAATAAAAAGGTCTCCCTAAATCAAGACTTGTGTGAAATGTACGCATCGTTTTTAAGGCGATAGTCATGGGATTTCTCCTTTTGATGCTAATCAAATTAGAACGAAGTAATAGGACTCTTAATCACCTCTTTCTTTGGAAATTCTAGAGAACCACGAAATAATAAGAAGGCGGAGTAAATGAAGTATTGTGTGAGATGTACGCATCGTTTTGAGCGCGATAGTCATGGGATTACTACTTTTAATTCTAATCAAACTAGAATGAAGTTATAGGACTCCTAATCTCCTATTTCTTTGATAATTTTAGGGAACCAATGAAACAATAAGAAGGTCTCCCTAAATGAAGACTTGTGTGAGGTCTACGCATCATTTTAGGAGCGATAGTGATGGGATTGCTCCTTTTAATGCTAATTTTAACTAGAACGAAGTAATAGGACTCATAATCATCAACATTTTGACAATTTGAGAGGACTAATGAAACAATAAGAAGTTCTCCCTAAATGAAGACTTGTGTAATATGTACGGATCGTTTTGAAGGTACTAGTGATAGGATTTCTCCTTTGATGCTAATCAAACTAGAATGAAGTCATAGGACTCATAATCCTTTCTTTGACAATTTGAGGGAACCAATGAAACAATAAGAAAGTCTCCATAAGTCAAGACTTGTGTGAGATGTACGCATCGTTTTTAATGCGATAGTTATGGGATTGCTCCTTTTGATGCTAATCAAATTAGAACGAAGTAATAGAGTTCCCAATCACCTCTTTTCTTTGATAATTTTAGAGAACCAATGAAATAATAAGAATGTCTCCTTAAATGAAGACTTGTGTGAGATGTACGCATCGTTTTGAACGCGATAGTCATAGTATTGCTCCTTTTGATACTAATCAAACTAGAACGAAGTTATAAGACTCCCAATCACCTATTTCTTTGACAATTTTAGAGAATCAATGAAATAATAAGAAGGTCTCTCCAAATGATGATTTGTGTGAGATGTATGCGTAATTTTGAATGCGATAATCATGTGTTTCTCTTTATGACGCTAATCAAACTAGAACAAAAACATACAACTCTTAATCACCTCTTTCTTTGTAAATTTAAAACAACCAATGAAACAATATGAAGGTCTCCCTAAATAAAGACTTGTGTGAGATCTACGCAGCGTTTTGGACACGTTAGTGATGGGATTGCTCCTTTTGATGCTAATTTCAACTAGAACGAAGAAATAGGACTCATAATCACCTATATTTTGACAATTTGAGAATACTAATGAAAAAATAAGGTGTCCCTAAATGAAGGCTTGTGTGAGATGTACGAATCGTTTTAAAGGCACTAGTGATATGATTGCTCCTTTTGATGCTAATCAAATTAGAACGAAGTCATAGGACTCATAATAACATATTTCTTTGACAATTTGAGATAACAAATGAAATAATAAAAAGGTCTCCCTAAATCAAGACTTGTGTGAAATGTACGCATCGTTTTTAAGGCGATAGTCATGGGATTTCTCCTTTTGATGCTAATCAAATTAGAACGAAGTAATAGGACTCTTAATCACCTCTTTCTTTGGAAATTCTAGAGAACCACGAAATAATAAGAAGGCGGAGTAAATGAAGAATTGTGTGAGATGTACGCATCGTTTTGAGCGCGATAGTCATGGGATTACTACTTTTAATTCTAATCAAACTAGAATGAAGTTATAGGACTCCTAATCACCTATTTCTTGGATAATTTTAGGGAACCAATGAAACAATAAGAAGGTCTCCCTAAATGAAGACTTGTGTGAGGTCTACGCATCATTTTAGGAGCGATAGTGATGGGATTGCTCCTTTTAATGCTAATTTTAACTAGAACGAAGTAATAGGACTCATAATCATCAACATTTTGACAATTTGAGAGGTCTAATGAAACAATAAGAAGTTCTCCCTAAATGAAGACTTGTGTAATATGTACGGATCGTTTTGAAGGTACTAGTGATAGGATTGCTCCTTTGATGCTAATCAAACTAGAATGAAGTCATAGGACTCATAATCCTTTCTTTGACAATTTGAGGGAACCAATGAAACAATAAGAAAGTCTCCATAAGTCAAGACTTGTGTGAGATGTACGCATCGTTTTAATGCGATAGTTATGGGATTGCTCCTTTTGATGCTAATCAAATTAGAACGAAGTAATAGAGTTCCCAATCACCTCTTTTCTTTGATAATTTTAGAGAACCAATGAAATAATAAGAATGTCTCCTTAAATGAAGACTTGTGTGAGATGTACGCATCGTTTTGAACGCGATAGTCATAGTATTGCTCCTTTTGATACTAATCTAACTAGAACGAAGTTATAAGACTCCTAATCACCTATTTCTTTGACAATTTTAGAGAATCAATGAAATAATAAGAAGGTCTCTCTAAATGATGATTTGTGTGAGATGTATGCGTAATTTTGAATGCGATAATCATGTGTTTCTCTTTTTGACGCTAATCAAACTAGAACAAAAACATACAACTCTTAATCACCTCTTTCTTTGTAAATTTAAAACAACCAATGAAACAATATGAAGGTCTCCCTAAATAAAGACTTGTGTGAGATCTACGCAGCGTTTTGGACACGTTAGTGATGGGATTGCTCCTTTTGATGCTAATTTCAACTAGAACGAAGAAATAGGACTCATAATCACCTATATTTTGACAATTTGAGAATACTAATGAAAAAATAAGGTGTCCCTAAATGAAGGCTTGTGTGAGATGTACGAATCGTTTTAAAGGCACTAGTGATATGATTGCTCCTTTTGATGCTAATCACATTAGAACGAAGTCATAGGACTCATAATAACATATTTCTTTGACAATTTGAGATAACAAATGAAATAATAAAAAGGTCTCCCTAAATCAAGACTTGTGTGAAATGTACGCATCGTTTTTAAGGCGATAGTCATGGGATTTCTCCTTTTGATGCTAATCAAATTAGAACGAAGTAATAGGACTCTTAATCACCTCTTTCTTTGGAAATTCTAGAGAACCACGAAATAATAAGAAGGCGGAGTAAATGAAGTATTGTGTGAGATGTACGCATCGTTTTGAGCGCGATAGTCATGGGATTACTACTTTTAATTCTAATCAAACTAGAATGAAGTTATAGGACTCCTAATCTCCTATTTCTTTGATAATTTTAGGGAACCAATGAAACAATAAGAAGGTCTCCCTAAATGAAGACTTGTGTGAGGTCTACGCATCATTTTAGGAGCGATAGTGATGGGATTGCTCCTTTTAATGCTAATTTTAACTAGAACGAAGTAATAGGACTCATAATCATCAACATTTTGACAATTTGAGAGGACTAATGAAACAATAAGAAGTTCTCCCTAAATGAAGACTTGTGTAATATGTACGGATCGTTTTGAAGGTACTAGTGATAGGATTTCTCCTTTGATGCTAATCAAACTAGAATGAAGTCATAGGACTCATAATCCTTTCTTTGACAATTTGAGGGAACCAATGAAACAATAAGAAAGTCTCCATAAGTCAAGACTTGTGTGAGATGTACGCATCGTTTTTAATGCGATAGTTATGGGATTGCTCCTTTTGATGCTAATCAAATTAGAACGAAGTAATAGAGTTCCCAATCACCTCTTTTCTTTGATAATTTTAGAGAACCAATGAAATAATAAGAATGTCTCCTTAAATGAAGACTTGTGTGAGATGTACGCATCGTTTTGAACGCGATAGTCATAGTATTGCTCCTTTTGATACTAATCAAACTAGAACGAAGTTATAAGACTCCCAATCACCTATTTCTTTGACAATTTTAGAGAATCAATGAAATAATAAGAAGGTCTCTCCAAATGATGATTTGTGTGAGATGTATGCGTAATTTTGAATGCGATAATCATGTGTTTCTCTTTATGACGCTAATCAAACTAGAACAAAAACATACAACTCTTAATCACCTCTTTCTTTGTAAATTTAAAACAACCAATGAAACAATATGAAGGTCTCCCTAAATAAAGACTTGTGTGAGATCTACGCAGCGTTTTGGACACGTTAGTGATGGGATTGCTCCTTTTGATGCTAATTTCAACTAGAACGAAGAAATAGGACTCATAATCACCTATATTTTGACAATTTGAGAATACTAATGAAAAAATAAGGTGTCCCTAAATGAAGGCTTGTGTGAGATGTACGAATCGTTTTAAAGACACTAGTGATATGATTGCTTCTTTTGATGCTAATCAAATTAGAACGAAGTCATAGGACTCATAATAACATATTTCTTTGACAATTTGAGATAAAAAATGAAATAATAAAAAGGTCTCCCTAAATCAAGACTTGTGTGAAATGTACGCATCGTTTTTAACGCGATAGTCATGGGATTTCTCCTTTTGATGCTAATCAAATTAGAACGAAGTAATAGGACTCTTAATCACCTCTTTCTTTGGCAATTCTAGAGAACCAACGAAATAATAAGAAGGCGGAGTAAATGAAGAATTGTGTGAGATGTACGCATCGTTTTGAGCGCGATAGTCATGGAATTACTACTTTTAATTCTAATCAAATTAGAATGAAGTTATAGGACTCCTAATCACCTATTTCTTGGATAATTTTAGGGAACCAATGAAACAATAAGAAGGTCTCCCTAAATGAAGACTTGTGTGAGGTCTACGCATCATTTTAGGAGCGATAGTGATGGGATTGCTCCTTTTAATGCTAATTTTAACTAGAACGAAGTAATAGGACTCATAATCATCAACATTTTGACAATTTGAGAGGACTAATGAAACAATAAGAAGTTCTCCCTAAATGAAGACTTGTGTAATATGTACGGATCGTTTTGAAGGTACTAGTGATAGGATTGCTCCTTTGATGCTAATCAAACTAGAATGAAGTCATAGGACTCATAATCCTTTCTTTGACAATTTGAGGGAACCAATGAAACAATAAGAAAGTCTCCATAAGTCAAGACTTGTGTGAGATGTACGCATCGTTTTTAATGCGATAGTTATGGGATTGCTCCTTTTGATGCTAATCAAATTAGAACGAAGTAATAGAGTTCCCAATCACCTCTTTTCTTTGATAATTTTAGAGAACCAATGAAATAATAAGAATGTCTCCTTAAATGAAGACTTGTGTGAGATCTACGCATCGTTTTGAACGCGATAGTCATAGTATTGCTCCTTTTGATACTAATCAAACTAGAACGAAGTTATAAGACTCCCAATCACCTATTTCTTTGACAATTTTAGAGAATCAATGAAATAATAAGAAGGTCTCTCCAAATGATGATTTGTGTGAGATGTATGCGTAATTTTGAATGCGATAATCATGTGTTTCTCTTTATGACGCTAATCAAACTAGAACAAAAACATACAACTCTTAATCACCTCTTTCTTTGTAAATTTAAAACAACCAATGAAACAATATGAAGGTCTCCCTAAATAAAGACTTGTGTGAGATCTACGCAGCGTTTTGGACACGTTAGTGATGGGATTGCTCCTTTTGATGCTAATTTCAACTAGAACGAAGAAATAGGACTCATAATCACCTATATTTTGACAATTTGAGAATACTAATGAAAAAATAAGGTGTCCCTAAATGAAGGCTTGTGTGAGATGTACGAATCGTTTTAAAGACACTAGTGATATGATTGCTTCTTTTGATGCTAATCAAATTAGAACGAAGTCATAGGACTCATAATAACATATTTCTTTGACAATTTGAGATAAAAAATGAAATAATAAAAAGGTCTCCCTAAATCAAGACTTGTGTGAAATGTACGCATCGTTTTTAACGCGATAGTCATGGGATTTCTCCTTTTGATGCTAATCAAATTAGAACGAAGTAATAGGACTCTTAATCACCTCTTTCTTTGGCAATTCTAGAGAACCAACGAAATAATAAGAAGGCGGAGTAAATGAAGAATTGTGTGAGATGTACGCATCGTTTTGAGCGCGATAGTCATGGAATTACTACTTTTAATTCTAATCAAATTAGAATGAAGTTATAGGACTCCTAATCACCTATTTCTTGGATAATTTTAGGGAACCAATGAAACAATAAGAAGGTCTCCCTAAATGAAGACTTGTGTGAGGTCTACGCATCATTTTAGGAGCGATAGTGATGGGATTGCTCCTTTTAATGCTAATTTTAACTAGAACGAAGTAATAGGACTCATAATCATCAACATTTTGACAATTTGAGAGGACTAATGAAACAATAAGAAGTTCTCCCTAAATGAAGACTTTTGTAATATGTACGGATCGTTTTGAAGGTACTAGTGATAGGATTGCTCCTTTGATGCTAATCAAACTAGAATGAAGTCATAGGACTCATAATCCTTTCTTTGACAATTTGAGGGAACCAATGAAACAATAAGAAAGTCTCCATAAGTCAAGACTTGTGTGAGATGTACGCATCGTTTTTAATGCGATAGTTATGGGATTGCTCCTTTTGATGCTAATCAAATTAGAACGAAGTAATAGAGTTCCCAATCACCTCTTTTCTTTGATAATTTTAGAGAACCAATGAAATAATAAGAATGTCTCCTTAAATGAAGACTTGTGTGAGATCTACGCATCGTTTTGAACGCGATAGTCATAGTATTGCTCCTTTTGATACTAATCAAACTAGAACGAAGTTATAAGACTCCCAATCACCTATTTCTTTGACAATTTTAGAGAATCAATGAAATAATAAGAAGGTCTCTCCAAATGATGATTTGTGTGAGATGTATGCGTAATTTTGAATGCGATAATCATGTGTTTCTCTTTATGACGCTAATCAAACTAGAACAAAAACATACAACTCTTAATCACCTCTTTCTTTGTAAATTTAAAACAACCAATGAAACAATATGAAGGTCTCCCTAAATAAAGACTTGTGTGAGATCTACGCAGCGTTTTGGACACGTTAGTGATGGGATTGCTCCTTTTGATGCTAATTTCAACTAGAACGAAGAAATAGGACTCATAATCACCTATATTTTGACAATTTGAGAATACTAATGAAAAAATAAGGTGTCCCTAAATGAAGGCTTGTGTGAGATGTACGAATCGTTTTAAAGACACTAGTGATATGATTGCTTCTTTTGATGCTAATCAAATTAGAACGAAGTCATAGGACTCATAATAACATATTTCTTTGACAATTTGAGATAAAAAATGAAATAATAAAAAGGTCTCCCTAAATCAAGACTTGTGTGAAATGTACGCATCGTTTTTAACGCGATAGTCATGGGATTTCTCCTTTTGATGCTAATCAAATTAGAACGAAGTAATAGGACTCTTAATCACCTCTTTCTTTGGCAATTCTAGAGAACCAACGAAATAATAAGAAGGCGGAGTAAATGAAGAATTGTGTGAGATGTACGCATCGTTTTGAGCGCGATAGTCATGGAATTACTACTTTTAATTCTAATCAAATTAGAATGAAGTTATAGGACTCCTAATCACCTATTTCTTGGATAATTTTAGGGAACCAATGAAACAATAAGAAGGTCTCCCTAAATGAAGACTTGTGTGAGGTCTACGCATCATTTTAGGAGCGATAGTGATGGGATTGCTCCTTTTAATGCTAATTTTAACTAGAACGAAGTAATAGGACTCATAATCATCAACATTTTGACAATTTGAGAGGACTAATGAAACAATAAGAAGTTCTCCCTAAATGAAGACTTGTGTAATATGTACGGATCGTTTTGAAGGTACTAGTGATAGGATTGCTCCTTTGATGCTAATCAAACTAGAATGAAGTCATAGGACTCATAATCCTTTCTTTGACAATTTGAGGGAACCAATGAAACAATAAGAAAGTCTCCATAAGTCAAGACTTGTGTGAGATGTACGCATCGTTTTTAATGCGATAGTTATGGGATTGCTCCTTTTGATGCTAATCAAATTAGAACGAAGTAATAGAGTTCCCAATCACCTCTTTTCTTTGATAATTTTAGAGAACCAATGAAATAATAAGAATGTCTCCTTAAATGAAGACTTGTGTGAGATGTACGCATCGTTTTGAACGCGATAGTCATAGTATTGCTCCTTTTGATACTAATCAAACTAGAACGAAGTTATAAGACTCCCAATCACCTATTTCTTTGACAATTTTAGAGAATCAATGAAATAATAAGAAGGTCTCTCCAAATGATGATTTGTGTGAGATGTATGCGTAATTTTGAATGCGATAATCATGTGTTTCTCTTTTTGACGCTAATCAAACTAGAACAAAAACATACAACTCTTAATCACCTCTTTCTTTGTAAATTTAAAACAACCAATGAAACAATATGAAGGTCTCCCTAAATAAAGACTTGTGTGAGATCTACGCAGCGTTTTGGACACGTTAGTGATGGGATTGCTCCTTTTGATGCTAATTTCAACTAGAACGAAGAAATAGGACTCATAATCACCTATATTTTGACAATTTGAGAATACTAATGAAAAAATAAGGTGTCCCTAAATGAAGGCTTGTGTGAGATGTACGAATCGTTTTAAAGGCACTAGTGATATGATTGCTCCTTTTGATGCTAATCAAACTAGAACGAAGTCATAGGACTCATAATAACATATTTCTTTGACAATTTGAGATAACAAATGAAATAATAAAAAGGTCTCCCTAAATCAAGACTTGTGTGAAATGTACGCATCGTTTTTAACGCGATAGTCATGGGATTTCTCCTTTTGATGCTAATCAAATTAGAACGAAGTAATAGGACTCTTAATCACCTCTTTCTTTGGCAATTCTAGAGAACCAACGAAATAATAAGAAGGCGGAGTAAATGAAGAATTGTGTGAGATGTACGCATCGTTTTGAGCGCGATAGTCATGGAATTACTACTTTTAATTCTAATCAAATTAGAATGAAGTTATAGGACTCCTAATCACCTATTTCTTGGATAATTTTAGGGAACCAATGAAACAATAAGAAGGTCTCCCTAAATGAAGACTTGTGTGAGGTCTACGCATCATTTTAGGAGCGATAGTGATGGGATTGCTCCTTTTAATGCTAATTTTAACTAGAACGAAGTAATAGGACTCATAATCATCAACATTTTGACAATTTGAGAGGACTAATGAAACAATAAGAAGTTCTCCCTAAATGAAGACTTGTGTAATATGTACGGATCGTTTTGAAGGTACTAGTGATAGGATTGCTCCTTTGATGCTAATCAAACTAGAATGAAGTCATAGGACTCATAATCCTTTCTTTGACAATTTGAGGGAACCAATGAAACAATAAGAAAGTCTCCATAAATCAAGACTTGTGTGTGATGTACGCATCGTTTTTAATGCGATAGTCATGGGATTGCTCCTTTTGATGCTAATCAAATTAGAACGAAGTAATAGAGTTCCCAATCACCTCTTTTCTTTGATAATTTTAGAGAACCAATGAAATAATAAGAATGTCTCCTTAAATGGAGACTTGTGTGAGATGTACGCATCGTTTTGAACGCGATAGTCATAGTATTGCTCCTTTTGATACTAATCAAACTAGAACGAAGTTATAAGACTCCCAATCACCTATTTCTTTGACAATTTTAGAGAATCAATGAAATAATAAGAAGGTCTCTCTAAATGATGATTTGTGTGAGATGTATGCGTAATTTTGAATGCGATAATCATGTGTTTCTCTTTTTGACGCTAATCAAACTAGAACAAAAACATACAACTCTTAATCACCTCTTTCTTTGTAAATTTAAAACAACCAATGAAACAATATGAAGGTCTCCCTAAATAAAGACTTGTATGAGATCTACGCAACATTTTGGACACGTTAGTGATGGGATTGCTCCTTTTGATGCTAATTTCAACTAGAACGAAGAAATAGGACTCATAATCACCTATATTTTGACAATTTGAGAATACTAATGAAAAAATAAGGTGTCCCTAAATGAAGGCTTGTGTGAGATGTACGAATCGTTTTAAAGGCACTAGTGATATGATTGCTCCTTTTGATGCTAATCAAACTAGAACGAAGTCATAGGACTCATAATAACATATTTCTTTGACAATTTGAGATAACAAATGAAATAATAAAAAGGTCTCCCTAAATCAAGACTTGTGTGAAATGTACGCATCGTTTTTAACGCGATAGTCATGGGATTTCTCCTTTTGATGCTAATCAAATTAGAACGAAGTAATAGGACTCTTAATCACCTCTTTCTTTTGCAATTCTAGAGAACCAACGAAATAATAAGAAGGCGGAGTAAATGAAGAATTGTGTGAGATGTACGCATCGTTTTGAGCGCGATAGTCATGGGATTACTACTTTTAATTCTAATCAAACTAGAATGAAGTTATAGGACTCCTAATCACCTATTTCTTTGATAATTTTAGGGAACCAATGAAACAATAAGAAGGTCTCCCTAAATGAAGACTTGTGTGAGGTCTACGCATCATTTTAGGAGCGATAGTGATGGGATTGCTCCTTTTAATGCTAATTTTAACTAGAACGAAGTAATAGGACTCATAATCATCAACATTTTGACAATTTGAGAGGACTAATGAAACAATAAGAAGTTCTCCCTAAATGAAGACTTGTGTAATATGTACGGATCGTTTTGAAGGTACTAGTGATAGGATTGCTCCTATTATGCTAATCAAACAAGAATGAAGTTATAGGACTCATAATCGCATCATTCTTTAACAGTTTGAGAGAACCAATGAAACAATAAGAAAGTCTCCATAAATCAAGACTTGTGTGAGATGTACGCATCGTTTTTAACGCGATTGTCATGGGATTGCTCCTTTTGATGCTAATCAAATTATAATGAAGTATTAGAATCCCCAAACACCTCTTTCTCTGACAATTTTAGTGAACCAATGAAATAATAAGAATGTCTCCTTAAATGAAGACTTGTGTAAAATGTCCGCATCTTTTTTATCGCGATTGTCATGTGATTGCTACTTTTGATGCTAGTCAAACTAGAACGAAGTTATAGGACTCCCAATCAGCTATTTCTTTGACAATTTTAGCGAATCAATGAAATAATAAGAAGGTCTCACTAAATAAAGATTTGTGTAAGATGTATGCATAATTTTGAACGCGATAATCATGGGTTTCTCTTTTTGACGCTAATCAAACTAGAACAAAAAAACACAACTCTTAATCACCTCTTTCTTTGTAAATTTAAAACAACCAATGAAACAATATGAAGGTCTCCCTAAAGAAAGACTTGTGTGAGATCTATGCATCGTTTTGGACACGTTAGTGATGGGATTGCTCTTTTTGATGCTAATTTCAACTAGAACGAAGTAATAGGACTCAAAATCACCTATATTTTGACAATTTTAGAAAACTAATGAAAAAATAAGGTGTCCCTAAATGAAGGCTTGTGTGAGATGGACGGATCGTTTTGAAGGCACTAGTGATATGATTGCTCCTTTTGATGCTAATCAAACTAGAACGAAGTCATAAGACTCATAATCACATATTTCTTTGACAATTTGAGATAACAAATGAAATAATAAAAAGGTCTCCCTAAATCAAGACTTGTGTGAAATGTACGCATCGTTTTTAACGCGATAGTCATGGATTTCTCCTTTTGATGCTAATCAAATTAGAACGAAGTAATAGGACTCTTAATCACCTCTTTCTTTGGCAATTCTAGAGAACCAACGAAATAATAAAAGGCGTAGTAAATGAAGGATTGTGTGAGATGTACGCATCGTTTTGAGCGCGATAGTCATGGGATTACTACTTTTAATTCTAATCAAACTAGAATGAAGTTATAGGACTCCTAATCACCTCTTTCTTTGACAATTTTAGGGAACCAATGAAAAAATAAGAAGGTCTCCCTAAATGAAGACTTGTGTGAGGTCTACGCATCATTTTAGGAGCGATAGTGATGGGATTGCTTCTTTTAATGCTAATTTTAACTAGAACGAAGTAATAGGACTCATAATCATCTACATTTTGACAATTTGAGAGAACTAATGAAACAATAAGAAGTTCTCCCTAAATGAAGACTTGTGTAATATGTACGGATCGTTTTGAAGGTACTAGTGATAGGATTGCTCCTTTGATGCTAATCAAACAAGAATGAAGTCATAGGACCCATAATCGCATCATTCTTTAACAGTTTGAGAGAACCAATGAAACAATAAGAAAGTCTCCATAAATCAAGACTTGTGTGAGATGTACGCATCATTTTTAACGCGATTGTCATGGAATTGCTCCTTTTGAAACTAATCAAATTAAAATGAAGTAATAGAGTCCCCAATCACCTCTTTCTCTGACAATTTTAGAGAACCAATGAAATAATAAGAATGTCTCCTTAAATGAAGACTTGTGTAAAATATACGCATCGTTTTGAACGCGATTGTCATGTGATTGCTACTTTTGATGCTAGTCAAACTAGAACGAAGTTATAAGACTCCCAATCACCTATTTCTTTGACAATTTTAGAGACTCAATGAAATAATAAGAAGGTCTCTCTAAATGATGATTTGTGTGAGATGTACGCATAATTTTGAACGCGATAATCATGGGTTTCTATTTTTGACGCTAATCAAACTAGAACAAAAAAATACAACTCTTAATCACCTCTTTCTTTGTAAATTTAAAACAACCAAAGAAACAATATGAAGGTCTCCCTAAATAAAGACTTGTGTGAGATCTATGCATCGTTTTGGACACGTTAGTGATGGGATTGCTCTTTTTGATGCTAACTTCAAATAGAACAAAGTAATAGGACTCAAAATCACCTATATTTTGACAATTTGAGAAAACTAATGAAAAAATAAGGTGTCCCTAAATGAAGGCTTATGTGAGATGTATGGATCGTTTTGAAGGCACTAGTGCTATGATTGCTCCTTTTGATGCTAATCAAACTAGAACGAAGTCATAGGACTCAAAATCACATCTTTCTTTGACAATTTGAGATAACAAATGAAATAATAAGAAGGTCTCCCTAAATCAAGACTTGTGTGAGATGTACGCATCATTTTTAACGCGATAGTCATGGATTTCTCCTTTTGATGCTAATCAAATTAGAACAAAGTAATAGGACTCCTAATCACCTCTTTCTTTGACAATTCTAGAGAACGAATGAAATAATAAGAAGGCGGAGTAAATGAAGAATTGTGTGAGATGTACGCATCGTTTTCAGTGCGATAGTCGTGGTATTGCTACTTTTAATGCTAATCAAACTAGAATGAAGTTATAGGACTCCTAATCACCTCTTTCTTTGAAAATTTTAGGGAACCAATGAAAAAATAAGAAGGTCTCCCTAAATGAAGACTTGTGTGAGGTCTACGCATCATTTTTGGAGCGATAGTGATGGGATTGCTCCTTTTAATGCTAATTTTAACTAGAACGAAGTAGTAGGACTCATAATCACCTACATTTTGACAATTTGAGAGGACTAATGAAACAATAAGAAGTTCTCCCTAATTGAAGACTTGTGTAATATGTACGGATCGTTTTGAAGGTACTAGTGATAGGATTGCTACTTTGATGCTAATCAAACAAGAATGAAGTCATAGGACTCATAATCGCATCTTTCTTTAACAATTTGAGAGAACCAATGAAACAATAAGAAAGTCTCCATAAATGAAGACTTGTGTGAGATGTACGCATCGTTTTTAACGCGATTGTCATGGGATTGCTCCTTTTGATGATAATCAAATTAGAACGAAGTAATAGAGTCCCCAATCACCTCTTTCTTTGACAATTTTAGAGAACCAATGAAATAATAAGAATGTCTCTTTAAATGAAGACTTGTGTGAGATGTACGCATCGTTTTGAACGCGATAGTCATAGTATTGCTCCTTTTGATATTAATCAAACTAGAACGAAGTTATAGGACTCCCAATCAGCTATTTCTTTGACAATTTTAGCGAATCAATGACATAATAAGAAGGTCTCTCTAAATGAAGATTTGTGTGAGATGGACGCATAATTTTGAACGCGATAATCATGGGTTTCCCTTTATAACGCTAATCAAACTAGAACAAAAAAACACAACTCTTAATCACCTCTTTCTTTGTAAATTTAAAACAACCAATGAAACAATATGAAGGTCTCCCTAAATAAAGACTTGTGTGAGATCTACGCATCGTTTTGGACACGTTAGTGATGGGATTGCTCTTTTTGATGCTAATTTCAACTAGAACGAAGTAATAGGACTCAAAATCACCTATATTTTGACAATTTGAGAAAACTAATGAAAAAATAAGGTGTCCCTAAATGAAGGCTTGTGTGAGATGAACGGATCGTTTTGAAGGCACTAGTGATATGATTGCTCCTTTTGATGCTAATCAAACTAGAACGAAGTCATAAGAGTCATAATCACATATTTCTTTGACAATTTGAGAGAACAAATGAAATAATAAGAAGGTCTCCCTAAATCAAGACTTGTGTGAGATGTACGCATCGTTTTTAACGCGATAGTCATGGATTTCTCCTTTTGATGCTAATCAAATTAGAACAAAGTAATAGGACTCCTAATCACCTCTTTCTTTGACAATTCTAGAGAACCAATGAAATAATAAAAGGCGTAGTAAATGAAGGATTGTGTGAGATGTACGCATCGTTTTGTGCGCGATAGTCATGGTATTGCTACTTTTAATGCTAATCAAACTAGAATGAAGTTATAGGACTCCTAATCACCTCTTTCTTTGACAATTTTAGGGAACCAATGAAAAAATAAGATGGTCTCCCTAAATGAAGACTTATGTGAGGTCTACGCATCATTTTGGGAGCGATAGTGATGGGATTGCTTCTTTTAATGCTAATTTTAACTAGAACGAAGTAATAGGACTTATAATCATCTACATTTTGACAATTTGAGAGAACTAATCAAAAAATAAGAAGTTCCCCCTAAATGAAGACTTGTGTAAGATGTATGGATCGTTTTGAAGGTACTAGTGATAGGATTGCTCCTTTTGTTGCTAATCAAAATAGAATGAAGTCATAGGACTCATAATCGCATCTTTCTTTGACAATTTGAGAGAACCAATGAAACAATAAGAAAGTCTCCATAAATCAAGACTTGTGTGAGATGTACGCATCATTTTTAACGCGATAGTCTTGGGATTGCTCCTTTTGATGCTAATCAAATTATAACGAAGTAATAGAGTCCCCAATCACCTCTTTTCTTTGATAATTTTAGAGAACCAATGAAATAATAAGAATGTCTCTTTAAATGAAGACTTGTGTGAGATGTACGCATCGTTTTGAACGCGATAGTCATAGTATTGCTCCTTTTGATACTAATCAAACTAGAACGAAGTTATAAGTCTCCCAATCACCTATTTCTTTGACAATTTTAGAGAATCAATGAAATAATAAGAAGGTCTCTCTAAATGATGATTTGTGTGAGATGTATGCATAATTTTGAACGCGATAATCATGGGTTTCTCTTTTTGAGGCTAATCAAACTAGAACAAAAAAATACAACTCTTAATCACCTCTTTTTTTGTAAATTTAAAACAACCAATGAAACAATATGAAGGTCTCCCTAAATAAAGACTTGTGTGAGATCTACGCATCGTTTTGGACACGTTAGTGATGGGATTGCTCCTTTTGATGCTAATTTCAACTAGAACGAAGTAATAGGACTCATAATCACTTATATTTTGACAATTTGAGAAAACTAATGAAAAAATAAGGTGTCCCTAAATGAAGGCTGATGTGAGATGTACGGATCGTTTTGAAGGCTCTAGTGATATGATTGCTCCTTTTGATGCTAATCAAACTAGAACGAAGTCATAGGACTCAAAATCACATCTTTCTTTAACAATTTGAGATAACAAATGAAATAATAAGAAGGTCTCCCTAAATCAAGACTTGTGTGAGATGTACGCATCATTTTTAACGCGATAGTCATGGGATTTCTCCTTTTGATGCTAATCAAATTAGAACAAAGTAATAGGACTCCTAATCACCTCTTTATTTGACAATTCTAGAGAACTAATGAAATAATAAAAGGCGGAGTAAATGAAGAATTGTGTGAGATGTACGCATCGTTTTGAGCGCGATAGTCATGGGATTGCTACTTTTAATGCTAATCAAACTAGAATGAAGTTATAGGACTCCTAATCACCTCTTTCTTTGAAAATTTTATGGAACCAATGAAACAATAAGGTCTCCCTAATTGAAGACTTGTGTGAGGTCTACGCATCATTTTTGGAGCGATAGTGATGGGATTGCTTCTTTTAATGCTAATTTTAACTAGAACGAAGTAATAGGACTTATAATCATCTACATTTTGACAATTTGGGAGAACTAATCAAAAAATAAGAAGTTCTCCCTAAATGAAGACTTGTGTAAGATGTACGGATCGTTTTGAAGGTACTAGTGATAGGATTGCTCCTTTTGTTGCTAATCAAAATAGAATGAAGTCATAGGACTCATAATCGCATCTTTCTTTGACAATTTGAGAGAACCAATGAAACAATAAGAAAGTCTCCATAAATAAAGACTTGTGTGAGATGTACGCATCGTTTTTATCGCGATGGTCGTGAGATTGCTACTTTTGATGCTAGTCAAACTAGAACGAAGTTATATGACTCCTAATCACCTCTTTCTTTGATAATTTTAGAGAACCAATGAAACAATAAGGCCTCCTTAAATGAAGACTTGTGTGAGATGTACGCATCGTTTTGAACGCGATAGTCATAGTATTGCTCCTTTTGATACTAATTAAACTAGAACGAATTTATAGATCTCCCAATCACCTATTTCTTTGACAATTTTAGAGAATCAATGAAATAATAAGAAGGTCTCTCTAAATGATGATTTGTGTGAGATGTACGCATAATTTTGAACGCGATAATCATGGGTTTCTCTTTTTCACGCTAATCAAACTAGAACAAAAAAATACAACTCTTAATCACCTCTTTTTTTGTAAATTTAAAACAACCAATAAAACAATATGAAGGTCTCCCTAAATAAAGACTTGTGTGAGATCTACGCATCGTTTTGGATACGTTAGTGATGGGATTGCTCCTTTTGATGCTAATTTCAACTAGAACGAAGTAATAGGACTCATAATCACCTATATTTTGACAATTTGAGAAAACTAATGAAAAAATAAGGTGTCCCTAAATGAAGGCTTATGTGAGATGTACGGATTGTTTTGAAGGCACTAGGGATATGATTGCTCCTTTTGATGCTAATCAAACTAGAACGAAGTCATAGGACTCAAAATCACATCTTTCTTTAACAATTTGAGATAACAAATGAAATAATAAGAAGGTATCCCTAAATCAAGACTTGTGTGAGATGTACGCATCATTTTTAACGCGATAGTCATGGGATTTCTCCTTTTGATGCTAATCAAATTAGAACAAAGTAATAGGACTCCTAATCACCTCTTTATTTGACAATTCTAGAGAACCAATGAAATAATAAGAAGGCGGAGTAAATGAAGAATTGTGTGAGATGTACGCATCGTTTTGAGCACGATAGTCATGGGATTGCTACTTTTAATGCTAATCAAACTAGAATGAAGTTATAGGACTCCTAATCACCTCTTTCTTTGAAAATTTTATGGAACCAATGAAACAATAAGGTCTCCCTAATTGAAGACTTGTGTGAGGTCTACGCATCATTTTTGGAGCGATAGTGATGGGATTGCTCCTTTTCATGCTAATTTTAATTAGAACGAAGTAATAGGACTCATAATCACCTACATTTTGACAATTTTAGAGAACTAATGAAATAATAAGAAGTTCTCCCTAATTGAAGACTTGTGTAAGATGTACGGATCGTTTTGAAGGTACTGATTGCTCCTTTAATGCTAATCAAACTAGAATGAAGTCATAGGACTC
This sequence comes from Panax stipuleanatus, assembly GCA_020205555.1. Lineage (NCBI taxonomy): Eukaryota > Viridiplantae > Streptophyta > Magnoliopsida > Apiales > Araliaceae > Panax > Panax stipuleanatus. Next base: position 98,892,873 of record CM035122.1, on the reverse strand, counting down.
ATAATCCTTTCTTTGACAATTTGAGAGAACCAATGAAACAATAAGAAAGTCTCCATAAATCAAGACTTGTGTGAGATGTACGCATCGTTTTTAACGCGATAGTCATGGGATTGCTCCTTTTGATGCTAATCAAATTATAATGAAGTAATAGAGTCCCCAATCACCTCTTTCTCTGACAATTTTAGAGAACCAATGAAATAATAAGAATGTCTCCTTAAATGAAGACTTGTGTGAGATGTGCGCATCTTTTTTATCGCGATAGTCATGTGATTGCTACTTTTGATGCTTGTCAAACTAGAACGAAGTTATAGGACTCCTAATCACCTCTTTTTTGACAATTTTAGAGAACCAATGAAACAATAAGGTCTCCTTAAATGAAGACTTGTGTGAGATGTACGCATCATTTTGAACGCGATAGTTATAGTACTGCACTTTTTGATACTAATTAAACTAGAACGAAGTTATAAGACTCCCAATCACCTTTTTCTTTGACAATTTTAGAGAATCAGTGAAACAATAAGAAGGTCTCCCAAAATGAAGACTTGTGTGAGATGTACGCATGGTTTTGAACGCGATAATTATGGGTTTCTCTTTTTGACGCTAATAAAACTAGAACGAAAAAATACAACTCTTAATCACATCTTTCTTTGTAAATTTAAAACAACCAATGAAACAATATGAAGGTCTCCCTAAATAAAGACTTGTGTGAGATCTACGCATCGTTTTGGACACGTTAGTGATGGGATTGCTCCTTTTGATGCTAATTTCAACTAGAACGAAGTAATATGACTCATATTTACCTATATTTTGACAATTTGAGAAAATAAATTAAAAAATAAGGTGTCCCTAAATGAAGGCTTGTATGAGATGTACGGATCGTTTAGAAGGCACCTAGTGATATGATTCTCCTTTTGATGCTAATCAAACTAGAACGAAGTCATAGGACTCATAATCACATCTTTATTTGACAATTTGAGATAACAAATGAAATAATAAGAAGGTCTCCCTAAATCAAGACTTGTGTGAGCTGTATGCATCGTTTTTAACGCGATAGTCATGAGATTTCTCCTTTTGATGCTAATCAAATTAGAACGAAGTAATAGGACTCCTAACACCTCTTTCTTTGACAATTCTAGAGAACCAATGAAATAATAAGAAGGTGGAGTACATGAAGAATTGTGTGAGATGTACGCATCGTTTTGAGCGCGATAGTCATGGGATTGCTACTTTTAATGCTAATCAAACTAGAATAAAGTTATAGGACTTTTAATCACCTCTTTCTTTGACAATTTTAGGGAACCAATGAAACAATAAGAAGGTCTCCCTAAATGAAGACTTGTGTGAGGTCTACGCTTCATTTTGGGAGCGATAGTGATGGGATTGCTCCTTTTGATGCTAATTTTAACTACAATGAAGTAATAGGACTCATAATCACCTACATTTTGACAATTTGGGAGAACTAATGAAATAATAAGAAGTTCTCTGTAAATGAAGACTTGTGTAAGATATACGGATCGTTTTGAAGGTACTTGTGATAGGATTGCTCCTTTGATGCTAATCAAACTAGAACGAAGTCATAGGACTCATAATCGCATCTTTCTTTGACAATTTGAGAGAACCAATGAAACAATAAGAAATTCTCCATAAATCAAGACTTGTGTGAGATGTACGCATCGTTTTTAATGCGATAGTCATGGGATTGCTCCTTTTGATGCTAATCAAATTAGAACAAAGTAATAGAGTCCCCAATCACCTCTTTCTTTGACAATTTTAGAGAACCAATGAAATAATAAGAATGTCTCCTTAAATGAAGACTTGTGTGAGATGTACGCATCGTTTTTATCGCGATAGTCATGAGATTTCTACTTTTGATGCTAGTCAAACTAGAACGAAGTTATAGGACACCTAATCACCTATTTTTTTGACAATTTTAGAGAACAAATGAAACAATAAGGCCTCTTTAAATGAAGACTTATGTGAGATGTACGCATCGTTTTGAACGCGATAGTCATAGTATTTCTCATTTTGATACTAATCAAACTAGAACGAATTTATAGGACTCCCATTCACCTCTTTCTTTGACAATTTTAGAGAATCAATGAAACAATAAGAAGGTCTCCCTAAATGAAGACTTGTGTGAGATGTACGCATGGTTTTGAGCGCTATAATCATGGGTTTCTCTTTTTGACGCTAATCAAACTAGAACGAAAAAATACAACTCTTAATCACATCTTTCTTTGTAAATTTAAAACAACCAATGAAACAATATGAAGGTCTCCCTAAATAAAGACTTGTGTGAGATCCATGCATCGTCTTGGACACGTTAGTGATGGGATTGCTCCTTTTGATTCTAATTTCAACTAGAATGAAGTAATATGACTCATAATCACCTATATTTTGACAATTTGAGAAAACTAATGAAAAAATAAGGTGTTCCTAAATGAAGGCTTGTGTGATATGTACGGATCATTTTGAAGGCACTAGTGATATGATTGCTCCTTTTGATTCTAATCAAACTAGAACGAAGTCATAGGACTCATAATCACATTTTTCTTTAACAATTTGAGAGAACAAATGAAATAATAAGTAGGTCTCCCTAAATCAAGACTTGTGTGAGATGTACGCATCATTTTTAACGCGATAGTCATGGAATTTCTCCTTTTGATGCTAATCAAATTAGAACGAAGTAATAGGACTCCTAATCACCTCTTTCTTTGACAATTCTAGAGAACCAATTAAATAATAAAAGGCGTAGTAAATGAAGGATTGTATGAGATGTACGCATCGTTTTGAGCGCGATAGTCAAGAGAATGTTACTTTTAATGCTAATCAAACTAGAATGAAGTTATAGGACTTTTAATCACCTCTTTCTTTGACAATTTTAGGGAACCAATGAAACAATAAGAAGGTCTCCCTAAATGAAGACTTGTGTGAGGTCTACGCTTCATTTTGCGAGCAATAGTGATGGAATTGCTCCTTTTGATGCTAATTTTAACTACAACAAAGTAATAGGACTAATAATCACCTACATTTTGACAATTTGGGAGAACTAATGAAATAATAAGAAGTTCTCCGTAAATGAAGACTTGTGTAAGATGTACGGATCGTTTTGAAGGTACTAGTGATAGGATTGCTCCTTTGATGCTAATCAAACTAGAACGAAGTCATAGGACTCATAATCGCATCTTTCTTTGACAATTTGAGAGAACCAATGAAACAATAAGAAAGTCTCCATAAATCAAGACTTGTGTGAGATGTACGCATCGTTTTTAATGCGATAGTCATGGGATTGCTCCTTTTGATGCTAATCAAATTAGAACAAAGTAATAGAGTCCCCAATCACCTCTTTCTTTGACAATTTTAGAGAACCAATGAAATAATAAGAATGTCTCCTTAAATGAAGACTTGTGTGAGATGTACGCATCGTTTTTATCGCGATAGTCATGAGATTGCTACTTTTGATGCTAGTCAAACTAGAACGAAGTTATAGGACACCTAATCACCTCTTTTTTTGACAATTTTAGAGAACCAATGAAACAATAAGGCCTCCTTAAGTGAAGACTTATGTGAGATGTACGCATCTTTTTGAACGCGATAGTCATAGTATTGCTCATTTTGATACTAATCAAAATAGAACGAATTTATAGGACTCCCAATCACCTCTTTCTTTGACAATTTTAGAGAATCAATGAAACAATAAGAAGGTCTCCCTAAATGAAGACTTGTGTGAGATGTACGCATGGTTTTGAGCGCGATAATCATGGGTTTCTCTTTTTGATGCTAATCAAACTAGAACGAAAAAATACAACTCTTAATCACATCTTTCTTTGTAAATTTAAAACAACCAATGAAACAATATGAAGGTCTCCCTAAATAAAGACTTGTGTGAGATCCATGCATCATTTTGGACACATTAGTGATGGGATTGCTCCTTTTGATGCTAATTTCAACTAGAACGAAGTAATAGAACTCATAATCACCTATATTTTTACAATTTGAGAAAACTAATGAAAAAATAAGGTGTCCCTAAATGAAGGCTTGTGTGATATGTACGGATCATTTTGAAGGCACTAGTGATATGATTGCTCCTTTTGATTCTAATCAAACTAGAACGAAGTCATAGGACTCATAATCACATCTTTCTTTAACAATTTGAGAGAACAAATGAAATAATAAGTAGGTCTCCCTAAATCAAGACTTGTGTGAGATGTACGCATCGTTTTTAACGCGATAGTCATGGAATTTCTCCTTTTGATGCTAATCAAATTAGAACGAAGTAATAGGACTCCTAATCACCTCTTTCTTTGACAATTCTAGAGAACCAATGAAATAATAAGACGGCAAAGTAAATGAATAATTGTGTAAGATGTACTCATCGTTTTGAATGCGAAAGTCATGGGATTGCTACTTTTAATGCTAATCAAACTAGAATGAAGTTATAGGACTCATAATCACCTCTTTCTTTGAAAATTTTATGGAACCAATGAAACAATAAGGTCTCCCGAAATGAAGACTTGTGTGAGATCTACGCATCATTTTGGGAGCGATAGTGATGGGATTGCTCCTTTTAATGCTAAATTTAACTAGAACGAAGTAATAGGACTCATAATCCCCTACATTTTGACAATTTGAGAGAACTAATGAAACAATAAGAAGTTCTCCCTAATTGAAGACTTGTGTAAGATGTACGGATCGTTTTGAAGGTACTGATTGCTCCTTTAATGCTAATCAAACTAGAATGAAGTCATAGGACTCATAATCCTTTCTTTAACAATTTGAGAGAACCAATGAAACAATAAGAAAGTCTCCATAAATCAAGACTTGTGTGAGATGTACGCATCGTTTTTAACGCGATAGTCATGGGATTGCTCCTTTTGATGCTAATCAAATTATAATGAAGTAATAGAGTCCCCAATCACCTCTTTCTCTGACAATTTTAGAGAACCAATAAAATAATAAGAATGTCTCCTTAAATGAAGACTTGTGTGAGATGTGCGCATCTTTTTTATCGCGATAGTCATGTGATTGCTACTTTTGATGCTAGTCAAACTAGAACGAAGTTATAGGACTCCTAGTCACCTCTTTTTTTGACAATTTTAGAGAACCAATGAAACAATAAGGTCTCCTTAAATGAAGACTTGTGTGAGATGTACGCATCGTTTTGAACGCGATAGTTATAGTACTGCACTTTTTGATACTAATCAAACTAGAACGAAGTTATAAGACTCCCAATCACCTTTTTCTTTGACAATTTTAGAAAATCAATGAAACAATAAGAAGGTCTCCCAAAATGAAGACTTGTGTGAGATGTACGCATGGTTTTGAACGCGATAATTATGGGTTTCTCTTTTTGACGCTAATAAAACTAGAACTAAAAAATACAACTCTTAATCACATCTTTCTTTGTAAATTTAAAACAACCAATGAAACAATATGAAGGTCTCCCTAAATAAAGACTTGTGTGAGATCCATGCATCGTTTTGGACACGTTAGTGATGGGATTGCTCCTTTTGATGCTAATTTCAACTAGAACGAAGTAATAGGACTCATAATCACCTATATTTTTACAATTTGAGAAAACTTATGAAAAAATAAGGTGTCCCTAAATGAAGGCTTGTGTGATATGTACTGATCATTTTGAAGGCACTAGTGATATGATTGCTCCTTTTGATTCTAATCAAACTAGAACGAAGTCATAGGACTCATAATCACATCTTTCTTTAACAATTTGAGAGAACAAATAAAATAATAAGTAGGTCTCCCTAAATCAAGACTTGTGTGAGATGTACGCATCGTTTTTAACGCGATAGTCATGGAATTTCTCCTTTTGATGCTAATCAAATTAGAACGAAGTAATAGGACTCCTAATCACCTCTTTCTTTGACAATTCTAGAGAACCAATGAAATAATAAGACGGCAAAGTAAATGAATAATTGTGTAAGATGTACGCATCGTTTTGAATGCGAAAGTCATGGGATTGCTACTTTTAATACTAATCAAACTAGAATGAAGTTATAGGACTCATAATCACCTCTTTCTTTGACAATTTTATGGAACCAATGAAAGAATAAGGTCTCCCGAAATGAAGACTTGTGAGAAGTCTACGCATCATTTTGGGAGCGATAGTGATGGGATTGCTCCTTTTAATGCTAAATTTAACTAGAACGAAGTAATAGGACTCATAATCCCCTACATTTTGACAATTTGAGAGAACTAATGAAACAATAAGAAATTCTCCCTAATTGAAGACTTGTGTAAGATGTACGGATCGTTTTGAAGGTACTGATTGCTCCTTTAATGCTAATCAAACTAGAATGAAGTCATAGGACTCATAATCCTTTCTTTAACAATTTGAGAGAACCAATGAAACAATAAGAAAGTCTCCATAAATCAAGACTTGTGTGAGATGTACGCATCGTTTTTAACGCGATAGTCATGGGATTGCTCCTTTTGATGCTAATCAAATTATAATGAAGTAATAGAGTCCCCAATCACCTCTTTCTCTGACAATTTTAGAGAACCAATAAAATAATAAGAATGTCTCCTTAAATGAAGACTTGTGTGAGATGTGCGCATCTTTTTTATCGCGATAGTCATGTGATTGCTACTTTTGATGCTAGTCAAACTAGAACGAAGTTATAGGACTCCTAATCACCTCTTTTTTTGACAATTTTAGAGAACCAATGAAACAATAAGGTCTCCTTAAATGAAGACTTGTGTGAGATGTACGCATCGTTTTGAACGCGATAGTTATAGTACTGCCCTTTTTGATACTAATCAAACTAGAACGAAGTTATAAGACTCCCAATCACCTTTTTCTTTGACAATTTTAGAGAATAAATGAAACAATAAGAAGGTCTCCCAAAATGAAGACTTGTGTGAGATGTACGCATGGTTTTGAGCGCGATAATCATGGGTTTCTCTTTTTGACGCTAATCAAACTAGAACAAAAAATACAACTCTTAATCACATCTTTCTTTGTAAATTTAAAACAATCAATGAAACAATATGAAGGTCTCCCTAAATAAAGACTTGTGTGAGATCTATGCAGCGTTTTGGACACGTTAGTGATGGGATTGCTCCTTTTGATGCTAATTTCAACTAGAACGAAGAAATAGGACTCATGTTTACCTATATTTTGACAATTTGAGAAAACTAATGAAAAAATAAGGTGTCCCTAAATGAAGGCTTGTGTGAGATGTACGGATCGTTTAGAAGGCACTAGTGATATGATTCTCCTTTTGATGCTAATCAAACTAGAACGAAGTCATAGGACTCGTAATCACATCTTTATTTGACAATTTGAGATAACAGATGAAATAATAAGAAGGTCTCCCTAAATCAAGACTTGTGTGAGATGTACGCATCGTTTTTAACGCGATAGTCATGGGATTTCTCCTTTTGATGCTAATCAATTTAGAACGAAGTAATAGGACTCCTAACACCTCTTTCTTTGACAATTCTAGAGAACCAATGAAATAATAAGAAGGCGGAGTACATGAAGAATTGTGTGAGATGTACGCATCGTTTTGAGCGCGATAGTCATGGGATTGCTACTTTTAATGCTAATCAAACTAGAATGAAGTTATAGGACTTTTAATCACCTCTTTCTTTGACAATTTTAGGGAACCAATGAAACAATAAGAAGGTCTCCCTAAATGAAGACTTGTGTGAGGTCTACGCTTCATTTTGGGAGCGATAGTGATGGGATTGCTCCTTTTGATGCTAATTTTAACTACAACGAAGTAATAGGACTCATAATCACCTACATTTTGACAATTTGGGAGAACTAATGAAATAATAAGAAGTTCTCCGGAAATGAAGACTTGTGTAAGATATACGGATCGTTTTGAAGGTACTAGTGATAGGATTGCTCCTTTGATGCTAATCAAACTAGAACGAAGTCATAGGACTCATAATCGCATCTTTCTTTGACAATTTGAGAGAACCAATGAAACAATAAGAAATTCTCCATAAATCAAGACTTGTGTGAGATGTACGCATCGTTTTTAATGCGATAGTCATGGGATTGCTCCTTTTGATGCTAATCAAATTAGAACAAAGTAATAGAGTCCCCAATCACCTCTTTCTTTGACAATTTTAGAGAACCAATGAAATAATAAGAATGTCTCCTTAAATGAAGACTTGTGTGAGATGTACGCATCGTTTTTATCGCGATAGTCATGAGATTGCTACTTTTGATGCTAGTCAAACTAGAACGAAGTTATAGGACACCTAATCACCTCTTTTTTTGACAATTTTAGAGAACCAATGAAACAATAAGGCCTCCTTAAATGAAGACTTATGTGAGATGTACGCATCGTTTTGAATGCGATAGTCATAGTATTGCTCATTTTGATACTAATCAAACTAGAACGAATTTATAGGACTCCCAATCACCTCTTTCTTTGACAATTTTAGAGAATCAATGAAACAATAAGAAGGTCTCCCTAAATGAAGACTTGTGTGAGATGTACGCATGGTTTTGAGCGCGATAATCATGGGTTTCTCTTTTTTACGCTAATCAAACTAGAACGAAAAAATACAAATCTTAATCACATCTTTCTTTGTAAATTTAAAACAACCAATGAAACAATATGAAGGTCTCCCTAAATAAAGACTTGTGTGAGATCCATGCATCGTCTTGGATACGTTCGTGATGGAATTGCTCCTTTTGATTCTAATTTCAACTAGAACGAAGTAATAGGACTCATAATCACCTATATTTTGACAATTTGATAAAACTAATGAAAAAATAAGGTGTCCCTAAATGAAGGCTTGTGTGATATGTACGGATCATTTTGAAGGCACTAGTGATATGATCGCTCCTTTTGATTCTAGTCAAACTAGAACGAAGTCATAGGACTCATAATCACATCTTTCTTTAACAATTTGAGAGAACAAATGAAATAATAAGTAGGTCTCCCTAAATCAAGATTTGTGTGAGATGTACGCATCATTTTTAACGCGATAGTCATGGAATTTCTCCTTTTGATGCTAATCAAATTAGAACGAAGTAATAGGACTCCTAATCACCTCTTTCTTTGACAATTCTAGAGAACCAATTAAATAATAAAAGGCGTAGTAAATGAAGGATTGTGTGAGATGTACGCATCGTTTTGAGCGCGATAGTCAAGGGAATGCTACTTTTAATGCTAATCAAACTAGAATGAAGTTATAGGACTTTTAATCACCTCTTTCTTTGACAATTTTAGGGAACCAATGAAACAATAAGAAGGTCTCCCTAAATGAAGACTTGTGTGAGGTCTACGCTTCATTTTGGGAGCAATAGTGATGGAATTGCTCCTTTTGATGCTAATTTTAACTACAACGAAGTAATAGGACTCATAATCACCTACATTTTGACAATTTGGGAGAACTAATGAAATAATAAGAAGTTCTCCGTAAATGAATACTTGTGTAAGATGTACGGATCGTTTTGAAGGTACTAGTGATAGGATTGCTCCTTTGATGCTAATCAAACTAGAACGAAGTCATAGGACTCATAATCGCATCTTTCTTTGACAATTTGAGAGAACCAATGAAACAATAAGAAAGTCTCCATAAATCAAGACTTGTGTGAGATGTACGCATCGTTTTTAATGCGATAGTCATGGGATTGCTCCTTTTGATGCTAATCAAATTAGAACAAAGTAATAGAGTCCCCAATCACCTCTATCTTTGACAATTTTTGAGAACCAATGAAATAATAAGAATGTCTCCTTAAATGAAGATTTGTGTGAGATGTACGCATCGTTTTTATCGTAATAGTCAAGAGATTGCTACTTTTGATGCTAGTCAAACTAGAACGAAGTTATAGGACACTTAATCACCTCTTTTTTTGACAATTTTAGAGAACCAATGAAACAATAAGGCCTCCTTAAATGAAGACTTATGTGAGATGTACGCATCGTTTTGAACGCGATAGTCATAGTATTGCTCATTTTGATACTAATCAAACTAGAACGAATTTATAGGACTCCCAATCACCTCTTTCTTTGACAATTTTAGAGAATCAATGAAACAATACGAAGGTCTCCCTAAATGAAGACTTGTGTGAGATGTACGCATGGTTTTGAGCGGGATAATCATGGGTTTCTCTTTTTGACGCTAATCAAACTAGAACGAAAAAATACAACTCTTAATCACATCTTTCTTTGTAAATTTAAAACAACAAATGAAACAATATGAAGGTCTCCCTAAATAAAGACTTGTGTGAGATCCATGCATCGTTTTGATGCTAATTTCAACTAGAACGAAGTAATAGGACTCATAATCACCTATATTTTTACAATTTTAGAAAACTAATGAAAAAATAAGGTGTCCCTAAATGAAGGCTTGTGTGATATATACGGATCATTTTGAAGGCACTAGTGATATGATTGCTCCTTTTGATTCTAATCAAACTAGAACGAAGTCATAGGACTCATAATCACATCTTTCTTTAACAATTTGAGAGAACAAATGAAATAATAAGTAGGTCTCCCTAAATCAAGACTTGTGTGAGATGTACGCATCGTTTTTAACGCGATAGTCATGGAATTTCTCCTTTTGATGCTAATCAAATTAGAACGAAGTAATAGGACTCCTAATCACCTCTTTCTTTGACAATTCTAGAGAACCAATGAAATAATAAAACGGCAAAGTAAATGAATAATTGTGTAAGATGTATGCATCGTTTTGAATGCGAAAGTCATGGGATTGCTACTTTTAATGCTAATCAAACTAGAATGAAGTTATAGGACTCATAATCACCTCTTTCTTTGACAATTTTATGGAACCAATGAAACAATAAGGTCTCCCGAAATGAAGACTTGTGAGAGGTCTACGCATCATTTTGGGAGCGATAGTGATGGGTTTGCTCCTTTTAATGCTAAATTTAACTAGAACGAAGTAATAGGACTCATAGTCCCCTACATTTTGACAATTTGAGAGAACTAATGAAACAATAACAAGTTCTCCCTAATTGAAGACTTGAGTAAGATGTACGGATCGTTTTGAAGGTACTTATTGCTCCTTTAATGCTAATCAAACTAGAATGAAGTCATAGGACTCATAATCCTTTCTTTAACAATTTGAGAAAACCAATGAAACAATAAGAAAGTCTCCATAAATCAAGACTTGTGTGAGATGTACGCATCGTTTTTAATGCGATAGTCATGGGATTGCTCCTTTTGATGCTAATCAAATTATAATGAAGTAATAGAGTCCCCAATCACCTCTTTCTCTGACAATTTTAGAGAACCAATAAAATAATAAGAATGTCTCCTTAAATGAAGACTTGTGTGAGATGTGCGCATCTTTTTTATCGCGATAGTCATGTGATTGCTACTTTTGATGCTAGTCAAACTAGAACGAAGTTATAGGACTCCTAATCACCTCTTTTTTTGACAATTTTAGAGAACCAATGAAACAATAAGGCCTCCTTAAATGAAGACTTATGTGAGATGTACGCATCGTTTTGAACGCGATAGTCATAGTATTCCTCATTTTGATACTAATCAAAATAGAACGAATTTATAGGACTCCCAATCACCTCTTTCTTTGATAATTTTAGAGAATCAATGAAACAATAAGAAGGTCTCCCTAAATGAAGACTTGTGTGAGATGTACGCATGGTTTTGAGCGCGATAATCATGGGTTTCTCTTTTTGACGCTAATCAAACAAGAACGAAAAAATACAACTCTTAATCACATCTTTCTTTGTAAATTTAAAACAACTAATGAAACAATATGAAGGTCTCCCTAAATAAAGACTTGTGTGAGATCCATGCATCATTTTGGACACATTAGTGATGGGATTGCTCCTTTTGATGCTAATTTCAACTAGAACGAAGTAATAGGACTCATAATCACCTATATTTTGACAATTTGAGAAAACTAATGAAAAAATAAGGTGTCCCTAAATGAAGGCTTGTGTGATATGTACGGATCATTTTGAAGGCACTAGTGATATGATTGCTCCTTTTGATTCTAATCAAACTAGAACGAAGTCATAGGACTCATAATCACATCTTTCTTTAACAATTTGAGAGAACAAATGAAATAATAAGTAGGTCTCCCTAAATCAAGACTTGTGTGAGATGTACGCATCGTTTTTAACGCGATAGTCATGGAATTTCTCCTTTTGATGCTAATCAAATTAGAACAAAGTAATAGGACTCCTAATCACCTCTTTCTTTGACAATTCTAGAGAACCAATGAAATAGTAAAAGGTATAGTAAATGAAGGATTGTGTGAGATGTACGCATCGTTTTGAGCGCGATATTCAAGGGATTGCTACTTTTAATGCTAATCAAACTAGAATGAAGTTATAGGACTCCTAATCACCTATTTCTTTGATAATTTTGGGAAACCAATGAAAAAATAAGAAGGTCTCCCTAAGTGAAGACTTGTGTGAGGTCTACGCATCATTTTGGGAGCGATAGTGATGGGATTGCTCCTTTTAATGCTAATTTTAACTTGAAGGAAGTAATAGGACTCATAATCATCTACATTTTGACAATTTGAGAGAACTAATGAAGACTTGTGTAAGATGTACGGATCGTTTTGAAGGTACTAGTGATAGGATTTCTCCTTTTGTTGCTAATCAAACTAGAATGAAGTCATAGGACTCATAATCGCATCTTTCTTTGACAATTTGAGAGAACCAATAAAATAATAAGAAAGTCTCCATAAATCAAGACTTGTGTGAGATGTACGCATCGTTTTTAAAGCGATAGTCATGGGATTGCTCCTTTTGATGCTAATCAAATTATAACGAAGTAATAGAGTGCCCAATCACCTCTTTTCTTTGACAATTTTAGAGAACCAACGAAATAATAAGAAGGTCTCCCTAAATGAAGACTTGTGTGAGATGTACGCATCGTTTTGAACGCGATAGTCATAGTATTGCTCCTTTTGATACTAATCAAACTAGAACGAAGTTATAAGACTCCCAATCACCTATTTCTTTAACAATTTTAGAGAATCAATGAAATAATATGAAGGTCTCTCTAAATGATGATTTGTGTGAGATGTACGCATAATTTTGAACGTGATAATCATGGGTTTCTCTTTTTGACGCTAATCAAACTAGAACGAAAAAATACAACTCTTAATCACATCTTTCTTTGTAAATTTAAAACAACCAATGAAACAATATGAAGGTCTCCCTAAATAAAGACTTGTGTGAGATCTACGCATCGTTTTGGACATGTTAGTGATGGGATTGCTCCTTTTGATGCTAATTTCAACTAGAACGAAGTAATAGGACTCATAATCACCTATATTTTGACAATTTGAGAAAACTATGAAAAAATAAGGTGTCCCTAAATGAAGGCTTATGTGAGATGTACGGATCGTTTTGAAGGCACTTGTGATATGATTGCTCCTTTTGATGCTAATCAAACTAGAACGAAGTTATAGGACTCAAAATCACATCATTCTTTAACAATTTGAGATAACAAATGAAATAATAAGAAGGTCTCCCTAAATCAAGACTTGTGTAAGATGTACGCATCATTTTTAACGCGATAGTCATGGGATTTCTCCTTTTGATGCTAATCAAATTAGAACAAAGTAATAGGACTCCTAATCACCTCTTTCTTTGACAATTCTAGAGAACCAACGAAATAATAAGAAGGCGGAGTAAATGAAGAATTGTGTGAGATGTACGCATCGTTTTGAGTGCGATAGTCGTGGGATTGCTACTTTTAATTCTAATCAAACTAGAATGAAGTTATAGGACTCCTAATCACCTCTTTCTTTGATAATTTTATGGAACCAATGAAACAATAAGAAGGTCTCCCCAAATGAAAACTTGTGTGTGGTCTACGCATCATTTTGGGAGAGATAGTGATGGGATTGCTCCTTTTAATGCTAATTTTAACTAGAACGAAGTAATAGGACTCATAATCATCTACATTTTGACAATTTGAGAGGACTAATGAAACAATAAGAAGTTCTCCCTAAATGAAGACTTGTGTAAGATGTACGGATCGTTTTGAAGGTACTAGTGATAGGATTGCTCCTTTGATGCTAATCAAACAAGAATGAAGTCATAGGACTCATAATCCTTTCTTTGACAATTTGAGAGAACCAATGAAACAATAAGAAAGTCTCCATAAATCAAGACTTGTGTGAGAAGTACGCATCGTTTTTAACGCGATAGTTATGGGATTGCTCCTTTTGATGCTAATCAAATTATAACGAAGTAATAGAGTGCCCAATCACCTCTTTTCTTTGACAATTTTAGAGAACCAATGAAATAATAAGAATGTGTCCTTAAATGAAGACTTGTGTGAGATGTACGCATCGTTTTGAATGCGATAGTCATAGTATTGCTGCTTTTGCTACTAATCAAACTAGAACGAAGTTATAAGACTCCCAATCACCTATTTCTTTGACAATTTTAGAGAATCAATGAAATAGTAAGAAGGTCTCTCTAAATGATGATTTGTGTGAGATGTATACATAATTTTGAACGCGATAAATATGTGTTTCTATTTTTGACGCTAATCAAACTAGAACAAAAAAATACAACTCTTAATCACCTCGTGCTTTGTAAATTTAAAACAACCAATGAAACAATATGAAGGTCTCCCTAAATAAAGACTTGTGTGAGATCGCGGCGTTTTGGACACGTTAGTGATGGGATTGCTTCTTTTGATGCTAATTTCAACTAGAACGAAGAAATAGGACTCATAATCACCTATATTTTGACAATTTGTGAATACTAATGAAAAAATAAGGTGTCCCTAAATGAAGGCTTATGTGAGATGTACGAATAGTTTTGAAGGCACTAGTGATATGATTGCTCCTTTTGATGCTAATCAAACTAGAATGAAGTCATAGGACTGATAATAACATATTTATTTGACAATTTGAGATAATAAATGAAATAATAAAAAGGTCTCCCTAAATCAAGACTTGTGTGAGATGTACGCATCGTTTTTAACGCGATAGTCATGGGATTTCTCCTTTTGATGCTAATCAAATTAGAACGAAGTAATAGGACTCTTAATCACCTCTTTCTTTGGCAATTCTAGAGAACCAACGAAATAATAAGAAGGCGGAGTAAATGAAGAATTGTGTGAGATGTACGCATCGTTTTGAGCGCGATAGTCATGGGATTACTACTTTTAATTCTAATCAAACTAGAATGAAGTTATAGGACTCCTAATCACCTATTTCTTTGACAATTTTAGGGAACCAATGAAACAATAAGAAGGTCTCCCTAAATGAAGACTTGTGTGAGGTCTACGCATCATTTTGGGAGCGATAGTGATGGGATTGCTCCTTTTAATACTAATTTTAACTAGAACGAAGTAATAGGACTCATAATCATCTACATTTTGACAATTTGAGAGAACTAATGAAACAATAAGAACTCCCTAAATGAAGACTTGTGTAAGATGTACGGATCGTTTTGAAGGTACTAGTGATAGGATTGCTACTTTGATGCTAATCAAACAAGAATGAAGTTATAGGACTCATAATCGCATCTTTTTTTGACAATTTGATAGAACCAATGAAACAATAAGAAAGTCTCCATAAATCAAGACTTGTGTGAAATGTACGCATCGTTTTTAACGCGATTGTCATGGGATTGCTCCTTTTGATGATAATCAAATTAGAACGAAGTAATAGAGTCCCCAATCACCTCTTTCTTTGACAATTTTAGAGAACCAATGAAGTAATAAGAATGTCTCCTTAAATGAAGACTTGTGTGAGATGTACGCATCGTTTTGAACGCGATAGTCATAGTATTGCTCCTTTTGATATTAATCAAACTAGAACGAAGTTATAGGACTCCCAATCACCTATTTCTTTGACAATTTTAGAGAATCAATGAAATAATAAGAAGGTCTCTCTAAATGAAGATTTGTGTGAGATGTATGCATAATTTTGAACGCGATAATCATGGGTTTCTCTTTTTGACGCTAATCAAACTAGAACAAAAAAATACAACTCTTAATCACCTCTTTCTTTGTAAATTTAAAACAACCAATGAAATAATATGAAGGTCTCCCTAAATAAAGACTTGTGTGAGATCTATGCATCGTTTTGGACACGTTAGTGATGGAATTGCTCTTTTTGATGCTAATTTCAACTAGAACGAAGTAATAGGACTCAAAATCACCTATATTTTGACAATTTGAGAAAACTAATGAAAAAAAGGTGTCCCTAAATGAAGGCTTGTGTGAGATGTACGGATCGTTTTGAAGGCACTAGTGATATGATTGCTCCTTTTGATGCTAATCAAACTAGAACGAAGTCATAAGACACATAATCACATCTTTCTTTGACAATTTGAGATAACAAATGAAATAATAAGAAGGTCTCCCTAAATCAAGACTTGTGTGAGATGTACGCATCGTTTTTAACGCGATAGTCATGGGATTTCTCCTTTTGATGCTAATCAAATTAGAACGAAGTAATAGGACTCCTAATCACCTCTTTCTTTGACAATTCTAGAGAACCAATGAAAGAATAAGAAGGCGGAGTAAATGAAGAATTGTGTGAGATGTACGCATCGTTTTGAGCGCGATAGTCATGGGATTGCTACTTTTAATGCTAATCAAACTAGAATGAAGTTATAGGACTCCTAATCACCTCTTTCTTAGACAATTTTATGGAACCAATAAAACAATAAGGTCTCCCTAAATGAAGACTTGTGTGAGGTCTACGCATCATTTTTGAAGCGATAGTGATGGGATTGCTCCTTTTAATGCTAATTTTAACTAGAACGAAGTAATAGGACTCATAATCACCTACATTGTGATAATTTGAGAGAACTAATGAAACAATAAGAAGTTCTCCCAAATTGAAGACTTGTGTAAGATGTACGGATCGTTTTGAAGGTACTGATTGCTCCTTTAATGCTAATCAAACTAGAATGAAGTCATAGGACTCATAATCCTTTCTTTGACAATTTTAGAGAACCAATGAAACAATAAGAAAGTCTCCATAAATCAAGACTTCTGTGAGATGTACGCATCGTTTTTAACGCGATAGTCATGGGATTGCTCCTTTTGATGCTAATCAAATTATAAGGAAGTAATAGAGTCCCCAATCACCTCCTTCTCTGACAATTTTAGAGAACCAATGAAATAATAAGAATGTCTCCTTAAATGAAGACTTGTGTGAGATGTGCGCATCTTTTTTATCGGGATAGTCATGTGATTACTACTTTTGATGCTAGTCAAACTAGAACGAAGTTATAGAACTCCTAATCACCTCTTTTTTTGACAATTTTAGAGAACCAATGAAACAATAAGGTCTCCTTAAATGAAGACTTGTGTGAGATGTACGCATCGTTTTGAACGCGATAGTTATAGTACTGCCCATTTTGATACTAATCAAACTAGAATGAAGTTATAAGACTACCAATCACCTTTTTCTTTGACAATTTTAGAGAATCAATGAAACAATAAGAAGGTCTCCCAAAATGAAGACTTGTGTGAGATGTACGCATGGTTTGAACGCGATAATCATGGGTTTCTCTTTTTGACGCTAATCAAACTAGAACGAAAAAATACAACTCTTAATCACATCTTTCTTTGTAAATTTAAAACAACCAATGAAACAATATGAAGGTCTCCCTAAATAAAGACTTGTGTGAGATCTACGCATCGTTTTCGACACGTTAGTGATGGGATTGCTCCTTTTGATGCTAATTTCAACTAAAACGAAGTAATATGACTCATAATTACCTATATTTTGACAATTTGAGAAAACTAATGAAAAAATAAGGTGTCCCTAAATGAAGGCTTGTGTGAGATGTACGGATCGTTTAGAAGGCACTAGTGATATGATTCTTATTTTGATGCTAATCAAACTAGAACGAAGTCATAGGACTCGTAATCACATCTTTATTTGGCAATTTGAGATAACAAATGAAATAATAAGAAGGTCTTCCTAAATCAAGACTTGTGTGAGACGTACGCATCGTTTTTAACGCGATAGTCATGGGATTTCTCCTTTTGATGCTAATCAAATTAGAACGAAGTAATAGGACTCCTAACACCTCTTTCTTTGACAATTCTAGAGAACCAATGAAATAATAAGAAGGCGGAGTACATGAAAAATTGTGTGAGATGTACGCATCGTTTTGAACGCGATAGTCACGGGTTTGCTACTTTTGTTGCTAGTCAAACTAGAACGAAGTTATAGGACTCCTAATCACCTCTTTTTTTGACAATTTTAGAGAACCAATGAAACAATAAGGTCTCCTTAAATGAAGACTTGTGTGAGATGTACGCATCGTTTTGAACGCGATAGTTATAGTACTGCCCTTTTTGATACTAATCAAACTAGAACGAAGTTATCAGACTCCCAATCACCTCTTTCTTTGATAATTTTAGAGAATCAATGAAACAATAAGAAGGTCTCCCAAAATGAAGACTTGTGTGAGATGTACGCATAGTTTTGAACGCGATAATCATGGGTTTCTCTTTTTGACGCTAATCAAACTAGATCGAAAAAAAAACTCTTAATCACATCTTTCTTTGTAAATTTAAAACAACCAATGAAACAATATGAAGGTCTCCCTAAATAAAGACTTGTGTGAGATTTACGCATCGTTTTGGACACGTTAGTGATGGGATTGCTCCTTTTGATGCTAATTTCAACTAGAACGAAGTAATATGACTCATAATTACCTATATTTTGACAATTTGAGAAAACTAATTAAAAAATAAGGTGTCCCTAAATGAAGGCTTGTGTGAGATGTACGGATCGTTTAGAAGGCACTAGTGATATGATTCTCCTTTTGATGCTAATCAAACTAGAACGAAGTCATAGGACTCATAATCACATCTTTATTTGACAATTTGAGATAACAAATGAAATAATAAGAAGGTCTCCCTAAATCAAGACTTGTGTGAGATGTACGCATCGTTTTTAACGCGATAGTCATGGGATTTCTCCTTTTGATGCTAATCAAATTAGAACGAAGTAATAGGACTCCTAATCACCTCTTTCTTTGACAATTCTAGAGAACCAATGAAATAATAAGAAGGCGGAGTACATGAAGAATTGTGTGAGATGTACGCATCGTTTTTAACGCGATAGTCATGGGATTGCTACTTTTAATGCTAATCAAACTAGAATGAAGTTATAGGACTCTTAATCACCTCTTTCTTTGATAATTTTAGGGAACCAATGAAACAATAAGAAGGTCTCCCTAAATGAAGACTTATGTGAGGTCTACGCATCATTTTGGGAGCGATAATGATGGGATTGCTCCTTTTGATGCTAATTTTAACTACAACGAAGTAATAGGACTCATAATCGCCTACATTTTGACAATTTGGGAGAACTAATGAAACAATAAGAAGTTCTCCCTAAATGAAGACTTGTGTAAGACGTACGGATCGTTTTGAAGGTACTGATTGCTCCTTTAATGCTAATCTAACCAGAACGAAGACATAGGACTCATAATCGCATATTTCTTTGACAATTTGAGAGAACCAATGAAATAATAACAAAGTCTCCATAAATCAAGACTTCTGTGAGATGTACGCATTGTTTCTAACGCGATGGTCATGGGATTGCTCCTTTTGATGCTAATCAAATTAGAACGAAGTAATAGGACTCCCAATCACCTCCTTCTTTGACAATTTTAGAGAAACAATGAAACAATAAGAATGTCTCCTTAAATGAAGACTTGTGTGAGATGTACACATATTTTTCATCGCGATAGTCATGGGATTGCTATTTTTGATACTAATCAAACTAGAACGAAGTTATATGACTCCTAATCACCTCTTTCTTTGACAATTTTAGAGAACCAATGAAACAATAAGGTCTCCTTAAATGAAGACTTGTGTGAGATGTACGCATCGTTTTGAACGCGATAGTTATAGTACTGCTCCTTTTGATACTAATCAAACCAGAATGAAGTTATAGGACTCCCAATCACCTCTTTCTTTGACAATTTTAGAGAATCAATGAAACAATAAGAATGTCTCTCTAAATGAAGACTTGTGTGAGATGTACGCATGGTTTTGAACGCGATAATCATGGATTTCTCTTTTTTACGCTAATCAAACTAGAACAAAAAAATACAACTCTTAATCACCTCTTTCTTTGTAAATTTAAAACAACCAATGAAACAATATGATGGTCTCCCTAAATAAAGACTTGTGTGAGATCTACGCATCATTTTGGACACGTTAGTGATGCGATTGCTCCTTTTGATGCTAATTTCAACTAGAACGAAGTAATAGGACTCATAATCACCTATACTTTGACAATTTGAGAAAACTAATGAAAAAATAAGGTGTCCCTAAATGAAGGCCTGTGTGAGATGTACGGATCGTTTTAAAGGCACTAGTGATATGATTGCTCCTTTTGATGCTAATCAAACTAGAACGAAGTCATAGGACTCATAATCACATCTTTCATTAACAATTTGAGATAACAAATGAAATAATAAGAAGGTCTCCCTAAATCAAGACTTATGTGAGATGTACGCATCGTTTTTAACGCGATAGTCATGGGATTTCTCCTTTTGATGCTAATCAAATTAGAACGAAGTAATAGGACTCCTAACACCTCTTTCTTTGACAATTCTAGAGAACCAATGAAATAATAAGAAGGCGGAGTAAATGAAGAATTGTATGAGATGTACGCATCGTTTTGAGCGCGATACTCATGGGATTGCTAATTTTAATGCTAATCAAACTAGAATGAAGTTATAGGACTCCTAATCACCTCTTTCTTCGACAATTTTAGGGAACCAATGAAACAATAAGGTCTCCCTAAATAAAGACTTGTGTGAGGTCTACGTATCATTTTAGGAGCGATAGTGATGGGATTGCTCCTTTTGATGCTAATTTTAACTAGAACGAAGTAATAGGACTCATAATCACCTACATTTTGACAATTTGAGAGAACTAAATAAACAATAAGAAGTTCTCCCTAAATGAAGACTTGTGTAAGATGTACGGATCATTTTGAAGGTACTAGCGATAGGATTCCTTTGATGCTAATCAAACTAGAACGAAGTCATAGGACTCATAATCGCATCTTTCTTTGACAATTTGAGAGAACCAATGAAAAAATAAGAAAGTCTCCATAAATCAAGACTTGTGTGAGATGTACGCATCGTTTTAAACGCGATATTCATGGGATTGCTCCTTTTGATGCTAATCAAATTAGAACGAAGTAATAGAGTCTCCAATCACCTCTTTCTTTGACAATTTTAGAGAACCAATGAAATAATAAGAATGTCTCCTTAAATGAAGACTTGGTGAGATGTGCGCATCGTTTTTATTGCGATAGTAATGAGATTGCTACTTTTGATGCTAGTCAAACTAGAACAAAGTTATAGGACTCCTAATCCTCTCTTTTTTTGACAATTTTAGTGAACTAATGAAACAATAAGGTGTCCTTAAATGAAGACTTGTGTGAGATGTACGCATCATTTTGAACACGATAGTTATAGTACTGCCCTTTTTGATACTAATCAAACTAGAACGAAGTTATAAGACTCCCAATCACCTCTTTCTTTGACAATTTTAGAGAATCAATGAAACAATAAGAAGGTCTCCCAAAATAAAGACTTGTGTGAGATGAACGCATGGTTTTGAACGCGATAATCATGGGTTTCTCTTTTTGACGCTAATCAAACTAGAACGAAAAAATACAACTCTTAATCACATCTTTCTTTGTAAATTTAAAACAACCAATGAAACAATATGAAGGTCTCCCTAAATAAAGACTTGTGTGAGATCTACGCATCGTTTTGGACACGATAGTGATGGGATTGCTCCTTTTGATGCTGATTTCAACTAGAACGAAGTAATATGACTCATAATCACCTATATTTTGACAATTTGAGAAAACTAATTAAAAAATAAGGTGTCCCTAAATGAAGGCTTGTGTGAGATGTACGGATCGTTTAGAAGGCACTAGTGATATGATTCTCCTTTTGATGCTAATCAAACTAGAACGAAGTCATAGGACTCATAATCACATCTTTCTTTGACAATTTGAGATAACAAATGAAATAATAAGAAGGTCTCCCTAAATCAAGACTTGTGTGAGATGTACGCATCGTTTTTAACGCGATAGTCATGGGATTTCTCCTTTTGATGCTAATCAAATTAGAACGAAGTAATAGGACTCCTAATCACCTCTTTCTTTGACAATTCTAGAGAACCAATGAAATAATAAGAAGGCGGAGTACATGAAGAATTGTGTGAGATGTACGCATCGTTTTGAACGCGATAGTCATGGGATTGCTACTTTTAATGCTAATCAAACTAGAATGAAGTTATAGGACTCTTAATCACCTCTTTCTTTGATAATTTTAGGGAACCAATGAAACAATAAGAAGGTCTCCCTAAATGAAGACTTATGTGAGGTCTACGCATCATTTTGGGAGCGATAGTGATGGGATTGCTCCTTTTGATGCTAATTTTAACTATAACGAAGTAATAGGACTCATAATCGCCTACATTTTGACAATTTGGGAGAACTAATAAAACAATAAGAAGTTCTCCCTAAATGAAGACTTGTGTAAGATGTACGGATCGTTTTGAAGGTACTGATTGCTCATTTAATGCTAATCAAACCAGAACGAAGTCATAGGACTCATAATCGCATATTTCATTGACAATTTGAGAGAACCAATGAAATAATAACAAAGTCTCCATAAATTAAGACTTCTGTGAGATGTACGCATTGTTTCTAACGCGATGGTCATGGGATTGCTCCTTTTGATGCTAATCAAATTAGAACGAAGTAATAGGACTCCCAATCACCTCCTTCTTTGACAATTTTAGAGAAACAATGAAACAATAAGAATGTCTCCTTAAATGAAGACTTGTGTGAGATGTACACATATTTTTCATCGCGATAGTCATGGGATTGCTATTTTTGATACTAATCAAACTAGAACGAAGTTATATGACTCCTAATCACCTCTTTCTTTGACAATTTTAGAGAACCAATGAAACAATAAGGTCTCCTTAAATGAAGACTTGTGTGAGATGTACGCATCGTTTTGAACGCGATAGTTATAGTACTGCTCCTTTTGATACTAATCAAACTAGAATGATGTTATAGGACTCCCAATCACCTCTTTCTTTGACAATTTTAGAGAATCAATGAAACAATAAGAATGTCTCTCTAAATGAAGACTTGTGTGAGATGTACGCATGGTTTTGAACGCGATAATCATGGATTTCTCTTTTTGACGCTAATCAAACTAGAACAAAAAAATACAACTCTTAATCACCTCTTTCTTTGTAAATTTAAAACAACCAATGAAACAATATGATGGTCTCCCTAAATAAAGACTTGTGTGAGATCTACGCATCATTTTGGACACGTTAGTGATGGGATTGCTCCTTTTGATGCTAATTTCAACTAGAACGAAGTAATAGGACTCATAATCACCTATACTTTGACAATTTGAGAAAACTAATGAAAAATAAGGTGTCCCTAAATGAAGGCTTGTGTGAGATGCACGGATCGTTTTGAAGGCACTAGTGATATGATTGCTCCTTTTGATGCTAATCAAACTAGAACGAAGTCAAAGGACTCATAAATTATATATTTCTTTGATAATTTGAGAGAACAAATGAAATAATAAGAAGGTTTCCCTAAATCAAGACTTGTGTTAGATGTACGCATCGTTTTTAACGCGATAGTCATGGGATTTCTCCTTTTGATGCTAATCAAATTAGAACGAAGTAATAGGACTCCTAACACCTCTTTCTTTGACAATTCTAGAGAACCAATGAAATAATAAGAAGGCGGAGTACATGAAGAATTGTGTGAGATGTACGCATCGTTTTGAACGCGATAGTCACGGGTTTGCTACTTTTGTTGCTAGTCAAACTAGAACGAAGTTATAGGACTCCTAATCACCTCTTTTTTTGACAATTTTAGAGAACCAATGAAACAATAAGGTCTCCTTAAATGAAGACTTGTGTGAGATGTACGCATCGTTTTGAACGCGATAGTTATAGTACTGCCCTTTTTGATACTAATCAAACTAGAACGAAGTTATCAGACTCCCAATCACCTCTTTCTTTGATAATTTTAGAGAATCAATGAAACAATAAGAAGGTCTCCCAAAATGAAGACTTGTGTGAGATGAACGCATGGTTTTGAACGCGATAATCATGGGTTTCTCTTTTTGACGCTAATCAAACTAGATCGAAAAAAAAAACTCTTAATCACATCTTTCTTTGTAAATTTAAAACAACCAATGAAACAATATGAAGGTCTCCCTAAATAAAGACTTGTGTGAGATCTACGCATCGTTTTGGACACGATAGTGATGGGATTGCTCCTTTTGATGCTAATTTCAACTAGAACGAAGTAATATGACTCATAATCACCTATATTTTGACAATTTGAGAAAACTAATTAAAAAATAAGGTGTCCCTAAATGAAGGCTTGTGTGAGATGTACGGATCGTTTAGAAGGCACTAGTGATATGATTCTCCTTTTGATGCTAATCAAACTAGAACGAAGTCATAGGACTCATAATCACATCTTTCTTTGACAATTTGAGATAACAAATGAAATAATAAGAAGGTCTCCCTAAATCAAGACTTGTGTGAGATGTACGCATCGTTTTTAACGCGATAGTCATGGGATTTCTCCTTTTGATGCTAATCAAATTAGAACGAAGTAATAGGACTCCTAATCACCTCTTTCTTTGACAATTCTAGAGAACCAATGAAATAATAAGAAGGCGGAGTACATGAAGAATTGTGTGAGATGTACGCATCGTTTTGAACGCGATAGTCATGGGATTGCTACTTTTAATGCTAATCAAACTAGAATGAAGTTATAGGACTCTTAATCACCTCTTTCTTTGATAATTTTAGGGAACCAATGAAACAATAAGAAGGTCTCCCTAAATGAAGACTTATGTGAGGTCTACGCATCATTTTGGGAGCGATAGTGATGGGATTGCTCCTTTTGATGCTAATTTTAACTATAACGAAGTAATAGGACTCATAATCGCCTACATTTTGACAATTTGGGAGAACTAATAAAACAATAAGAAGTTCTCCCTAAATGAAGACTTGTGTAAGATGTACGGATCGTTTTGAAGGTACTGATTGCTCCTTTAATGCTAATCAAACCAGAACGAAGTCATAGGACTCATAATCGCATATTTCATTGACAATTTGAGAGAACCAATGAAATAATAACAAAGTCTCCATAAATCAAGACTTCTGTGAGATGTACGCATTGTTTCTAACGCGATGGTCATGGGATTGCTCCTTTTGATGCTAATCAAATTAGAACGAAGTAATAGGACTCCCAATCACCTCCTTCTTTGACAATTTTAGAGAAACAATGAAACAATAAGAATGTCTCCTTAAATGAAGACTTGTGTGAGATGTACACATATTTTTCATCGCGATAGTCATGGGATTGCTATTTTTGATACTAATCAAACTAGAACGAAGTTATATGACTCATAATCACCTCTTTCTTTGACAATTTTAGAGAACCAATGAAACAATAAGGTCTCCTTAAATGAAGACTTGTGTGAGATGTACGCATCGTTTTGAACGCGATAGTTATAGTACTGCTCCTTTTGATACTAATCAAACCAGAATGAAGTTATAGGACTCCCAATCACCTCTTTCTTTGACAATTTTAGAGAATCAATGAAACAATAAGAATGTCTCTCTAAATGAAGACTTGTGTGAGATGTACGCATGGTTTTGAACGCGATAATCATGGATTTCTCTTTTTTACGCTAATCAAACTAGAACAAAAAAATACAACTCTTAATCACCTCTTTCTTTGTAAATTTAAAACAACCAATGAAACAATATGATGGTCTCCCTAAATAAAGACTTGTGTGAGATCTACGCATCATTTTGGACACGTTAGTGATGCGATTGCTCCTTTTGATGCTAATTTCAACTAGAACGAAGTAATAGGACTCATAATCACCTATACTTTGACAATTTGAGAAAACTAATGAAAAAATAAGGTGTCCCTAAATGAAGGCTTGTGTGAGATGTACGGATCGTTTTAAAGGCACTAGTGATATGATTGCTCCTTTTGATGCTAATCAAACTAGAACGAAGTCATAGGACTCATAATCACATCTTTCATTAACAATTTGAGATAACAAATGAAATAATAAGAAGGTCTCCCTAAATCAAGACTTATGTGAGATGTACGCATCGTTTTTAACGCGATAGTCATGGGATTTCTCCTTTTGATGCTAATCAAATTAGAACGAAGTAATAGGACTCCTAACACCTCTTTCTTTGACAATTCTAGAGAACCAATGAAATAATAAGAAGGCGGAGTAAATGAAGAATTGTATGAGATGTACGCATCGTTTTGAGCGCGATAGTCATGGGATTGCTAATTTTAATGCTAATCAAACTAGAATGAAGTTATAGGACTCCTAATCACCTCTTTCTTCGACAATTTTAGGGAACCAATGAAACAATAAGAAGGTCTCCCTAAATAAAGACTTGTGTGAGGTCTACGCATCATTTTAGGAGCGATAGTGATGGGATTGCTCCTTTTGATGCTAATTTTAACTAGAACGAAGTAATAGGACTCATAATCACCTACATTTTGACAATTTGAGAGAACTAAATAAACAATAAGAAGTTCTCCCTAAATGAAGACTTGTGTAAGATGTACGGATCATTTTGAAGGTACTAGCGATAGGATTCCTTTGATGCTAATCAAACTAGAACGAAGTCATAGGACTCATAATCGCATCTTTCTTTGACAATTTGAGAGAACCAATGAAAAAATAAGAAAGTCTCCATAAATCAAGACTTGTGTGAGATGTACGCATCGTTTTAAACGCGATATTCATGGGATTGCTCCTTTTGATGCTAATCAAATTAGAACGAAGTAATAGAGTCTCCAATCACCTCTTTCTTTGACAATTTTAGAGAACCAATGAAATAATAAGAATGTCTCCTTAAATGAAGACTTGGTGAGATGTGCGCATCGTTTTTATTGCGATAGTAATGAGATTGCTACTTTTGATGCTAGTCAAACTAGAACAAAGTTATAGGACTCCTAATCCCCTCTTTTTTTGACAATTTTAGTTAACTAATGAAACAATAAGGTCTCCTTAAATGAAGACTTGTGTGAGATGTACGCATCATTTTGAACACGATAGTTATAGTACTGCCCTTTTTGATACTAATCAAACTAGAACGAAGTTATAAGACTCCCAATCACCTCTTTCTTTGACAATTTTAGAGAATCAATGAAACAATAAGAAGGTCTCCCAAAATAAAGACTTGTGTGAGATGAACGCATGGTTTTGAACGCGATAATCATGGGTTTCTCTTTTTGACGCTAATCAAACTAGAACGAAAAAATACAACTCTTAATCACATCTTTCTTTGTAAATTTAAAACAACCAATGAAACAATATGAAGGTCTCCCTAAATAAAGACTTGTGTGAGATCTACGCATCGTTTTGGACACGATAGTGATGGGATTGCTCCTTTTGATGCTGATTTCAACTAGAACGAAGTAATATGACTCATAATCACCTATATTTTGACAATTTGAGAAAACTAATTAAAAAATAAGGTGTCCCTAAATGAAGGCTTGTGTGAGATGTACGGATCGTTTAGAAGGCACTAGTGATATGATTCTCCTTTTGATGCTAATCAAACTAGAACGAAGTCATAGGACTCATAATCACATCTTTCTTTGACAATTTGAGATAACAAATGAAATAATAAGAAGGTCTCCCTAAATCAAGACTTGTGTGAGATGTACGCATCGTTTTTAACGCGATAGTCATGGGATTTCTCCTTTTGATGCTAATCAAATTAGAACGAAGTAATAGGACTCCTAATCACCTCTTTCTTTGACAATTCTAGAGAACCAATGAAATAATAAGAAGGCGGAGTACATGAAGAATTGTGTGAGATGTACGCATCGTTTTGAACGCGATAGTCATGGGATTGCTACTTTTAATGCTAATCAAACTAGAATGAAGTTATAGGACTCTTAATCACCTCTTTCTTTGATAATTTTAGGGAACCAATGAAACAATAAGAAGGTCTCCCTAAATGAAGACTTATGTGAGGTCTACGCATCATTTTGGGAGCGATAGTGATGGGATTGCTCCTTTTGATGCTAATTTTAACTATAACGAAGTAATAGGACTCATAATCGCCTACATTTTGACAATTTGGGAGAACTAATAAAACAATAAGAAGTTCTCCCTAAATGAAGACTTGTGTAAGATGTACGGATCGTTTTGAAGGTACTGATTGCTCCTTTAATGCTAATCAAACCAAAACGAAGTCATAGGACTCATAATCGCATATTTCATTGACAATTTGAGAGAACCAATGAAATAATAACAAAGTCTCCATAAATCAAGACTTCTGTGAGATGTACGCATTGTTTCTAACGCGATGGTCATGGGATTGCTCCTTTTGATGCTAATCAAATTAGAACGAAGTAATAGGACTCCCAATCACCTCCTTCTTTGACAATTTTAGAGAAACAATGAAACAATAAGAATGTCTCCTTAAATGAAGACTTGTGTGAGATGTACACATATTTTTCATCGCGATAGTCATGGGATTGCTATTTTTGATACTAATCAAACTAGAACGAAGTTATATGACTCCTAATCACCTCTTTCTTTGACAATTTTAGAGAACCAATGAAACAATAAGGTCTCCTTAAATGAAGACTTGTGTGAGATGTACGCATCGTTTTGAACGCGATAGTTATAGTACTGCTCCTTTTGATACTAATCAAACTAGAATGATGTTATAGGACTCCCAATCACCTCTTTCTTTGACAATTTTAGAGAATCAATGAAACAATAAGAATGTCTCTCTAAATGAAGACTTGTGTGAGATGTACGCATGGTTTTGAACGCGATAATCATGGATTTCTCTTTTTGACGCTAATCAAACTAGAACAAAAAAATACAACTCTTAATCACCTCTTTCTTTGTAAATTTAAAACAACCAATGAAACAATATGATGGTCTCCCTAAATAAAGACTTGTGTGAGATCTACGCATCATTTTGGACACGTTAGTGATGGGATTGCTCCTTTTGATGCTAATTTCAACTAGAACGAAGTAATAGGACTCATAATCACCTATACTTTGACAATTTGAGAAAACTAATGAAAAATAAGGTGTCCCTAAATGAAGGCTTGTGTGAGATGCACGGATCGTTTTGAAGGCACTAGTGATATGATTGCTCCTTTTGATGCTAATCAAACTAGAACGAAGTCAAAGGACTCATAAATTATATATTTCTTTGATAATTTGAGAGAACAAATGAAATAATAAGAAGGTTTCCCTAAATCAAGACTTGTGTTAGATGTACGCATCGTTTTTAACGCGATAGTCATGGGATTTCTCCTTTTGATGCTAATCAAATTAGAACGAAGTAATAGGACTCCTAACACCTCTTTCTTTGACAATTCTAGAGAACCAATGAAATAATAAGAAGGCGGAGTACATGAAGAATTGTGTGAGATGTACGCATCGTTTTGAACGCGATAGTCACGGGTTTGCTACTTTTGTTGCTAGTCAAACTAGAACGAAGTTATAGGACTCCTAATCACCTCTTTTTTTGACAATTTTAGAGAACCAATGAAACAATAAGGTCTCCTTAAATGAAGACTTGTGTGAGATGTACGCATCGTTTTGAACGCGATAGTTATAGTACTGCCCTTTTTGATACTAATCAAACTAGAACGAAGTTATCAGACTCCCAATCACCTCTTTCTTTGATAATTTTAGAGAATCAATGAAACAATAAGAAGGTCTCCCAAAATGAAGACTTGTGTGAGATGAACGCATGGTTTTGAACGCGATAATCATGGGTTTCTCTTTTTGACGCTAATCAAACTAGATCGAAAAAAAAAACTCTTAATCACATCTTTCTTTGTAAATTTAAAACAACCAATGAAACAATATGAAGGTCTCCCTAAATAAAGACTTGTGTGAGATCTACGCATCGTTTTGGACACGATAGTGATGGGATTGCTCCTTTTGATGCTAATTTCAACTAGAACGAAGTAATATGACTCATAATCACCTATATTTTGACAATTTGAGAAAACTAATTAAAAAATAAGGTGTCCCTAAATGAAGGCTTGTGTGAGATGTACGGATCGTTTAGAAGGCACTAGTGATATGATTCTCCTTTTGATGCTAATCAAACTAGAACGAAGTCATAGGACTCATAATCACATCTTTCTTTGACAATTTGAGATAACAAATGAAATAATAAGAAGGTCTCCCTAAATCAAGACTTGTGTGAGATGTACGCATCGTTTTTAACGCGATAGTCATGGGATTTCTCCTTTTGATGCTAATCAAATTAGAACGAAGTAATAGGACTCCTAATCACCTCTTTCTTTGACAATTCTAGAGAACCAATGAAATAATAAGAAGGCGGAGTACATGAAGAATTGTGTGAGATGTACGCATCGTTTTGAACGCGATAGTCATGGGATTGCTACTTTTAATGCTAATCAAACTAGAATGAAGTTATAGGACTCTTAATCACCTCTTTCTTTGATAATTTTAGGGAACCAATGAAACAATAAGAAGGTCTCCCTAAATGAAGACTTATGTGAGGTCTACGCATCATTTTGGGAGCGATAGTGATGGGATTGCTCCTTTTGATGCTAATTTTAACTATAACGAAGTAATAGGACTCATAATCGCCTACATTTTGACAATTTGGGAGAACTAATAAACAATAAGAAGTTCTCCCTAAATGAAGACTTGTGTAAGATGTACGGATCGTTTTGAAGGTACTGATTGCTCCTTTAATGCTAATCAAACCAGAACGAAGTCATAGGACTCATAATCGCATATTTCATTGACAATTTGAGAGAACCAATGAAATAATAACAAAGTCTCCATAAATCAAGACTTCTGTGAGATGTACGCATTGTTTCTAACGCGATGGTCATGGGATTGCTCCTTTTGATGCTAATCAAATTAGAACGAAGTAATAGGACTCCCAATCACCTCCTTCTTTGACAATTTTAGAGAAACAATGAAACAATAAGAATGTCTCCTTAAATGAAGACTTGTGTGAGATGTACACATATTTTTCATCGCGATAGTCATGGGATTGCTATTTTTGATACTAATCAAACTAGAACGAAGTTATATGACTCATAATCACCTCTTTCTTTGACAATTTTAGAGAACCAATGAAACAATAAGGTCTCCTTAAATGAAGACTTGTGTGAGATGTACGCATCGTTTTGAACGCGATAGTTATAGTACTGCTCCTTTTGATACTAATCAAACCAGAATGAAGTTATAGGACTCCCAATCACCTCTTTCTTTGACAATTTTAGAGAATCAATGAAACAATAAGAATGTCTCTCTAAATGAAGACTTGTGTGAGATGTACGCATGGTTTTGAACGCGATAATCATGGATTTCTCTTTTTTACGCTAATCAAACTAGAACAAAAAAATACAACTCTTAATCACCTCTTTCTTTGTAAATTTAAAACAACCAATGAAACAATATGATGGTCTCCCTAAATAAAGACTTGTGTGAGATCTACGCATCATTTTGGACACGTTAGTGATGGGATTGCTCCTTTTGATGCTAATTTCAACTAGAACGAAGTAATAGGACTCATAATCACCTATACTTTGACAATTTGAGAAAACTAATGAAAAATAAGGTGTCCCTAAATGAAGGCTTGTGTGAGATGCACGGATCGTTTTGAAGGCACTAGTGATATGATTGCTCCTTTTGATGCTAATCAAACTAGAACGAAGTCAAAGGACTCATAAATTATATATTTCTTTGATAATTTGAGAGAACAAATGAAATAATAAGAAGGTTTCCCTAAATCAAGACTTGTGTTAGATGTACGCATCGTTTTTAACGCGATAGTCATGGGATTTCTCCTTTTGATGCTAATCAAATTAGAACGAAGTAATAGGACTCCTAACACCTCTTTCTTTGACAATTCTAGAGAACCAATGAAATAATAAGAAGGCGGAGTACATGAAGAATTGTGTGAGATGTACGCATCGTTTTGAACGCGATAGTCACGGGTTTGCTACTTTTGTTGCTAGTCAAACTAGAACGAAGTTATAGGACTCCTAATCACCTCTTTTTTTGACAATTTTAGAGAACCAATGAAACAATAAGGTCTCCTTAAATGAAGACTTGTGTGAGATGTACGCATCGTTTTGAACGCGATAGTTATAGTACTGCCCTTTTTGATACTAATCAAACTAGAACGAAGTTATCAGACTCCCAATCACCTCTTTCTTTGATAATTTTAGAGAATCAATGAAACAATAAGAAGGTCTCCCAAAATGAAGACTTGTGTGAGATGAACGCATGGTTTTGAACGCGATAATCATGGGTTTCTCTTTTTGACGCTAATCAAACTAGATCGAAAAAAAAAACTCTTAATCACATCTTTCTTTGTAAATTTAAAACAACCAATGAAACAATATGAAGGTCTCCCTAAATAAAGACTTGTGTGAGATCTACGCATCGTTTTGGACACGATAGTGATGGGATTGCTCCTTTTGATGCTAATTTCAACTAGAACGAAGTAATATGACTCATAATCACCTATATTTTGACAATTTGAGAAAACTAATTAAAAAATAAGGTGTCCCTAAATGAAGGCTTGTGTGAGATGTACGGATCGTTTAGAAGGCACTAGTGATATGATTCTCCTTTTGATGCTAATCAAACTAGAACGAAGTCATAGGACTCATAATCACATCTTTCTTTGACAATTTGAGATAACAAATGAAATAATAAGAAGGTCTCCCTAAATCAAGACTTGTGTGAGATGTACGCATCGTTTTTAACGCGATAGTCATGGGATTTCTCCTTTTGATGCTAATCAAATTAGAACGAAGTAATAGGACTCCTAATCACCTCTTTCTTTGACAATTCTAGAGAACCAATGAAATAATAAGAAGGCGGAGTACATGAAGAATTGTGTGAGATGTACGCATCGTTTTGAACGCGATAGTCATGGGATTGCTACTTTTAATGCTAATCAAACTAGAATGAAGTTATAGGACTCTTAATCACCTCTTTCTTTGATAATTTTAGGGAACCAATGAAACAATAAGAAGGTCTCCCTAAATGAAGACTTATGTGAGGTCTACGCATCATTTTGGGAGCGATAGTGATGGGATTGCTCCTTTTGATGCTAATTTTAACTATAACGAAGTAATAGGACTCATAATCGCCTACATTTTGACAATTTGGGAGAACTAATAAAACAATAAGAAGTTCTCCCTAAATGAAGACTTGTGTAAGATGTACGGATCGTTTTGAAGGTACTGATTGCTCCTTTAATGCTAATCAAACCAGAACGAAGTCATAGGACTCATAATCGCATATTTCATTGACAATTTGAGAGAACCAATGAAATAATAACAAAGTCTCCATAAATCAAGACTTCTGTGAGATGTACGCATTGTTTCTAACGCGATGGTCATGGGATTGCTCCTTTTGATGCTAATCAAATTAGAACGAAGTAATAGGACTCCCAATCACCTCCTTCTTTGACAATTTTAGAGAAACAATGAAACAATAAGAATGTCTCCTTAAATGAAGACTTGTGTGAGATGTACACATATTTTTCATCGCGATAGTCATGGGATTGCTATTTTTGATACTAATCAAACTAGAACGAAGTTATATGACTCCTAATCACCTCTTTCTTTGACAATTTTAGAGAACCAATGAAACAATAAGGTCTCCTTAAATGAAGACTTGTGTGAGATGTACGCATCGTTTTGAACGCGATAGTTATAGTACTGCTCCTTTTGATACTAATCAAACTAGAATGATGTTATAGGACTCCCAATCACCTCTTTCTTTGACAATTTTAGAGAATCAATGAAACAATAAGAATGTCTCTCTAAATGAAGACTTGTGTGAGATGTACGCATGGTTTTGAACGCGATAATCATGGATTTCTCTTTTTGACGCTAATCAAACTAGAACAAAAAAATACAACTCTTAATCACCTCTTTCTTTGTAAATTTAAAACAACCAATGAAACAATATGATGGTCTCCCTAAATAAAGACTTGTGTGAGATCTACGCATCATTTTGGACACGTTAGTGATGGGATTGCTCCTTTTGATGCTAATTTCAACTAGAACGAAGTAATAGGACTCATAATCACCTATACTTTGACAATTTGAGAAAACTAATGAAAAATAAGGTGTCCCTAAATGAAGGCTTGTGTGAGATGCACGGATCGTTTTGAAGGCACTAGTGATATGATTGCTCCTTTTGATGCTAATCAAACTAGAACGAAGTCAAAGGACTCATAAATTATATATTTCTTTGATAATTTGAGAGAACAAATGAAATAATAAGAAGGTTTCCCTAAATCAAGACTTGTGTTAGATGTACGCATCGTTTTTAACGCGATAGTCATGGGATTTCTCCTTTTGATGCTAATCAAATTAGAACGAAGTAATAGGACTCCTAACACCTCTTTCTTTGACAATTCTAGAGAACCAATGAAATAATAAGAAGGCGGAGTACATGAAGAATTGTGTGAGATGTACGCATCGTTTTGAACGCGATAGTCACGGGTTTGCTACTTTTGTTGCTAGTCAAACTAGAACGAAGTTATAGGACTCCTAATCACCTCTTTTTTTGACAATTTTAGAGAACCAACGAAACAATAAGGTCTCCTTAAATGAAGACTTGTGTGAGATGTACGCATTGTTTTGAACGCGATAGTTATAGTACTGCCCTTTTTGATACTAATCAAACTAGAACGAAGTTATCAGACTCCCACTCACCTCTTTCTTTGATAATTTTAGAGAATCAATGAAACAATAAGAAGGTCTCCCAAAATAAAGACTTGTGTGAGATGAACGCATGGTTTTGAACGCGATAATCATGGGTTTCTCTTTTTGACGCTAATCAAACTAGATCGAAAAAAAAAACTCTTAATCACATCTTTCTTTGTAAATTTAAAACAACCAATGAAACAATATGAAGGTCTCCCTAAATAAAGACTTGTGTGAGATCTACGCATCGTTTTGGACACGATAGTGATGGGATTGCTCCTTTTGATGCTAATTTCAACTAGAACGAAGTAATATGACTCATAATCACCTATATTTTGACAATTTGAGAAAACTAATTAAAAAATAAGGTGTCCCTAAATGAAGGCTTGTGTGAGATGTACGGATAGTTTAGAAGGCACTAGTGATATGATTCTCCTTTTGATGCTAATCAAACTAGAACGAAGTCATAGGACTCATAATCACATCTTTCTTTGACAATTTGAGATAACAAATGAAATAATAAGAAGGTCTCCCTAAATCAAGACTTGTGTGAGATGTACGCATCGTTTTTAACGCGATAGTCATGGGATTTCTCCTTTTATGCTAATCAAATTAGAACGAAGTAATAGGACTCCTAATCACCTCTTTCTTTGACAATTCTAGAGAACCAATGAAATAATAAGAAGGCGGAGTACATGAAGAATTGTGTGAGATGTACGCATCGTTTTGAACGCGATAGTCATGGGATTGCTACTTTTAATGCTAATCAAACTAGAATGAAGTTATAGGACTCTTAATCACCTCTTTCTTTGATAATTTTAGGGAACCAATGAAACAATAAGAAGGTCTCCCTAAATGAAGACTTATGTGAGGTCTACGCATCATTTTGGGAGCGATAGTGATGGGATTGCTCCTTTTGATGCTAATTTTAACTATAACGAAGTAATAGGACTCATAATCGCCTACATTTTGACAATTTGGGAGAACTAATAAAACAATAAGAAGTTCTCCCTAAATGAAGACTTGTGTAAGATGTACGGATCGTTTTGAAGGTACTGATTGCTCCTTTAATGCTAATCAAACCAGAACGAAGTCATAGGACTCATAATCGCATATTTCATTGACAATTTGAGAGAACCAATGAAATAATAACAAAGTCTCCATAAATCAAGACTTCTGTGAGATGTACGCATTGTTTCTAACGCGATGGTCATGGGATTGCTCCTTTTGATGCTAATCAAATTAGAACGAAGTAATAGGACTCCCAATCACCTCCTTCTTTGACAATTTTAGAGAAACAATGAAACAATAAGAATGTCTCCTTAAATGAAGACTTGTGTGAGATGTACACATATTTTTCATCGCGATAGTCATGGGATTGCTATTTTTGATACTAATCAAACTAGAACGAAGTTATATGACTCCTAATCACCTCTTTCTTTGACAATTTTAGAGAACCAATGAAACAATAAGGTCTCCTTAAATGAAGACTTGTGTGAGATGTACGCATCGTTTTGAACGCGATAGTTATAGTACTGCTCCTTTTGATACTAATCAAACCAGAATGAAGTTATAGGACTCCCAATCACCTCTTTCTTTGACAATTTTAGAGAATCAATGAAACAATAAG
This sequence comes from Panax stipuleanatus, assembly GCA_020205555.1. Lineage (NCBI taxonomy): Eukaryota > Viridiplantae > Streptophyta > Magnoliopsida > Apiales > Araliaceae > Panax > Panax stipuleanatus. Next base: position 98,856,467 of record CM035122.1, on the reverse strand, counting down.
AATGTCTCTCTAAATGAAGACTTGTGTGAGATGTACGCATGGTTTTGAACGCGATAATCATGGATTTCTCTTTTTTACGCTAATCAAACTAGAACAAAAAAATACAACTCTTAATCACCTCTTTCTTTGTAAATTTAAAACAACCAATGAAACAATATGATGGTCTCCCTAAATAAAGACTTGTGTGAGATCTACGCATCATTTTGGACACGTTAGTGATGCGATTGCTCCTTTTGATGCTAATTTCAACTAGAACGAAGTAATAGGACTCATAATCACCTATACTTTGACAATTTGAGAAAACTAATGAAAAAATAAGGTGTCCCTAAATGAAGGCTTGTGTGAGATGTACGGATCGTTTTAAAGGCACTAGTGATATGATTGCTCCTTTTGATGCTAATCAAACTAGAACGAAGTCATAGGACTCATAATCACATCTTTCATTAACAATTTGAGATAACAAATGAAATAATAAGAAGGTCTCCCTAAATCAAGACTTATGTGAGATGTACGCATCGTTTTTAACGCGATAGTCATGGGATTTCTCCTTTTGATGCTAATCAAATTAGAACGAAGTAATAGGACTCCTAACACCTCTTTCTTTGACAATTCTAGAGAACCAATGAAATAATAAGAAGGCGGAGTAAATGAAGAATTGTATGAGATGTACGCATCGTTTTGAGCGCGATAGTCATGGGATTGCTAATTTTAATGCTAATCAAACTAGAATGAAGTTATAGGACTCCTAATCACCTCTTTCTTCGACAATTTTAGGGAACCAATGAAACAATAAGAAGGTCTCCCTAAATAAAGACTTGTGTGAGGTCTACGCATCATTTTAGGAGCGATAGTGATGGGATTGCTCCTTTTGATGCTAATTTTAACTAGAACGAAGTAATAGGACTCATAATCACCTACATTTTGACAATTTGAGAGAACTAAATAAACAATAAGAAGTTCTCCCTAAATGAAGACTTGTGTAAGATGTACGGATCATTTTGAAGGTACTAGCGATAGGATTCCTTTGATGCTAATCAAACTAGAACGAAGTCATAGGACTCATAATCGCATCTTTCTTTGACAATTTGAGAGAACCAATGAAAAAATAAGAAAGTCTCCATAAATCAAGACTTGTGTGAGATGTACGCATCGTTTTAAACGCGATATTCATGGGATTGCTCCTTTTGATGCTAATCAAATTAGAACGAAGTAATAGAGTCTCCAATCACCTCTTTCTTTGACAATTTTAGAGAACCAATGAAATAATAAGAATGTCTCCTTAAATGAAGACTTGGTGAGATGTGCGCATCGTTTTTATTGCGATAGTAATGAGATTGCTACTTTTGATGCTAGTCAAACTAGAACAAAGTTATAGGACTCCTAATCCCCTCTTTTTTTGACAATTTTAGTGAACTAATGAAACAATAAGGTCTCCTTAAATGAAGACTTGTGTGAGATGTACGCATCATTTTGAACACGATAGTTATAGTACTGCCCTTTTTGATACTAATCAAACTAGAACGAAGTTATAAGACTCCCAATCACCTCTTTCTTTGACAATTTTAGAGAATCAATGAAACAATAAGAAGGTCTCCCAAAATAAAGACTTGTGTGAGATGAACGCATGGTTTTGAACGCGATAATCATGGGTTTCTCTTTTTGACGCTAATCAAACTAGAACGAAAAAATACAACTCTTAATCACATCTTTCTTTGTAAATTTAAAACAACCAATGAAACAATATGAAGGTCTCCCTAAATAAAGACTTGTGTGAGATCTACGCATCGTTTTGGACACGATAGTGATGGGATTGCTCCTTTTGATGCTGATTTCAACTAGAACGAAGTAATATGACTCATAATCACCTATATTTTGACAATTTGAGAAAACTAATTAAAAAATAAGGTGTCCCTAAATGAAGGCTTGTGTGAGATGTACGGATCGTTTAGAAGGCACTAGTGATATGATTCTCCTTTTGATGCTAATCAAACTAGAACGAAGTCATAGGACTCATAATCACATCTTTCTTTGACAATTTGAGATAACAAATGAAATAATAAGAAGGTCTCCCTAAATCAAGACTTGTGTGAGATGTACGCATCGTTTTTAACGCGATAGTCATGGGATTTCTCCTTTTGATGCTAATCAAATTAGAACGAAGTAATAGGACTCCTAATCACCTCTTTCTTTGACAATTCTAGAGAACCAATGAAATAATAAGAAGGCGGAGTACATGAAGAATTGTGTGAGATGTACGCATCGTTTTGAACGCGATAGTCATGGGATTGCTACTTTTAATGCTAATCAAACTAGAATGAAGTTATAGGACTCTTAATCACCTCTTTCTTTGATAATTTTAGGGAACCAATGAAACAATAAGAAGATCTCCCTAAATGAAGACTTATGTGAGGTCTACGCATCATTTTGGGAGCGATAGTGATGGGATTGCTCCTTTTGATGCTAATTTTAACTATAACGAAGTAATAGGACTCATAATCGCCTACATTTTGACAATTTGGGAGAACTAATAAAACAATAAGAAGTTCTCCCTAAATGAAGACTTGTGTAAGATGTACGGATCGTTTTGAAGGTACTGATTGCTCCTTTAATGCTAATCAAACCAGAACGAAGTCATAGGACTCATAATCGCATATTTCATTGACAATTTGAGAGAACCAATGAAATAATAACAAAGTCTCCATAAATCAAGACTTCTGTGAGATGTACGCATTGTTTCTAACGCGATGGTCATGGGATTGCTCCTTTTGATGCTAATCAAATTAGAACGAAGTAATAGGACTCCCAATCACCTCCTTCTTTGACAATTTTAGAGAAACAATGAAACAATAAGAATGTCTCCTTAAATGAAGACTTGTGTGAGATGTACACATATTTTTCAACGCGATAGTCATGGGATTGCTATTTTTGATACTAATCAAACTAGAACGAAGTTATATGACTCCTAATCACCTCTTTCTTTGACAATTTTAGAGAACCAATGAAACAATAAGGTCTCCTTAAATGAAGACTTGTGTGAGATGTACGCATCGTTTTGAACGCGATAGTTATAGTACTGCTCCTTTTGATACTAATCAAACTAGAATGATGTTATAGGACTCCCAATCACCTCTTTCTTTGACAATTTTAGAGAATCAATGAAACAATAAGAATGTCTCTCTAAATGAAGACTTGTGTGAGATGTACGCATGGTTTTGAACGCGATAATCATGGATTTCTCTTTTTGACGCTAATCAAACTAGAACAAAAAAATACAACTCTTAATCACCTCTTTCTTTGTAAATTTAAAACAACCAATGAAACAATATGATGGTCTCCCTAAATAAAGACTTGTGTGAGATCTACGCATCATTTTGGACACGTTAGTGATGGGATTGCTCCTTTTGATGCTAATTTCAACTAGAACGAAGTAATAGGACTCATAATCACCTATACTTTGACAATTTGAGAAAACTAATGAAAAATAAGGTGTCCCTAAATGAAGGCTTGTGTGAGATGCACGGATCGTTTTGAAGGCACTAGTGATATGATTGCTCCTTTTGATGCTAATCAAACTAGAACGAAGTCAAAGGACTCATAAATTATATATTTCTTTGATAATTTGAGAGAACAAATGAAATAATAAGAAGGTTTCCCTAAATCAAGACTTGTGTTAGATGTACGCATCGTTTTTAACGCGATAGTCATGGGATTTCTCCTTTTGATGCTAATCAAATTAGAACGAAGTAATAGGACTCCTAACACCTCTTTCTTTGACAATTCTAGAGAACCAATGAAATAATAAGAAGGCGGAGTACATGAAGAATTGTGTGAGATGTACGCATCGTTTTGAACGCGATAGTCACGGGTTTGCTACTTTTGTTGCTAGTCAAACTAGAACGAAGTTATAGGACTCCTAATCACCTCTTTTTTTGACAATTTTAGAGAACCAATGAAACAATAAGGTCTCCTTAAATGAAGACTTGTGTGAGATGTACGCATCGTTTTGAACGCGATAGTTATAGTACTGCTCCTTTTGATACTAATCAAACCAGAATGAAGTTATAGGACTCCCAATCACCTCTTTCTTTGACAATTTTAGAGAATCAATGAAACAATAAGAATGTCTCTCTAAATGAAGACTTGTGTGAGATGTACGCATGGTTTTGAACGCGATAATCATGGATTTCTCTTTTTTACGCTAATCAAACTAGAACAAAAAAATACAACTCTTAATCACCTCTTTCTTTGTAAATTTAAAACAACCAATGAAACAATATGATGGTCTCCCTAAATAAAGACTTGTGTGAGATCTACGCATCATTTTGGACACGTTAGTGATGCGATTGCTCCTTTTGATGCTAATTTCAACTAGAACGAAGTAATAGGACTCATAATCACCTATACTTTGACAATTTGAGAAAACTAATGAAAAAATAAGGTGTCCCTAAATGAAGGCCTGTGTGAGATGTACGGATCGTTTTAAAGGCACTAGTGATATGATTGCTCCTTTTGATGCTAATCAAACTAGAACGAAGTCATAGGACTCATAATCACATCTTTCATTAACAATTTGAGATAACAAATGAAATAATAAGAAGGTCTCCCTAAATCAAGACTTATGTGAGATGTACGCATCGTTTTTAACGCGATAGTCATGGGATTTCTCCTTTTGATGCTAATCAAATTAGAACGAAGTAATAGGACTCCTAACACCTCTTTCTTTGACAATTCTAGAGAACCAATGAAATAATAAGAAGGCGGAGTAAATGAAGAATTGTATGAGATGTACGCATCGTTTTGAGCGCGATAGTCATGGGATTGCTAATTTTAATGCTAATCAAACTAGAATGAAGTTATAGGACTCCTAATCACCTCTTTCTTCGACAATTTTAGGGAACCAATGAAACAATAAGAAGGTCTCCCTAAATAAAGACTTGTGTGAGGTCTACGCATCATTTTAGGAGCGATAGTGATGGGATTGCTCCTTTTGATGCTAATTTTAACTAGAACGAAGTAATAGGACTCATAATCACCTACATTTTGACAATTTGAGAGAACTAAATAAACAATAAGAAGTTCTCCCTAAATGAAGACTTGTGTAAGATGTACGGATCATTTTGAAGGTACTAGCGATAGGATTCCTTTGATGCTAATCAAACTAGAACGAAGTCATAGGACTCATAATCGCATCTTTCTTTGACAATTTGAGAGAACCAATGAAAAAATAAGAAAGTCTCCATAAATCAAGACTTGTGTGAGATGTACGCATCGTTTTAAACGCGATATTCATGGGATTGCTCCTTTTGATGCTAATCAAATTAGAACGAAGTAATAGAGTCTCCAATCACCTCTTTCTTTGACAATTTTAGAGAACCAATGAAATAATAAGAATGTCTCCTTAAATGAAGACTTGGTGAGATGTGCGCATCGTTTTTATTGCGATAGTAATGAGATTGCTACTTTTGATGCTAGTCAAACTAGAACAAAGTTATAGGACTCCTAATCCCCTCTTTTTTTGACAATTTTAGTGAACTAATGAAACAATAAGGTCTCCTTAAATGAAGACTTGTGTGAGATGTACGCATCATTTTGAACACGATAGTTATAGTACTGCCCTTTTTGATACTAATCAAACTAGAACGAAGTTATAAGACTCCCAATCACCTCTTTCTTTGACAATTTTAGAGAATCAATGAAACAATAAGAAGGTCTCCCAAAATAAAGACTTGTGTGAGATGAACGCATGGTTTTGAACGCGATAATCATGGGTTTCTCTTTTTGACGCTAATCAAACTAGAACGAAAAAATACAACTCTTAATCACATCTTTCTTTGTAAATTTAAAACAACCAATGAAACAATATGAAGGTCTCCCTAAATAAAGACTTGTGTGAGATCTACGCATCGTTTTGGACACGATAGTGATGGGATTGCTCCTTTTGATGCTGATTTCAACTAGAACGAAGTAATATGACTCATAATCACCTATATTTTGACAATTTGAGAAAACTAATTAAAAAATAAGGTGTCCCTAAATGAAGGCTTGTGTGAGATGTACGGATCGTTTAGAAGGCACTAGTGATATGATTCTCCTTTTGATGCTAATCAAACTAGAACGAAGTCATAGGACTCATAATCACATCTTTCTTTGACAATTTGAGATAACAAATGAAATAATAAGAAGGTCTCCCTAAATCAAGACTTGTGTGAGATGTACGCATCGTTTTTAACGCGATAGTCATGGGATTTCTCCTTTTGATGCTAATCAAATTAGAACGAAGTAATAGGACTCCTAATCACCTCTTTCTTTGACAATTCTAGAGAACCAATGAAATAATAAGAAGGCGGAGTACATGAAGAATTGTGTGAGATGTACGCATCGTTTTGAACGCGATAGTCATGGGATTGCTACTTTTAATGCTAATCAAACTAGAATGAAGTTATAGGACTCTTAATCACCTCTTTCTTTGATAATTTTAGGGAACCAATGAAACAATAAGAAGGTCTCCCTAAATGAAGACTTATGTGAGGTCTACGCATCATTTTGGGAGCGATAGTGATGGGATTGCTCCTTTTGATGCTAATTTTAACTATAACGAAGTAATAGGACTCATAATCGCCTACATTTTGACAATTTGGGAGAACTAATAAAACAATAAGAAGTTCTCCCTAAATGAAGACTTGTGTAAGATGTACGGATCGTTTTGAAGGTACTGATTGCTCCTTTAATGCTAATCAAACCAGAACGAAGTCATAGGACTCATAATCGCATATTTCATTGACAATTTGAGAGAACCAATGAAATAATAACAAAGTCTCCATAAATCAAGACTTCTGTGAGATGTACGCATTGTTTCTAACGCGATGGTCATGGGATTGCTCCTTTTGATGCTAATCAAATTAGAACGAAGTAATAGGACTCCCAATCACCTCCTTCTTTGACAATTTTAGAGAAACAATGAAACAATAAGAATGTCTCCTTAAATGAAGACTTGTGTGAGATGTACACATATTTTTCATCGCGATAGTCATGGGATTGCTATTTTTGATACTAATCAAACTAGAACGAAGTTATATGACTCCTAATCACCTCTTTCTTTGATAATTTTAGAGAACCAATGAAACAATAAGGTCTCCTTAAATGAAGACTTGTGTGAGATGTACGCATCGTTTGAACGCGATAGTTATAGTACTGCTCCTTTTGATACTAATCAAACCTAGAATGAAGTTATAGGACTCCCAATCACCTCTTTCTTTGACAATTTTAGAGAATCAATGAAACAATAAGAATGTCTCTCTAAATGAAGACTTGTGTGAGATGTACGCATGGTTTTGAACGCGATAATCATGGATTTCTCTTTTTTACGCTAATCAAACTAGAACAAAAAAATACAACTCTTAATCACCTCTTTCTTTGTAAATTTAAAACAACCAATGAAACAATATGATGGTCTCCCTAAATAAAGACTTGTGTGAGATCTACGCATCATTTTGGACACGTTAGTGATGCGATTGCTCCTTTTGATGCTAATTTCAACTAGAACGAAGTAATAGGACTCATAATCACCTATACTTTGACAATTTGAGAAAACTAATGAAAAAATAAGGTGTCCCTAAATGAAGGCTTGTGTGAGATGTACGGATCGTTTTAAAGGCACTAGTGATATGATTGCTCCTTTTGATGCTAATCAAACTAGAACGAAGTCATAGGACTCATAATCACATCTTTCATTAACAATTTGAGATAACAAATGAAATAATAAGAAGGTCTCCCTAAATCAAGACTTATGTGAGATGTACGCATCGTTTTTAACGCGATAGTCATGGGATTTCTCCTTTTGATGCTAATCAAATTAGAACGAAGTAATAGGACTCCTAACACCTCTTTCTTTGACAATTCTAGAGAACCAATGAAATAATAAGAAGGCGGAGTAAATGAAGAATTGTATGAGATGTACGCATCGTTTTGAGCGCGATAGTCATGGGATTGCTAATTTTAATGCTAATCAAACTAGAATGAAGTTATAGGACTCCTAATCACCTCTTTCTTCGACAATTTTAGGGAACCAATGAAACAATAAGAAGGTCTCCCTAAATAAAGACTTGTGTGAGGTCTACGCATCATTTTAGGAGCGATAGTGATGGGATTGCTCCTTTTGATGCTAATTTTAACTAGAACGAAGTAATAGGACTCATAATCACCTACATTTTGACAATTTGAGAGAACTAAATAAACAATAAGAAGTTCTCCCTAAATGAAGACTTGTGTAAGATGTACGGATCATTTTGAAGGTACTAGCGATAGGATTCCTTTGATGCTAATCAAACTAGAACGAAGTCATAGGACTCATAATCGCATCTTTCTTTGACAATTTGAGAGAACCAATGAAAAAATAAGAAAGTCTCCATAAATCAAGACTTGTGTGAGATGTACGCATCGTTTTAACGCGATATTCATGGGATTGCTCCTTTTGATGCTAATCAAATTAGAACGAAGTAATAGAGTCTCCAATCACCTCTTTCTTTGACAATTTTAGAGAACCAATGAAATAATAAGAATGTCTCCTTAAATGAGACTTGGTGAGATGTGCGCATCGTTTTATTGCGATAGTAATGAGATTGCTACTTTTGATGCTAGTCAAACTAGAACAAAGTTATAGGACTCCTAATCGCCCTCTTTTTTTGACAATTTAGTGAACTAATGAAACAATAATGTCTCCTTAAATGAAGACTTGTGTGAGATGTACGCATCAGTTTTGAACACGATAGTTATAGTACTGCCCTTTTTGATACTAATCAAACTAGAACGAAGTTATAAGACTCCCAATCACCTCTTTCTTTGACAATTTTAGAGAATCAATGAAACAATAAGAAGGTCTCCCAAAATGAAAGACTTGTGTGAGATGAACGCATGGTTTTGAACGCGATAATCATGGGTTTCTCTTTTTGACGCTAATCAAACTAGAACGAAAAAATACAACTCTTAATCACATCTTCTTTGTAAATTTAAAACAACCAATGAAACAATATGAAGGTCTCCCTAAATAAGACTTGTGTGAGATCTACGCAATCGTTTTGGACACGATTAGTGATGGGATTGCTCCTTTTGATGCTGATTTCAACTAGAACGAAGTAATAGGACTCATAATCACCTATATTTTGACAATTTGAGAAAACTAATTAAAAATAAGGTGTCCCTAAATGAAGGCTTGTGTGAGATGTACGGATCGTTTAGAAGGCACTAGTGATATGATTCTCCTTTTGATGCTAATCAAACTAGAACGAAGTCATAGGACTCATAATCACATCTTTCTTTGACAATTTGAGATAACAAATGAAATAATAAGAAGGTCTCCCTAAATCAAGACTTGTGTGAGATGTACGCATCGTTTTTAACGCGATAGTCTGGGATTTCTCCTTTTGATGCTAATCAAATTAGAACGAAGTAAGGACTCCTAATCACCTCTTTCTTTGACAATTCTAGACGAAACCAATGAAATAATAAGAAGGCGGAGTACATGAAGAATTGTGTGAGATGTACGCATCGTTTTGAACGCGATAGTCATGGGATTGGCTACTTTAATGCTAATCAAACTAGAATGAAGTTAAGGACTCTTAAT